>QXCR01000098.1:0-114306 GCA_004380135.1 Stemphylium vesicarium
CCTTAATCAAGCGATCAACCTGCATCTCCGTCCCGAGCTCCCCCCCTTTTTTTTTAACTCTTCTTGATCACGACGGTCATGGTTCTGCGATAGACGTATGATGAAGCGTGTATGTTTGTTGCATGGGATACACTTATACACCACTCTTGGCTAGCGCTGTTAACTTTCGCCCTTTTCTTCTCTCTTCCTCCTCTCTCTTTCTCTCGTATGCAATCTAGCTTTTTGAAACGAATTCACTAACCTGCGAGGAGGAATGTGGAGTAATTTGATTCGCATGGTGATATTGTGCTGCATTCAGAAAAAAAAAACGCAAGCCATCCTGAATTTCATCTCCAAGGGTGAGACGTAACATTGAATATTAATTTTGGTGTCCAGTACTTTCACTACCTTCGTGCGAACAATTCACACGCATCCACCACAATATATACCGAACCCCGGATAACAGAATGAAAATCACCATCAAAAGCACCAAGTCTTCACCTACTACCACCACCACCACGACTCAAAGCTTAGACCCAGCCACCCCGCGTCCCCCAACCAACCACCCCCCTTCCCTAACCCCCGTCTCAAAAGCCGTCATATCCTCCTCGGCAAGACTAATCATAACCTCATACACCTCATTCTCCTTGCCTTTCTTGTCTTCCTTGCGCGGCAGGACCACAATCCCGCCCTCGCTGACCCAAGCAGCACGGCGAATGGCCGTAGGCTGCCCGTTCCCGGTGCCGGGGATGCACCACTCGCGGTCCGCGCCCATGTGCTGCCAGCTAGTGATGTAGAGATCTGGGCCATTGGGGAAGGTGAGGACGGCATGCTGGGTGTTGTTGGGCTCGGTGAGGACGCGGTGGAAGTGTGTCTCTACCCAGTCCTCATCGACCTTGTGCACCGAGTCTGAGATTTTGTTGATGAAGGAGAGGAGTTCGGGTAGGTTCCTGTTGGCGTGGAGGGCGGTTGTGGCTGCAGGAGGTAGATGATGTCGAGCGCCTTCTTTTGAATGCCTCCGCGAAGACTTAGACCCATCTGCATGGCTGCTAGTCTGCTCCCCCAGGGTCCAGGATGGCATCTCGGAAAGCACAAGGTTCCCTAGGTAGTCGGCGGATGAAAATGGCTCCTGGACGCGCTTGCGCAGGTCCACCACAATTGCAAGCGTCGACTTGGTGTTGCCAGTAGCAATCAGCCGTGGTAGGCGGGCGTGGATGACGTTAACCCAGATGACGGCCGCTAGAGCTGCGAAGTGAGATACATGCGCATTCTTTGCCTCAGAGGCGGCCTTGCTGAGATCGGTGATGGCTGAGTCGGAGAAGCGAAACATCTTGGTGATGACCTTGTACGGTGACTTGCGGAGCGGGTTCGATGAGTGCTGTACTATTTCCTCGGAGTGGTTCCTAGAGAGGCCTTTCAAAGCTTTCCCCATGTGCTGTTCTCGAAGGCTCGGTGCACGTGCTAGGCTGGCAAGTGCAGCTCGAGCGAGGGTTGCATCAGACGCATCCCCATCATCTGCTTGTTCGATATCAGGCACATGAAGCAGTTTCCATAAGCTCCTTCCATTCAGTGACCTGATGGCCTCGCTCCATACTTGCTGAATCTTCGCATTTCCAGCACCGTCCGCAATGGCGTGATAGAACCAGACGCTCAGAACCAATCCTCCTGGTACGAACGTCACATGTGTCGCAAAGGCAGGGACTGGGCCTTTCTTTAAGCTAGTCATTTTCTCAGCGAATGCATCGCCATCATCTAATCCCGGGTGGTGTTTGATCAAATCTGGACAAAAGACTCTTGCGGGAAAGCTTTCAGGTAAAAAGTTTGTCTTTGCGAGCTCATCATAATCGAAGTCTGGGTTCGTTACCTCATCAAAGCTCATGGTGAAGATTCGGGAGGCTTCCAGATCCAAATCGATTGGGTCCGGATAGAGTACTTGAAGACGTTCCGGTGATCTGTCCGGCATTCGAACCGTTCCAGCCAAGTAAGGAAACCTGTTCAATACCTCTTTGAAGCCTGTGCGAAGCGCCTCAATCGCACACTTCGCGTGCTTCAGATCAGGAAAGGAAAAGATGATGTGATAGCGGCCATACACGCGAATGTGTGGTTGTTGATCGAGGAATGATAGCTCAAGCTCTTTTTGATTGTTGATTCGTGGGATCAACCGACGCTGCGATGCTGTGTAGCTTACTACTTCTTGCATGATGTCGTGTTCGTGTTCGTGTTCGAGTAATTTCAATGTATGTCGTGGTCGTATGCAATCGGATAACCAAATATTAGTCGTGGCGGCTTCGAAGAAGCAAGAGAAGAATATAAAGACCCACCGAGTAAAGGCCATGGCAGCACGCTGTGGTGAGAGACGTGAATGCATAATGTTGGGTCTGGCGTTGTCAATGAGCACTGCGACAATGGACACACAGTGAGATTGTCACTAAAAAGCACATTGCTGCGTTGTTCGAGTGACGGCAGAATTGCACACGGTTTCTGGGTCCGACCAAACGAGAGCATCTAGAGAGGGCCGCCACCCGTCGGAACTGTTTGTCGGGTCCGTGAACTGGTTCGCATGCGGCGATCGGTGGTACATGCTCAGTCCTAGCTCCGCTCGAGTCCGATCATGGCCGTTTGGTCGATCTCCTCACCCAACACACCGGCTTTCTGAAGTATACCAACAGTCTTATCGACGACTGCTTTGTCGACACCCTTGACGTCGTTCGCAAATTGCACAGTCTTTAGCCATTCCCTGGCATCTTCCTCGGAATAATCAAGCTTAGTGCTGATGTAGCGAACAGCCTCTTCCTGATTCTCTTCAAAATGTTTGATGCCTTTGTTGATCTTGTCCATTACATCCTCAAGCTCTGCTGTGAAGACGGGCTTGGTGGGGTTGGGACCTGAGCTCCAGTTCTTTGGGTTCAAGAGGTGGTTTGCGGCGACAATTTTCCATGAAGACCAGGGCGTGTAGATGTCGCCGATGCGCTTGATCTCGCCGTTGTCGTAGTAGCGCTTCGAGGTGAAGTGCTCCCACATGAAGAAGTCGGCTGTGCCGTCGTTGACGCCATCGCGGAGATTTGCGAATGTGTTTAAGACCTCGACAGGAAACGGAGGGCTGCCGGATGGGGTATCAAGCCAAGCCTGCTGGTCTGCTAAAACGAAGCTCATAACATAGCTACCGCTGCCGATCCTCGACACGCCCACCTTTTTGCCCTTCAAGTCTTGGATGCCCTTCAGCTCATCGCGTCGCGCCCCTGTCGAGATGGCCCAGCAGAGCGGTGTCTCTACATAGGTGCCCACCACACTGAAGCCAGCGTCTTTCTTGGCCGCCTGAGCTTTGCCTAGCGCAGCGATCCAGCCTTCGGTGAGGCCCACACCAATATCGATCTCGTCGGCTTGCAGGGCTGTAACCATGTGGCCGGTACCAGATGGGAAAGGCAGAAGCCTCGCATCGAGCCCGTGGTGCTTTTTCGCGAATTCGAGCGGTGTTGAGAAGTGTTCTGCCATGGTAAGCGTTGTGCGTTGTATGAAGTATCTCCAACTTACCAGGCACGAAGCCGATGCGTAACGGAGCCATGGTCGCGGTATATATCGCGAAATTGCGGATAGGCTTTAGTGTTGGCGATGATGCGAGGCGCGCAAGTCGCAGTGTACGGAGCATTGCTTGTCACTCTGGCTATGGGTAAAAGCAAAAGGTCGCGAGTCTTGACGGTCTAATATACTTAAACTTCAGACCGGCAAAAGTCGAGCGTTAAGAGGGGTAGTGGTGATGATCTCGCGATAAGTTCATGGAGCCGCGGGCCCGCGGGCACCACGGGTGATGCAGCTAGCCTCGTCTAGTTCCGAGATCATTCCGACGGGCTCCGAACATCGCTGTTTAGCAGCACCCCATTAATCACGTCGTCATCTGATTCCACCATTTCCTTCCCATGTTATCATCTAGACTTTTTGTTTATACTGTACACAGATGCCGTTTTTTTCTCATTCATTCGTCTGTCATCACTAGATTTATCGCGCTCCTTCGCCACCAATCGCAACGTTATGCGTTCCAACGAAAGAACATCACTCAAAGCAAGGAAAGTGGCCGTAGTAGGCGCAGGCCCATCAGGTATAGTGGCAGCAAAGTACTTGAGAGCCGAGAAAGCATTCGACAAGATCGTCTTGTTTGAACAAAGATGTCGAGCTGGAGGTATATGGATTTACACGGGCGACCAGAGAGACGAAAACCTCTTCTCCATCCCGCAAACCGATCCCAATAAAGACGTTCAGAAACCAGAATGGCAATCCAAACAAAGCGTCGGCAATACGGATATTGACACCAATGTCATCAACACATCATCCAAGCTCCCCTCTTTCCTATCCCCCATGTACGAAAAGCTAGAAACGAATATCCCCCGCGGCTTAATGGGCTTCCAAGACCAAGACTGGCCGTCCTCGAGCCAGCTCTTTCCCACGCATGACACAGTGTTGAATTACATTGAAGAATGCTCCGCCGACGTACAGGATCTAGTGCAATATTGCACTCAAGTCTCAGACATTGTGCCCGTATCACCACATTCCAACGCTACAGCTTGGACAGTCACGACCACGAACTTGTTGACCGAAGAATCCACCTCCGAGGAATTCGACGCCGTGATCGTAGCAAACGGACACTTCATCGTTCCTTACATCCCGCATATTTCAGGGATAGAAGACTGGGCAAAGAGGTATCCGGATGCGATCAGCCACTCGAAATACTATCGCCGCCCAGAGGACTTTTCGGGGAAAAAGGTAATCGTAGTAGGAAACTCGGCTTCCGGAGCAGATATAAGCGCGCAGATAGCGGCTCACTGTAGCCTTCCGCTTCTCTGGTCCTCACGCTCTGAATCCCTCTTCAGCGCAACCCACGGCGCCGCCTCCGCCTCGCCAACTCGCCAGCAAGTCCCGCCGATATCAACTTTCCTGCCTGAATCCCGGGGCGTGCGCTTCACAGACGGCGCAGAAGCGCACGACATAGACGCTGTGGTGTTTGCAACGGGGTATTTCTACAGCTTACCTTTCTTATCCCGGGTCGAACCACCGTTGATAACAACGGGTGAGCGTGTAAACCATACGTACAAGCACCTCTTCTTCTCTCCGCAACCTAGTCTCAGCTTTCTCGCGCTAAATCAACGCGTCATTCCGTTCCCCATCGCAGAAGCACAGGCCGCAGTTCTCGCGCGCTTTTACGCTGGCCGTCTATCTCTACCTTCTCATGTCGAAATGGAAAAGTGGGAACAAAGCGTTATAGATGAGATGGGCGATGGGAAGAACTTCCACCTTTTGCCGTTCCCCAAGGATGCAGAGTACATCAATGAGATGAGTGCTTGGGCCATGTCGGCGGGGAAAAAGGGCAAAGCGCCGCCTGTTTGGGGGGAGTGGGAGTGCTGGTGCCGAGAGCGATTTCCGAGGATTAGGCAGGCGTTTGGGGCCTTGGGCGAAAAGAGGAAAGATGTCAAGAGTTTGGAAGAGCTGGGATTTGACTTTGAGGAGTATGTGAGGGAGATGGAGAAGTAGAAAGAGGAGACGGGAAAATGACATCGACTACAAATCACAACGCTTGAAAGCGAGGAAGGGGAATAGTTTTCCTTGAGATCAGCCATGGTTCTGCTCTCATTTACCCATCATTTGAATCTGCTTGCATCCTTGTAGAGCCAGCCTGAACATGCACTTGCGAACCACTCACTCCACAGCTTCTGAGATTCGAAGCGACACGCTGAAATCGAGGGTGCCCCAGACTGTAAACCTGCCCAGAGTAGCGTCCGGTAATTATATTAGCATGGCTTCGAACAATATGCAACCTACCGACGGGCTTATAGCTACTATTGGCCTGGGTTGATGCACTAGGGGCGAGTAAGTGCGGAGAAATATTGCAGAGTTGATGGCGGTTTAATCTACTTACACCTCCGTGTCGGAATAGGTGTAGCAGGACGGCTAGTACCGCGCGCATGCTCAGATCTACGCGTAACTAGTGCAACCGTTACCACATCGACCCTGCACACCACTACCTCGAACCCGGGGTAAATAACAGATCGCCGTGCTAGTCCTCAACCAAGATACTAAGCTACGCAGGCTATAAGAAGCGTTCTTGTCGCACGTAATGTCAACCGTAGCAAGCAAAGTGACGACTTCCACATCCCCACGCAATGCTCGCCTCCACCCTCCCGCTGCTCTTCGCAGCCTTCGCCTCCGCACAACTCACCTCCAAACTGACCGAGATCAGCGACTTCGGACCCAACCCCCGCAATGCATCCATGTACATATATGTACCTGCCAATCTCCCCGCCAACCCACCCATCCTCGTCTCACCCCACTGGTGCCACGGGACCGCGCAACAAGTCTTCGACTACCGGCCCTGGGCCTCTCTGGGCGACGAATACGGCTTCATTTCCATCTACCCGAACGTGACGTCCGCAAGCACAGATCAATGCTGGGACGTCAGCAGCACGGAGTCGCTGACGCACAACGGCGGAGGCGACGCACTAAGCATTGTATCCATGGTACGCTGGACACTGGAAAAGTACCACGCCGACGCATCCCGCGTCTTCGTCACAGGTACGAGTTCAGGCGCCATGATGACCAACGTGCTCATCGGCAGCTATCCGGACGTATTCGCGGCGGGGAGCGCATGGGCCGGTGTCCCGTTTGGCTGTTTCGCCGGCGACGGGTACGGCGTATGGAACGATGCGTGTGCGCGGGGTCAAATCATCAGGACGGGGGATCAGTGGGCGGCGCTGGTAAGGAATGCGTACCCGTCGTATCGTGGGTTCCGCCCGAAGTTCCAGACTCTGCATGGTACGGATGATACGGTGCTGTATGCGCAGAACTTTAGGGAGCAGATTAAGCAGTGGACGAGTGTGCTGGGGGTTAGTCAGAAGCCTACGCAGATTACGGAGGATGTGCCGTTTGAGGGCTGGACACGTTTTAGGTATGGGGAGGTTTTTGAGGCGTTCGAGGCTAAGGGGGTTACGCATGATATTCCGCCGGATGCGGATACGGTTATGGAGTTTTTTGATTTGAAGTGCAGTGGGCTGAGCTGCTACTCGCGGCCTAGGACGGGGAATGGCACGGTTTCTTGATGATGAAGTTGTGGAATGCGCATGTCTTGAAGTCGGTTGATAGCATCGTTGAACTCAGGCTTTGGAGTACTTTTGAAATTGAGATGCTCACGGACCCTTGGTTAATGCTTTTCATTCGAAGTCTCCGCATGGCCTGGGATGTGTGAAAGTTTGACCTCGGAGTACCACCAACACGATAGACCACCCTGACGAATGCCACGTATCGACGAGAAAAGACTGTGGAACTATTACAAGAGCGGGGAGGTCTCCAAGACCTGGAAAGATATGATGGCTCGCCGCCTTGCGATTATCAATGTAGTAGTGCGAAAAGACATTGCTTACTGGATGCAGATCTAGTGGGGTTGGGTCGGGTCAACATGACGTCGTTCGCGTTACTCCCCTCGACTTCCTCCTAACAACCCACTTTGTCTTCATTTTGGAACCATCGTCGACATCGAGCTTTTAGTGACAGTGCTAGAACTTTGCATCCATGGGAACCGTGAATAGTGGTCCATGATACTAGCTAGCGCAAGGTCTCTGGCTAATTGTCGAGTCACCAATAGTCCGGAAGAGGTCTCATCCTCGCTCGCCTCCAAGCCGGGCAACCACAACCGCATTATCCCGTAGAAAGCAAGAGCTTGGGGCTGAGGATAGACATGTGCGGGGTACAGCGAGGTCAAGCTTTTGTAAGTTCCGTTTTTGTAAAAGATGCATCATCATGGTGCATATATTATTCCCCGAGGCTAAATACAACAGGGTGTTGTACGGTCGTACTTCGGTTACAGCACGATGCAGAACATTGAGTGACGCGGCTAGGATCTGCAACGGCGAAGCAAAGAACAAATGCGGGGGATTCCACGCTATTTACGACACAGTAACTCAATGGTACGAGGGTTATGTCCGGGCATAATGCAATCCATCAATGACAGTACAGACAGATGTGGGTCGTCCCCTTGTAGGTTTGTATATATACAGAGCATATTTTGAGATATTTGTAGCTCACGCTTGGTCGATTTGAATAAGTTTGTCGACAAAAGTCGCGCCGTCACGATGTTCATCGCAGCTTCTGTCTCCGCGCTTATTGGGTTCCCGCTGTTGGCGGTAGCTGAGAATAGCACACGACTCTGGTATACCGGACCTGCTGAGTCCAGCGCTTGGACAGATGCCCTTCCTATCGGTAACGGCCGACTTGGCGCGATGGTATTTGGAATGCCGGTGGAAGAGCGTATACAACTCAACGAAGAGACCGTTTGGTCGGGGGGGCCGAGAGACCGAGTAAACCAAAACAGCTCCCAAACAGTTTCCGAGGTTCGAGATCTGCTGGCACAAGGCGACGCCGGTGGTGCGCAAAAGCTTGCCAATCTGGGTATGATGGGAACGCCACAGACTTGCAGAAACTACCAGACACTGGGAGACATTGAAATCTTTTTCGACGGAACGGATGAATTCGACAACACAACTTATGAACGCTGGCTAGATCTAGAGACTGCTGTCACCGGTGTAAGGTTCCAGGTCAACGATACTTTGTACGAGCGGGAGATGTTCATTTCAGAACCTGATGACGTTTTTGTGCATCGCTTGCAAGCGACCGGAGATGGGAAGATGTCGTTCCAGATACGCGTACATCGTCCTAAGGAAGGCTTGAATGAGGCATCTGACAAGGATTGGAACGCAAAAGGATGGACGTACATGACTGGGGCAACCGGCGGCGTTCAACCAATAGTGTTTACCACCGCCTTGGCTATCGAGTCGGATGGCCATGTCAATACCCTTGGCGAGTTCATCATTGTGGAGAATGCTACCGAAGCGACCGCGTTCTTCGCGGCAGCGACTTCGTACCGCCATAACGATACCAGAGCAGCCGTGGAAAACACCATAGATCAGGCTCGACAGTATTCCTACGAAGAGCTTCGTCAGCGCCATATTGACGACTACGCATCCTTGTACAAAGCCAGCGTACTGAATCTGAGCGGATCAGACATCAAGGCAAGCAGCCTTCCTACTAATGAACGTATCAACGCGACTCGCGATGGCGCTACCGACCCCGGAATGGTGGCTTTGGCATACAACTACGGCCGCTATCTTTTGATCGGCTCTTCGCGTGCCGGAAACCTACCTTCAAACCTCCAAGGAATCTGGAACGAGGAATTCGACCCCCAGTGGGGCTCCAAATATACTGTCAACATTAACACACAGATGAACTATTGGCCTGCAGAAGTCACTAGTCTGTCCAGTTTACATGCACCTCTCTTCGATCACCTAGCTCTTATGCGCAAGGATGGCATGCATACAGCGCGTATAATGTACAACGCCTCGGGGTGGATGAGTCATCACAACACTGATCTATGGGGTGATACTGCACCTGTCGATCGCTACCTACCGGCCACATACTGGACGCTATCGTCCGGCTGGCTAGTCACCCACATACTAGAGCACTACTGGTATACTGGCGACAAGAGCTTCCTAGCTACAAACTTGCACATCGTATCCGGAGCCATCGAATTTTATCTCGACACCCTCCAGCCCTTCAGTATCAACGGAACCGACTATCTAGTCACGAACCCATCCGTATCCCCAGAAAACACTTACGTGGGCCCAGACGGAAAGTCTTACAACTTCGACACCGCACCGACATGCGATGTCGAGGTTCTTAACGAACTATTCACGAATTACCTTGGTGCCGTCGCAACGCTCGGAAACTCGTCTGTCAACTCCACATTCCTAACACGCATCCGCGATACCCAGGCAAAGCTGCCACCGTACCAGTATTCGCATCGCTACCCGGGCACGCTCCAGGAATGGATGGAAGACTACAAGCAAGCCGAGCCGGGCCATCGTCACGTCTCGCATCTCTACGCTCTCTACCCCGGAACTCAGATCCTACCACCAGGGGCCCCGGGCTACGATGCAAAGCTGTTCAATGCCGCTGCAGCTACACTTGAAGACCGTCTCTCCCACAACGGTGCAGGAACGGGCTGGTCGCGCGCTTGGACGATCAACTGGTATGCGCGTCTACAGAATAGCACGGCCCTCGCGGAAAACACATTTCAGTTCTTCAACACTAGTGTGTACAACAACTTGATGGATGTCAATGAGGGCGTGTTCCAGATCGATGGCAATCTGGGGTTTGTTAGCGGCGTCGCTGAGGCGCTACTGCAGTCGCATATTGTGGATGAAGAGGGTGTGAGGGAGGTTTGGCTGCTGCCCGTGTTGCCTGAAGTATGGAGTGAGGGTTCAGTGAATGGGCTTGTAGCCAGAGGCGGTTTCGTCTTCGATCTTGAGTGGTCAGGTGGGAAAATCACGCATGTGAAGATGGTAAGCCGGGTTGGTGGGCCCGTTGTGGTGAAGTATGGTAATGGCGGAGCTATCAATGGCACAGCGGTCGAAGAAGCAGGGGCTGAGTCTAGAGGCTTGCAGGCATCGTCTGACGGTCGTATGAGACTGGAGACTCTAGCGGGAGAAGTCAAGGAGTTTGACTTCGATGGATTGTAGCTTCTGGAATCATGATGCTTTATAGTGGCCATCTAAATCAGTCGTTCTAGTCGGTGGGTTCCGCGCGAGGAACAAGAAGACTTGGTTGCACAAGACTGAATGATTTGCAAGTTGAGCAGTGTGGTAATACCGACTTTGACCCTTCATATTTGTCACGCTGACCAGCAGGGTTCCCTTGACACTCGAACCTGCTAACACACGCTGACTACCTGCTGAGAACCGGAGTAAGGCCCGGCGCCTAGTAAATAGGCGCAACCCGCGATTCCTCACCGCCTCTATACCTTGCTGTTGTCATTACATGCTACTACTAGGTCTACTCCAGCACAGACGGATCTCGAAATGAGCATGCAGGCTATCTTATTATATGCAGTATTATGTATTATCTGGTGTGCGTTGTGGCTCTGACGTAGGGCAAAGCTTGTTCACGCATCATCTTATAATACATTAGTGTCGCACGGTCGGGTGCGGGTATTGTGGACAGAAAAACTAGGAAAGAGTGTATGTTATTTTGAATGTAGCATCCTAGCTGAGCATATATAAAGGTCATCGCACGGCGTTATTAGTAACAAGGTTTCCGACAGCGCTTGGCCTGCGACAATTAGACATCATCAAAATCAATGCATAAGCCAAAGTTCCAGCGATAGTAGTCCGGCTTGCGCGAGGCCAGAACAGAAACTAGACATAACACGTAGCTAGAGTTCCCGCTTCTAGAGGGCTCTTAAACTGGTGTCCGTAGCACTTCGTGACATCTTCTGCCGAATCAAGTCTGGAAGCCACCAGTTTGCCCCCTTATAATCTTCGCATTTGTATTCGCACTATCGCTCTTCGTATATCTCGACAGCTCATCCATGATTCCCCCTCCGTCCTCTTCTCTATACTACGAAGCGGGTCAGCTGGAAACTATCATCACTTGGCTAGTATATGGCCGAGCTTAATAGTCGGAAATGTATAACTAATCGCACTCAGAAGCCTAGGCTTGGCTCTACAATAATTCGTATAAATGTTCCCCTTCCGAATGGTACGTACTATCGATCCAAGGAACCCGCAAAGCCATAAGCACAAGCCAGCGAGCCCAATACTTCTTCATCTGGATTTCTTCCCTATTCCGCATCATCACACTCACGATGAAATTCACTGCCGTCATCACTATTTTACTAAGCGTCACTGCTGCCGCAGCGCGATGCCATTTCGACGTCGACTGCGGCGCGACCTGTACCGCGGATGTAAGTTCATAACCCTGCTAGCAGTGCAGAAAGTATTGCTGATCACTGAGTCGTCCACACAGCTAATAAGGATGGTTATAGTTGATTCGACTGGGTGGAAAAGCGGAATGTCGCGATAATGGTGACTGCTGCTGTTGCGCTGGTGATACTTGTATGGAATGCCGAAAAACATGAGAAGCTTCTAGCCGTGGGGTCGAATTGCGTTCTTGTCATCATGCATTAACGTCATTCTTTCTCTGTTCGAAGGCTGTCATTCAATAGTGTTCCGATATTTTGTTGTTCTCTCTAACACTGTATGCGCCTCGACTTTACATTCCTCCGCTTCTTTGGGACTTTTGGCGTGCGAACCTTCCATCTGTGGCGTAGTGCTATCACTCCGCTAATAAACCACTAGCATTAGCCAACAATAGCGGGCGCTTCACCACCAGTCTAGACGCGCCGCTTATCACCACTATCGATACTTTGGTCAGCACTTGTATACATATCGGAGTTTGTTCATCTTACAGTTCTCCGTGCGTCGTTGGGTAGCCAGCGTTACCGGTGTCGATCAGTCTAATAGCCATAGTATCGTGTCTCTCGACGGACGCCTCGTACTTTTCCTTGAAGGAGCCTTGCTCCTGTCCCGTCCAAGAGTCAACGATAATGTACTCGGTGTCAACATCAAGCCCAGGGACTTCCGCGAAGTCTATGATCTTGGTCTGCGTAGTGTTGAGTGTGTTCAAAGCGAATACATGCACGCCCTTGGAGGATAGGCCACTCCAGTATTCGGCAGGATGGGTCTGGTTCCATGTGAAGTCGGCGTTGACACCCCACTTGTAAGGCTTCGCCGCTGCTCCGACCAGCGGATCTTGGTTGAAGGCAATGAGCTCTTTGTTGCTGAGGATCTCCAGGATCTCAAGCTCGATACCATGAAGAGGTGTGCCAATGATCAGAGGCGACTTTAGCGCAGCCCAGAGCGCAAAGTGTGAACGACTTTCCTGGAGGGTCAGGTTGCCGTTGCCGACCTCCAGCATATCCCAGTCGCCGTGGCCCCAGAAGTCGGTGTCATTGTTGTAGAACGAGGCGTGGTTGAGGATGGGCATCAGACCCCAAGAGTACTGGTGTTTGTCAAGCCACTCGGGGTAAATGTCTCCCCACATTCGCCAACTGTGGCCGGTGCCTAGATATAGGAGTACAAGATTAGTATATGTCTCACGTGAAGTTCGCACAGCGACACTTACTGTTGCCCCATTGCTCGATGTGCGCATGGCCCCATGCGCATTGGGAGTACTCGATGGTGCGATTGGTCGCGAGTAGTGCATCGCTCATCATCTTGTAACGAGTGAAGCTCTTTGAGGTTGTCCAGTCGTACCCGTCCGGCGGCGGGACCGGTCGGGCTTCGCCATCACCCCCAGATGTCTGGTTCTCGGCAGGAGGACCGCCCAGCCAGTTCTCCGGCCACCAGCGGTATTCATCGTCCCATTCATCGGGAACGTCGCAATTGTCATACTTCAGGTCTGCACATTGTCAGCCGAGTTCCAACGCTATCAATCTCATACCTACAATCAATGCCCCATTCTGCAAACGTCTTGGCATCGAGTTCTTCGTGTCCAAGAGAGCCAGCATACCCGCCACAAGTTGTGTCTCCTGCATCACCGTAGATCCCAAGCTTGAAGCCAAGTTTGTGAATTTCGTCCGCGGTGTGTTTGATACCATCGGGAAACTTGCTGTAATCCGGCCGGATCTTTCCAGTAACGTTGTCGCGCTGATAGGTCTTGTCGCTCCAGCAGTCGTCAATGTTGACATACTCATAGCCAAGGTCCTTCAAGCCGAGGGAAGTGAGGAGGCTTCCTACTTCCAAGAAAACGGTCTCGTTGATGGCACACTCGTACTCGTTCCAAGAGCTCCACCCCATAGCAGGGAGGCGGCCAGTATGTCCATCCCGAGATACAAGGGCATAGCTGGGTCCGAACAACGCCAGGTTGAGGTACAATGACTTTAGCGCCATCTTCAATGCGATTAAAGGCTTGAACGTGGCTTGTCTGTTTGCAAAATTGATTGACTACAATACTGAATTTATATATCCAGGAATGTCTGCGGATGATGCTGCTCCAAGGAAGGATATCCCGTTTCGGTACGGGGCGTCCCTCCGCGATCATTCCGGATAAGTACTGCAGGCACTTGCACAACAGCTGCATGATCGACAGAAGAAGGCGTGGTGGACCATATTGTTCCGACAATTTAGTCATTTGATACCTCTTGGGTAATGCCAATGAGGCCTGTTCACTGAGAGGAGAGGATGCTAGGTTCAGCTCAAAGGCTCACCATCAGCCCCTTACTGTGATGAGGTAACGGCGTCGGAAAATTTCTATGTAATTGGAATAGGCATCATCCATCGGAAGATTCTAACACATTCGCAAATGTTGAAATGTTCGCACGGATACGAGGGGTTGTGAGGAGAAGTGACCCAATGGCCGGAAGCGCGGCTAAAGGATCCACTAGCGCAGACACAAGGATTACGTCACGTATGGACATGGCATCTTTCTCCGCACACCCTTTCTTTTCGCGTACTACAACCGAAACTCCTACTTCGCAGAAATGCCTGCTCAGTGCTTTTGCGCATAATGCTGATGCCCATGGTCATGGGAATGGCCATGATCGTGTTCCTCTTCATCATCCTGCGCGCGCGGCCATTCCGCCCAATAGCCGTCATCCCACATCTCCTGCAAAACCTCTTCTTTCTGCTCATCGTCGAGTGATTGATCATGCATGACTTTCTTCCACTTCTTCATCTCGCTTCGGCTGAGCAAGCACGAATCGAGCATCTTTGTGAGCCCGTCTACGTCCAGCTTCTCACCAATGAAAACCATTTCCTGTCTGCGGTCGCCCCACTCGCCTTCAAAGTCGTTCCGGATCGCTTTCAGCGTGTCTTCGTCTGCGTTCCAATCTTCTTCCGACACACAGCAGAACCAAGGCATCTCGGACCCGAGCGTCAGCATCGCGCCTGCGGTACTCCATGAACCCATTTGGTTTGGGCGGGTTGCGAGCCAGAAGATTCCTTTGCTGCGATGGAGACCGCTGAAGTAGGGGCTGGCCTTCTTGTTCGCTAAGATTTCCTTGTCACCCAATGGCGGAGCATCCTCGTTGCTATCCTTGTCCGAATCATCCCCAGAAGCGCTAGCTTTGCCGGATTCGGATGACCCGTCATTTTCATCGTCGTTGTCATCGTCTTCTTCTTCGTCATCATCGTCCTCCACATCTTCCGCTTCATCTTGCAGGAGGATAAATTTGCCCTCGATCAGCCTGTATAGCTTCAAGGGATCAAAGGGTCTACGAGCGCGATAGACAAAAGACCCGATGCCGTACCTTTGTGCTGAATTTAGCGACTATTGTAAACGTTCCAGATAAACGACTTACTCTAGGGTCTCGGGCTTTGGGGCTATGCGCTTCTTGCCATGAACGTCCATCACAGTCATCTCATGCAAGCTCTTCAGCCACCCAACGCTTGCTACAGCCTCGCCAAAGTTGAACACTCCAGTGTTCAGCATCTCACGCACGTCAACCTTTGAGTATCTAGCTTCGATGATCTTTGCCATAGGGTTGAGCGACTTGATGTAGGCCTTGACACGACCAAGGGTAGCAGCATCCGCCCTGTCAATCTTGTTGACAATGAGGACATTGGCGAACTCGATCTGATCCGCGAACAAGTCGGAGATGGTCCTTTGGTCTTCGTCCGGTACCTCCTCCCTGCCAAAGCGATCTTGTAGGAATTCGGTGGTATCGAACTCGGAGAAGAACCGGAAAGCATCGACGACGGTGACCATCGTGTCGACAGACGCTATGGTCTTCAATCCACCAAGCTTCGCACTATACGCTTGGTCAGTAGTCTTCAACATGTCTTCTCGCAAGCTACTCACACTTTGACGAAGACCTCGCTCTCTTCTGGCTCTAGACCTTCTGCGTCGATCATAACCTCGGTCAATTCGGTGGTGAAGGTCTCAGCAACTTGCTGAGGCTCACTGATGCCTGAGCTCTCAATGACCACGTGATCGAAGCCTTGCTCGCTCCATGCGAGGCGAGCCAACTCAACCAGCAAGTCGCTTCTCAGTGTGCAGCAGATACAACCATTCTCCATTTGTATCATCTTCTCCTTCACGCGTACCTCTCCGTTACTACTCGGCTTGCCATTCGATCGGCTTATGATATTGGCGTCGACGTTAACTGACGCCATGTCGTTTACAATGACGGCAATTCGTAATCCATGGTCTGGTGACTGGAGGATATGCCTCAGGAGGGTTGTTTTTCCACTGCCCTATGATTGTAAGTATTGCCCATGTTGCCTTCAAAGATACCTACTAGAAAGCCAGATAAGATTGTAACCGGTAGCGGCTTTCGCACAGTGGTCTTGCTCTCGGGTTTCATCTCCGCACCGCCAGTCTTTCTGCGCTTTGCTGGAGACATGGAGTTTGAATGGGCTTGATGAAGGTTTGTAAGCGTTTTTGGCCTATCTGAAACCTCTCTGGAAGGTTTTTGTATCTGCTTCTTCGCTGTTGTGCGCTCGGCCAATTGAGCACCTCGATGGCGAGGTCGCATCAGCACCAAAGGGAAGCATCTCATTCGCCCAGAGCGCGAGACATACCAACACAGCAACTGCCATGCTCGATACAGTATTCCGCGTTCATTTTGAGTACCGGTAGGAAGAAGTCGTCGGTGCGAGCGATAGCTCCACGCTCGGCTGAAGAGGAGTGGCCATTCTACAGCGTGCCTTCGCCCGCACAACATGATCAAGCCGAATCGTCCAAAATCTCTACAAAGCCAGCAAGTGATCTGAAGAAAGGATTTCTCTTCTTTTCTACATACTTAGCAGGCCCTCGATGTTGGGGGAGATGGCTCTTGGTCGTTGTCAACCTACCATAGCGCTCCAAGTAACCGAGCATATATCCGTCACTTTTCGAACTCTAGGATTGCATGCGACACCATCCATTCCCACGCGACACATGGAATTATTTCGAACCGGAGTCGGAGGCACGAGAGGATCTCACCAATGCTGTCTATAGAGCGCGAGAGAGCAATGTCAATGACGTCATTAGCGCGTCTCCATATATGTTGGTCCGCTGCTGAAGCAACAACAATGGTACAGAGCTTCCCGCCATTCTTACTCTCACCTACACATGCCGTGAGGAGACGCAGAGAATATGACAGCAATCGTCATAACAAAGCTTCGCACGAGCGAGGACACCTCAACAAAAGAAGGGCAAATGCAGTTAGCAAAGACATCAGCTACAATTTCTTTGTTGCCGCATAGGAGAGGCTTATATACTTCCGATACCATCCGTACTTCCACACACTCATGCTTCAAAGGAGTCGCACGACTCAGGTATATATATGGCGTATATTATTCCCTCCATGAATTGGAGACTACACTAACTTTTCATCCCGCATTAACCCACTACAATCTCCTCCGATAATGACCAGTGCTGTTTCCAACATCGGTATCGAGCACTGCAACACTCAGCTCAGGCATGCTGAAGCGGAACGCGCCATCGCTTCCAGCAGTGACCATCATATTGGTTGTGTTCACAATGTTGACACCAGTAAAGGGATCATTGTACATGTACGGGTCACCAACCGAGTTAGTAAGAACGGTCAGATTGGCCATAGCGCCGGGTGCAATACCCTGGAACTGGACGCTAACGGGTACATCGGCGCTGTTGGTAGTGTTGTACACGGCACCCTTCCAGACCATAGCTCCATCGCGGTTCTCGTCCTTGCCAGCACCCCAGTAGAGCGGGCCAAAGGAGCCGTTGGAGTGCGTGGGCAGGGTGTGAGAGATGGGGTGGTGAGCGAAGAGACTCCAGCAGTACCACGTGACGGCCTTGGTGGTGCGCTTGGGGTCTGCGTCGAACTGGATCAGGGTAATAGGCCACTGGAAGCGGTTGTTGTTCTTCAAGACGGGGGCATAGAAGGTACCGGGGATGCGGTCCGAGTTGCGCTCGTAACCGATCAGGGACACGGCTTCGCCGACGGCGCCGATCCACCATGGGTATGGGTACAGATCACCCTCCCAGCGGACACCGCCGTTGGGGTGCGTGGCTGCAACTTCACCAACGATGTGGCCGATGTCGTTGTCAAAACGATTGAACTCCGCGACAAGCTCGTCTGGCTCGCGGTAAGGGTGGTAGTCGCCTATAGCATCGAGCGGGAACACCAGGCCATTGACGTTGTTCGGCCCCTGGATCGGAGGCTCGCCAGCTGGGTCACTAGTAGCAGCAGAAGAGATGACCTGGATGTGAGGGTATGCCTTGCGGATGGCATCGTAGAACATGGGAAAGCGGTAAGTGCGGTAGGACTCCCAGCCGTCGGGGTAACCAGCAAGCCAGTCCTCGTTACCAACTTCCACGTAGTTCAGCTCGAAAGGCTCAGGGTGGCCGAGCTCGGCACGACGTGCACCCCAGGGGGAGTCCGCGGGACCAGCGATAAATTCGATCTCGTTCAAAGCATCGTCAATGAATGTCTGGAGTTCCTCTTGTGGAGTAACACCACCGTCGAGGTCAAGACCAGCCCAGACACCCACAACAATTTCGAGGTCCATGTCCTCCGCCCACTCAAGGTACTCCATGAGACCAAGGCCGTGGGTTTGTTGGTAGCCCCAAACACCCTGGAAGCCCGGACGGTTCCGTAGAGGACCGATGGAGTCTTTCCAGTCCCAGTAGGAGTCGTTCCGGAGACCCTCGAGCATGTTTCCACCGGGGAAGCGGAGGAAATGGGGGTTCATGTCCGCAAGAGCCTCGGCAATGTCGATACGGAGACCGTTCTTGCGACCTTTGTAGGTAGGTGGAAAGAGAGAGATGAGGTTGAAGTCGAGTGCGCTGGCTGCGGCACCATCGAAAGTGATTGAGAAGGTATTGTTTGAGTTGGGCGCATCCTTCTCGGGTACGAGTTCGAAAGTGTGCTCGGTCCAGTCATCGGCAACAGACTTGGAGGGCACTTCGACAGAGCCGAAGGTTTCATCCGTTAGGTTGGACTCAAGAGATGCCGTGAATACACCGTCGTATGCGCCCTTGACCCAGAATGATCCGGTGTAGGTCTGTACGCGGACGTCCATACCCCAGTAACCCTCGTTCTTGAAACCGATCTTTCCGGTGCTGTTGGTGGTGCCGTTGCCGGCAGAAACACGCATGGAGGCCGGAAGTTGCTCAGACAAGGGCTCATCCAGCATCTCAATGCTGAGGGCAGCACTGTTGATCGGCCAATAGTGATCGGTGGAGACGCTGAAGTTCTGGCTGTACTGGAAAGCACGGTTCTGAATCAACTCAGCGTAGATGCCGCCATCTCCAGAGTTGTTGATGTCCTATAGTACGGGTCAGCGCGACGGTAGAGAGAATCGCCATCAGCGACTCACCTCATGGAGAAACCCATATCCATACGAATGACCGAAAGCTCCGGTCTCATTTCCACCGGATGATTGCACAATGATATCAGTAGCAAGCGCAGCCGTAGCGCAAGAAGCAGCTACAATCCCCTTGAGAAACACCATCTTTGCGATCGAAAGAACGGTGTATTGCTGACCGGACGAACCACCGTCGCCGTGCTACCTCAACCTTATACTCACCGTCCCACACCCCGGTCTACTAACCGTTCCCCAGCACCCGGGTACCTCCAGCCACGCCAGGCCTTGGCATTGGGATGAATGAAGGCAGATCTCCACCGTGACTGCGGTACTTTCGTCATGATATTTCCCGGTCGCGTCACGTATATGCAAGTGCGGTTGGCGGTTGGCGGTTCGCCATTGGAGGATTTGCGCGCTCACGGGCGGAAGAATTGGATGAAGTCGAGTGTTAGTTCCTGACGATCCATGTCGGCAGGTGCAGCGACCCCTCTCGAGTGACGTGATCTGGGGGTCTGAGTCCTTGGCTGGGGGGAAACTCCGATGGACTTGAGTACGGTAAACTGCGATCGGTGGACGAGGCTGATCTCCGGTTCAATTGGCATGCTGGCGGAACCTGTTGAGCTGTCCTTGAGGCTATTCAGCTTCTCGTGTGAAGATGTTTGGCATGCGATTGATATCTCCACTTGCCGAGGCTATCAATGGAGCACCTTAGAACCTGGGGAATAAGAAGCTGGGGTCTCCGCTGGTCTCCAAAGCGGTTCGGCGCTTTCGCCGCCGTCTGTTTGCGCTTCGGCCTTGTCTTCAACGGCTAAATTGCTTCTTCTGTACTAGCACGTCTTAGCTTCCGAGCGGATGTCCAAGTTTGTTTGGCGCCCGGCAAGCCTGCTCTTGTTTTGAGATCGCGTTAACCCATGGCAGCGGAGATGATGCTGTTAGGAATGCTGGTCTACTGGGAACTGGGCTGGACGATCGCGAGTCTTTCGGGTGAAGATTTTCCGTGGGCAGAAAAGGCCTTTTGTCGGTTTGTTCAAAGCATGCTGATATCGCGAACACCATCTTGTGCCTTTTGTGAAGACTTAAACTGATCAACACAGTTGCGCAAACCTGGAACGCAGAAGCAATGCAATGACGCCCGCCAGAGCGATGGATTGGCCGAGCCGCGAGGCTTGGCATCCGTCCCTGAGCTCCCCGTCGAGGATACGTGTTACATGCACTCTTTCAACAACCTTATTGTACACTAGTAGTGGACTTTACCGGCTTAGACTACTGTTATCCTCAGTTGACTTTGATACTCACATCTTCACCCTCTAGTATTGCAATGACGACTCAGCGAGAATAGGTAGGCTTGGACGGGGTACAAAATTTATCTAGGTATCTGCCCCAGCGAACAATATAGCACAAGGCCAATAAACTATGGCGGCCGCCAAACAACCGCTGTCTATACATATGCGTATATCCCTGTTTCATCTGCGTCTTCATTCCCATTTTCCTGACCCGGTTCGGTCGCCCACCCGTCTTCCCCGCTGACCATCCTTGGTGGGATTTGTGCCAATGTTGCTTCATGCTCTTCATGCTACGCGATGCTCACTGACACTGGCTTGGATTTAAGTGGTATAGTGATCCGTCTGCGCACGCAGGCACCTGGGGTATTGCACAACCCCTGCCCTATTGTGGACCTCTAGTCCCATTTCGCTGGCCTCTAGCTACCTGGTTCTCTAACAAATTGTTGAGATATTGACACGTCGGATTGGTAGTCTCTACCCTCGACGTACTGTCAAGCTTGCTATACGTGTCTCTTGCTGTGCCTTGGGCCTTGGCTATGGTAACTACCTAGGCATGCTCCACGCTCCGCTTAGTCTCATTCTGAGTAGTATACCACTAATGCTCTTGTTATAATGATCTCTTCCTACGCTTTTCTACACAAGTCAGGTTTTGATAGATTCTAGAGGTGATGAATTCTATTTTCGGGAAAGCCCTGTATATGTACAGATCTAATCCGGTAACGGTATTTACATCCAGTCTCCCTACGAAACAATCGTCCACTCTACCCCAAAACCTTCGCTCTGGCCCTAATGTCCTGTCTCTAAAGGCACTTGTCAAAGCCATTACCACAGCAATTTCTGAACGGGAAAGATGCGGGAAGTGGGGCGACGACGTTATTTACATAGCACTGTTCACGTTAACCGATGGTCGGATGCTACTGGATAAGTGATGCCTACATAATGGTTGCCGTCGCCTCGTTTCTGATATACGAAGCCCCCCTGGTTGCAGCACGATTGTGTTGTCGCATCGGCCTTGCATTTGCAATCAAAGGCGGCATCGACGCTAAGACAAACTGTTAGAAAGTAATCCGGTAAAGTGCCCTGTAAGAACTCACCCGATGGCAAGGGCAGCAAGGCTAGCGATGATAGTTGAGAGACGCATTTTCTGTTCGTGCTAGGCGGATGCTAAGATAGAGATCTGGGAGATGTTTGAAAGTGCTGAGAAGATGATTTTGAGAGAGCGGCGGGATCAACACGCATGTTTATACTGCTCGGGTGGGAACTCTTCTCGACAGTACGTTGTCGTACCAAGATCACTCGGCACTCTTAGCTAAACAGGACAGCTTACGAACTATGTTGGTCTCTAGTGATCTGGAGTTGTTCGGTCGTCGCCTCTCCCTTGCCCGCGATGCAACGACGATCTTCCCGAACCCTTCACGAAGAATGTAGCCTCGCCAGCCCAGCGCATTGTCCAAATCCCTGCACTCGCACACGCCGAGGGCTAGATAGGATCTAGATACGTCTAGGAGAACAAGGTACTTGTGCCGGAAAGGGTTCAAAAGGTAACGTCTGTGCAGCTTTTACCTGAAAAGCGGCCCGCCACTGGGTCTATTTTCTGACATTACGAATTCGACTTTGCGAAGTCGTGTACGAACAAGCGCTTGTGTGACAAGTCTAAGCTTTCTTAGGCAAAGTCTCTAGATAGCATGTTCGGCGAACTGGTACAAGAGGTGCTTGCCTCCATTACTTTGGGCCGACGTGAATCCGATAGGTAGATAAATAGCGGTGTAGGTCGACTAATCTTGTAGATGGACCGATATACTCACTCCTATTTCGTCTATTCCAGCCCGGTCAATCGTACAACGACAGCGCCGAAGCCGCCGGCTCGGCCTCGCAGCGGCCCGAGTACGTTACAATAACCACCACACAACCCAGCGTCTCGCTCTCCCGTACATCCAAAGGCCATTTGCACCGCTTAATATTATAGCACAACCATTATCAGCTTTCTAATGCGGTCAAATAATTCGAGTACAGTCATACAGCCCAACGCCAAGACAGCAAGGCCAGCGTCTTCATTCCAATGTGTCCTAAGAAAAACCAAGACTCTCCTAGATATCCGCATCCAGTCATTTTTGTCATTAACATAGTTTCATCGGAATGGATTGGCGTCTTGCGCGCTATCTCTTTTCACCTGCCCGGGTGTCTCTTTTTCCACCCACGCCGCCGTTCCACTGACATTGACTACGACGCAGCCCAATATCTCGCTCTCCCGTATATCCAAGCCAACAACAGCGTTCGCACCCTTGCCTATCGCTTCTTTGACAAGCCTATCGATAGCCTGGTCGCGCGCTTGGTATACGATGCTCGTCACGCTCTTCGCCTCACCCCAGGTAATGCTAAAAGTACTCGCGATGTTCTTGATAAAGGATTTCGTGTCTTTGCGCGTGGCGGATGTAGTACCGTGGACGGCTCCGAGGACGCGGATGATGCGGTTACCCGGCAAGTCTGAGGATGTAGATGTGAGAATAGCGGGTGTGCGGCTTTGAGGCACTTCGATCTCGGTTGCGAGAGGGGCGGCAGCGACGTCTTGGGGCATGGAGCCTTTCGAGTAAGGGTGCCAACTTGGCATTCGGTTTGGAGGGACCATCATGGTGGAGCGACGGTTCGTCAACATCTTTGCTGTGTGGATGTTATTCGGCTGAACAAAGAATGTGGAAAGGCGCGATGCCGGTGATTGTTGCTGCTAAGTGGTGATGCAGGTGTGGTAAGAACGTATGAGTGAATCTGAAGAAGGCAGCTGGCGCGACCATCGCTCAATATATCCTTAAGCGACTACCTACCTACATGATAACATCGATCACATTTCGAAACGTTCTATTGTTATGCCTCACAAAAAGGTGCCCTGCAGGCGCATTTCCCGCTCGTCTAAGCCACCAACGTAGCAGCTAAGACGGACGAAAGTGCCGTGCAACGCAGCATATGTACGCAGCGGAGATGAAGCCGCCTTTCGCGAGTAAAAGCTGTCGAGCAAAGTGCGGAGCGTTGTTCCGCTTTCTACGTCGTGTAGTGAAAGTTGTCGAGATGCTGAAACCCAAGGTGTCGCGACATTGCATCTTTGGTTTGAGATTAGTGATGACACATGGATGATACTTCCAGTACTTCCTTTAGTATTTGGAGACTCAGTCGCATGACACGAAACTTTCGGAGAGCAAGCTGTTAGAGGTGCAAGATTACCGCATACAACACATCCATGTGGTGGCTGCAAGGCAGACTTTGACGACTTCTTGGGAGTCATTAGCGACGATGTAAGCTTCTGCAACCCTGACAGAACTGCTAAAATGTTCAAACCTAGATTACCATTGTCTAGCGGTATAGACGTTAGTTGAGAGTAATTTGGTGAACTGTTGACCGATCCGCTGCAGCAGTCAGCCGAGTACTGCAAATGCATTCTGCTAACGATCGCGCTGTAACGCTGTATCTGACACAAACCACTTATACATATGCTGTATTAATTTCTTGCACTTCTTTTACTAATCCTACTAAGCAAGATTCTATACTGCATAGACCCTCCTACCGTCGAACCAGGTCTCCATCACTTTGGCCTGGAGCAGTTCTTCACCCTTCCACTCCATGTCCACGACACAGAAATCCGCCATCTTTCCAACCTTTAAACTCCCCACACGATTCTCAGAGAAAGACGAATACGCCGCGCCATCGGTCACTGCGGTGATAGCCTGCGCCAACTCGAGACGAAAGTTCTCATTGACAGGCGCATCGCCAGCGTCGGGCTGGCGAGCTGACTTGCGAGTTGTCGCGACATAAAGATTGGGCAGTGGTGCATAGGGAGCAGTAGGGGTGTCAGAACCTATCGCCAATGTAGCTCCGTGATCTGCGAAATCCGAGTATGCGAATGCTCGCTTTACACGCTCGGGACCAAGTAGCTTCGGCCAGGCGCGGAGGATAGCTGGGTCGGAGTGAACGGGCTGGATGCTCGCTGTGATACCCAGACGACCTAGTCGCTTCGCATCTTCGGGTGCGGTGAGTTCCAAATGCTCGATGCGATGGCGCTGACCGGGCTTCCCGTACTTCTCGAGTACGTCAACGGCGTTGCGAACAGCTTGGTCTCCTATGGCATGCAGCGCGCATTGAAGGCCACTTTCGGAAGCTTTCTTGACAACAGGATCCAGCATCTCAGGTGTCCAAATTGGACCCTCGGAATGTCCATTGGTAGTATACGGTTCTGCCAATGCCGCGGTGCATGCGTCAATAACGCCGTCGCAAATGATCTTGATCCCCACAATTCTCAGATCTGGGCTGGTTTGGCTGTTATACTTCTTGCTCAGTTCGATGGCGCGCTCGACCTGCTGCAATCGATGCTTTTCGCCATCACCGGGCAAAATACACCAATGCGCTACAAATCGGAGAGGTAAGCCCTCTGTGGATCGCAAAGCAAGGATAGCTTCCCATGCACTCTCATCCATAGCCATGTCGATGCATCCTGTGCATCCGACTGCGTGATAAGCTTTGATCGCAGTCCTCAAAGCCGCCATCTTATCTTCCAGTGGAGTGACCTTCGCAAGATACGGCCATACGATTAACAGAACGCAAGCTTCGCTTAGAAGGCCTGAAGCATTTCCCTGCGCATCTCTTTCGATTGTACCGCCCGCGGGCGCCTCCATATCTTGGATGCCCATCTCTTTCAGCGCTGCGGTATTACACCAGCACGAATGGATATCCTTGGAATCGACGTATATAGGCCTGGGGTCCAGATCATCCAGCATGCTCGCCTTGGCCTCCCCGTTGGTCATGGAGTGCATCCAACCCTTACACATAATGCGTGGCTTATCCGGGTTGGCCTTGGCATATTTCGAGATACGCGATCGAATTTCTTCCAAATCTTTTGCATGATCCAAATCCACCTTGTGTAGTGATTGCCCCAGCATCAGAAAATGCATGTGCGCATCAATGAAGCCAGGAAGCACATGTTTGCCGCCAAGATCCTGCACTACTGCACCAGCTTCGCGATATGACTGGACCTCAGGCGCATCCGAGCTGCCGACGAAGCTAATCTTGCCATTTTGGATGATTAAAGCGGAGTCGAATTGGCTTCCGGCTTTGGATGCACCTCCATTGAAGCATCGCGCGTTCGTGAGGACTTTGGTGTTCTGAGCAGCGGACATGACTAAGATGTTTGAGGGTGGAAGGAAGTTTGAGGAACTTGGTCACACATTGAGGGGGTTTATCTAAGCTCCGATGTAGCTCCGATCTGATAAGCCCCACTTCTCCATACCCTTATCAGCCTACTCCACCAGTCTACTCCACCAGTCTACTCCACATTTGATCGTGGATATACCTTGGACAGATACGTGGGCGTCGAAGTCGTCGTGTGAGAGAAACGTGAAACGACGGAAACCATGGCGCAAGACACCCCAGAGCCAAATCAGACGACGTACGATGAGGCCAGAAATGGCGCTGCAGCCTACCTGCAATCTAGGCTGGCGGCCAAAGACCACACTACCGATACAGACTTCGAGATTCCGGTCATAGACCTTGCACCTTCATTCTCTTCGTCTGTTTCAGATCGCAAGGCAGTCGCAGCTCAGATACGCAAGGCATGCACGACCTCGGGTTTCTTTTACGTCTCCAATCACAATATACCAGGATCAGCTTGCAACGGCATCTTACATCAAGCAGAACGGTTCATCCACGAGTTACCGTTGAGCAAAAAGCAAGAGTTGCACTTGAAGCACAACAAGTTCGGTCTGGGGTGGGAGCCGAGCGAGTATACCTCTATCGCCGGGGACAAGGAAGAGAAGGAGGTCTTCAACTTCGCGTACGAGGCTGAGCTTGACCCAACGGGAGGCGATGGGCATTACAAGAATTTGGATGGATCCACCGGAAAGAGTAACATGTGGCCGAAAGAGGACGATCTCCCGGGTTTCTACAGCGGCATCAAAGACTATTACGGTAGCGTATGTGGTATGCGACTGGAAAGAACGTGTAGAGACGTTAACAAGCTGCTCAGGTCCTTGGCCTCGCCCGACACCTATTTCGTCTTTTTGCGCTTTCCCTCGACCTCTCAGAAGACTACTTTGACTCAATGACTACCCATCCCGGCGGCATTACGAGGCTGCTATACTATCCTCCACCGAAACATACCGTGTCAACAGCTGTGTCCTCTGGAATGGACGAACCGATTGGTTTGGGGGCTCACTCGGACTATGAATGCTTTACTCTGCTCCTCACGTCGACAACTCCTGGTCTTGAGATACTTAAGCCTTCCGGTCAGTGGCACATCGCTTCCCACATTCCGGGTGCATTGATCGTGAACGTCGCCGACTTCCTAATGCGCTGGACAAATGGATTGTACAAGAGCACGGTGCATCGTGTCGTCAATCGCAGCGTTGAGGCGAGGTATAGCGTGCCGTTTTTCTTTTCCGTGAATTATGATACGGTGGTTGAGACGTTGCCGACGTGTTTAGGAGAGGCCGAGGAAAGCAAATGGAAGCCTGTTCGGGCCGGAGAGTACATTTTGGAGAGACTCAACGCTACGACCGCTTATGGGGCAGGTTTCCAGGAGGGCTCAGGATGATTGTACCACTGCGATGCAAGGATGAAACGAGAGACACGGTCTCGGCACTTCAGAGGCTCAACATGATGTGCAATGAGCAGAATGTTGCGTCTGATGAACGCTCTTTCCATTTCTTCTGATATTCCACTGCCCCCAAGATATCAATGCACATTTTGGAAGTCTGAGCGTGCGAATAGCGTGTGGTATGAAGCGTGAATCACGAGGTGTCGATAACATCGAAGATGGCGGCTAGAAGATGATATCCTGTCCGAAAGCATAAAGAACTGCCCTTTTGCCGTTCAAGAAGTTTAACACAGCTTCTCAAATTGTCAAGCGTCGTGATACGAGTCGGAAGCGCGCAGTCGGTTGATGTCGCCATAGTAAGTAGATGTACGCACGTCGTCATTGCGGCCGCAAAAAAATCTAGCATATATGGCTGAGCCGCCAGAGATATGTCCGGTGCATTTTCAGAAGAAATAAGCAGCTTCTGGTGATGCGCCATCAACGCCAGATTGCAGTCGAGGGAGGACCAGTATGAGACAGGATACTGCGAGGGAGCCTCTGTTGACAGCGCGAATTGCCCATGGAGAATGGAGAGTGCGCGACGAAAGAACATATCTAGGGTAAAGCGCATGTATTCGTTGCCGGGCAGGCTCAAGGCTTGTCGCATCAGGTGACGGATTTCTAGGTCGTGACTCACCGCTTCATCATAAGTGATCTGGTTTGTGTGCGAATTCGTGCGCGTGAGAAACCTGCCGATGATGGAAAGTGACTGAGGTAGTATAGAATCGAAGCAATCTTCTAGTGTGGTAGGTGGGTCGGCCTTGGTGGCGATAGTCAGCGCGTCCTGTGGAAGTAAAGACTGTTGGCCGGTGATGAGCGACATCTGAATGTCCATGTATACGACCACAACCCATAGACGCCTGCGAACTTCTCTCTCGTGTACAATGGCGGGCTCATCGAATTCGGGCATCCAAGGTTTATGCAGTACCATCATCATAGCCAAACGCACGAGAAATCCCATAGCGTTCCAAGACGTATCCAAGGCCCAACAGGTCGCGTGTGCGACAGACTTTGCGAGTATCATCAGACACAATGTGCTTATGTTTGTCGTGGTTGGGTGAGACATGTACGAGGTTTTGGATAGGCATGCCTCACTGGCATAAAAGTACTTGGCGGACGCCGCTTCATCGCGAGTAGTCGCATAGGCCCCCAATCCAATTACAACGAAGTATTGCGCAAGCCAGCTCAGGTCCGCTGTGTCTGCTGTGTCCGCTGCGCCCGCTTCCTCCCGAGCTCTCTGCGCTCTAGTCTCGAAGTCCGAGTAGTCGATCAACGGCATGGAGGGATGATATATCCGGAAGTAAGATGCAGCGTATGAACGAGAGACTGGGGAAGATGCTCGAAGGAGTTCCTGTATCATGTCGAATGATGCGTACTCTTTGCTCTCTGGACTTCCGAAGGGAAAATTACTGGCCAGAGCAAAGTCACTTGAACAGTCACCTGCAATGTGCTCTCGCATAGCCATTGCGAAGGGTGACGTATCGAGCCCAGGGATCATTTCTAGCTAGATATCTATCAGCCGAAGGAACGCTTAACGCAGAATGCGAGGTCATGACGAACGCGATCTAGCAAGGCTTTGGTATGACTTGAACCACGCCTAGGATGAACCTATCAGCACCAGAGGATTCAAAATCTCCCCCGAGACGTCTGATACTCGTTGAGATTGTCACCTCCACCATGAGACTTACCGTCGTAGGAACCAAGTGGCAACAACAAACTCGGGATCGCCATTGCTCGGAACAATGCGCAAAAGATCCAATCCTGAATGAGTCTTGGATCTATGCGTATAGATACACAAATTTTCGTACCCAGAGCGTACACATCTGCTGCATGGCGACTGTTTGTCACACTTCACCTTGAGCCGATGACATCGTGTACACGATATGCAGGCTCGCGCGCGTTTCTTTGTAACGCGATCCGGGATAGAAGCAGTTGGCATTTCCTCTGGTACATAGGCGTAACGATTGGAAGAGTCGAGGGACGATATGGTCCCGTTGCCGTAAGCGCATGTGCTGCCAGCTGCAGCGCAGCGCGCGCAGGTCGGCCACACTTTGTCGCATCGGCGTTTAGCGGAGCGGCACCGTGTGCAGCTTTGAATTGCCCTGACCTGCGTCATGGTAAGTTAAGGGGGAAGAAGACAAGCAGAGCTGTGTCGGCGATAATGCGGGCGCAGGTGCGGGCATAGCATATATACGCGAGTTCCATGTTAAAGACCGGATGAAGTAGAGTGGAGCGTGAAGCTTGCGGACATGTCGGCGCTTCGGCGTTAGTGCGGGCTAGTGGGCACTAAGTCTGGAATAGGCTTAGCAACGTTCTCTGGAGCTCCACCTAGGAGTTCTGTGACATCTGGAATCTCCTTCCCGACGTGACAATCACCCTGTGCGAGCTTTCCCCAAGACCAATGCGCATTTTTCGGGGCATTTTTGAGGCCAGCTGCCAAGATGTCTGCAATCAAACGTGACTGTCCGATTCGCTACGACCTTATCCTCCAGGGCGCCTGGTTTGATTTAAGCCGCAAAACGATGCGCGCGGTGTCCTAGACTTATCGCCGGTGAAAGACCGACCGCATCGACAAGATGCGCGTCTCTGGACAATATATGAGAGGGAGCTCACCCACGATGTTCTCTCCGCTGTCGACAAACTTCAGCAGCGTTCCCGCCTTGTGCCTAAGCATTATCTTTTGCGAAAGTCCCATCATTCGATGTCCAATATGGCGACCCCAAATTCGATCGAAAAGACAGCGTCACTCGACCAGGCAGTCTCGCATACTTTCTCTTCAAAGCTCACTGTCATCGAGCGCTACCATGAGCTCCTCGCAGAGCAAGTCTCACAGCCTGACAAGGTCTTTATTGATGGCTACGAGCTACGGGAACACGATCCTAACCTGGTTGTACTCAACCACGATGATCAAGAACACCCTCGTGTATATTTCCTCTACGTACTTCAAGGAAGGAAGAAAGCTAACGATAAGCCAGAGTTGGGTCACTGCAAAGAAAGTCCGTGCAACCGCCATCGTGGCAGGCTGCTGTTTCCTCTCGCCTTTTTCGAGTACCATCTTTGCGCCTTCAATTCACCTCCTCATGCGCGACTTGAAAATAACAGACAGCACCCTCGGCGCGCTGCAAGTGTCCATCTTTCTCTTCGCCATGGCCTTTGGACTCTTGTTTTCTGCTCCACTGAGCGAAAAGTATGGAAGAGTACCCGTCATTCATTTCGGAAACTTCATCTTCGTTGTGTTCTCTATCGGCGGCGGCTTTGCTCGAACACCCGTCCAGTTCTCAACATGTCGTTTTATCGCTGGTTTAGGGGGGTCGGCTCCTATCTCTGTAGTAGGAGGGTTCGTAGCCGATGTCTGGGATCTTGAGACACGTCCCAAGGCTTCTGGACTTGCCATGCTAGGACCGTGAGTAACGACCACTTGGTTTAAAGTAACCAAACTGACCAGATGCAGTGTCTTAGGCCCGGTCATCGGACCAGTCTGTGGAGGCTGGATGTCTGAAGAGATCTCCTGGCGTTGGACCCTCTGGATTCCGGCAATTGCCAGTGCCATACTTTCGGTTCTCGGGCTTGTCTTCCTTCCAGAGTCCTACGCTCCAGTAGTTCTGGAGAAGAAGTTGCTCAAAGCTCGCAAATCCGATCCTATGGCCATGTTATACACCGTCATGGAAATCCAGGAGCATTCCAATGGATCTAACGCGCTGATCAGCGATTTTATCAGGCCTTTTGTGTACCTTCTCCTCGACCCAGCATTACTCCTGGCTTCCCTCTTCTACTCGGTCGTATTCGGAACCATTTACCTCATCATCGTCACTTACGCCGACGTCTTTGGTGTGGGATACGGACACTCGGTCGGCATCGTCGGTACCGATTTCCTCGCCGCCGGTATCGGAATGATCATCGGCACGCTTGGCACCATCAAGGCCATGGAAGCCATCTTCAAGCGGGACGTAGCGTCCGGGCAGATCAAGTACAAACCCGAGTCTAGGCTTCTCAGCTGCTTCGTTGGTGGCACCTTGTTGGTTGGTGGACTTTTCATGTACGGCTTCACTGCGACAAGGACACATTTCATGGTGGTAAGTTCCTCATTACACCGTCTCGCCAGGATTTTGACTGACGAATGACAGCCCCTCGTTGCTGTCTTGATCATGATGGCGGGTGGAATGAACATCACTCTTGCCTTGCAATTGTATGCCGTAGATGGGTTCAAATTTCCTGCTTCAGCCAACGCTGCCATCTCTTTTCTTCGGTGCTTGTTCGCAGGCGGCTTCCCGCTTTTTGGCGAGAAGCTCTTCGCACGCCTTGGCTTGGACTGGGGTGTTGGATTGCTGGGCTTTCTGGTACTTGGAATCGGGTGCCCACTAGTCACTCTGGTAAGTTTACAATTCGCAGTTGTGTATGGCTCCACTAACGTCAACGCCACAGCTGTACATATTTGGGGTGAGACTTCGAGCAGTTGGGGTGGCCCGCATGGAACGATTCGAAGGGTCAAAGAAAGCGATCAAGTGACATCTCAAGTCTGCCGGCCAACAAGAGTTTCACTGTTTATCAGATTACAAGCTTGCGTTGGCTGTGCAATTCAAAATCGTGTATTTGGTCATCGGCAAAGCTGCAGGTCTCATCGTCCCAGGGTCCATGCCGACAGTCATGCATGCAAACAACTCTTCTTATCATTTTTCACACTTCCTACCCGCTCTGTGCATCTTCAACCATCTTAGTCTCCGGTGGCCCAAGATAGCTCTCCTTCAATCCACCCCTAGTATCCACCACAATCTTTTCCAAGTAGACGTCGAGGCGTTGAGAGATGAGCGTGAGACGAAAAAAGGGCGCAACGCCACTGACCCAGATTCAGTGCGGGTGCCGAGGTACGGTATGTGACTAAACGCTAGAGTCTCGCCAATACTGGTTTTCGAAGACGAGGAGCGCTGATAGTGCTGCGCTTCCATTGATATATATCCCGCTGATTCAGGGAAGCTTGTGAATCCACTAGGCACTTTTCGATGCATTACGGGTATCCTGATGACGTCGAAGTAAGGATATTGTGACGGGGTCGATGTGATGCCAACCTCGAGAGTATCGTTGAAGCCCTCAGGGACATTATCCCAACCCACAGACACTTCCAAGCGTTGCTGATACGCCGTCTCATTCAGTCTCCCCGAGCGCGGTGAGATGCTCAGCCAATCCACTGGTATGCTTCCGAGCTGCCAATCGAGTGGGACTCGGTAATCGCCCCGCATGAAAAGATCTACCGATCTCACCGCCGGGCCATAAGGATCCATGACTGGCAGTTCCACTAGCGCAATCACGTCCGTCGTCGGCGTCGATGGATCAATGGACTCGACCCATCGGCCCTGGATCGTGGGACTATTTGAGCCCTCAGCATATATGCCGAGATTTCCAGTCGACAGCGGCATATTCTGCCGCAACTGAACGAAAGACAGATTGCTCAGCATGTCGCTTGATGGATTGGCCCAGTTTCGCGGTGCCGAGGCCACGGCGTCTAGTTTGGCTTGCGACATGATGTGTTTCTATTTTCCGCTGAGGAGACCGTCGAATTCTTCGATTAGGCCGAATTCATAGTCGAAGTCAGCTAGAACTTTATTTGCGAGATGGTCGGCGGAGTTTCGACGCTCCAACGCGTGTTGGTGGTTGAAAGCTGATCCAAGATTCATGGCGTAGTACGTTGCTCCTAAACCAGGGGGTAGAAAAGGAGCTGATAAAAGGCTGGCTTGTATGCGTCTGAGACCTTCTTATACAAACGTTTAGTCTGATTGGCTAAGATGATCCATCTTTCAAGAATTCGTTCGGCTTCATGATAGTTGAGGACTGAGTATGTGCTTGGGTCTACCGACTCGAAACGCCGCATGCCAATCAGATGATTGAGCTCCATTAAAAGTGCTGCGATATCGGTTGCGTATTCGCTGCCAAATTCGCGCTCTGCATATAGTTCCAGATAGATTGGAACCATGTCGAAGTCGAACTTTGAAGCATCCCAGGCCAGGTCCATGGCGAAACCGAATTGGTGTTCCATGGGCTTGATGTCGCCAACATTGATGACCCAAATTCGATCAGCGCCTCGCCAATACGCCTGAAGTAACTCTTTGAGTACTTTTGGCTGCTATGGTTAGCGTTCTGGCTTGTTCAGGGGCGGCGAAGTCACTTACCAAATTATTGGTATTGGACCATTCGTACGATCGCGGAATCCCAACGTATTCGAAGTGAAAGTAGACACCAGTGTCGCCTTCTCGCGCAACTTCGTTGCCGGTAGGGAGCCTCTGAACCTGGGCCTGATTGTTACCCGGCATGATGATGGTGGCGTCGTTGGGTAGGTTTAGACCTGCCGCGTAGTACGTTGCGACTTCTTTATAGATTTTCCATACTTCTGAATACTGTTAGCGCACTGCTGAAATTCCTTGTATAAGCCAAGCCGAACGTATTATATCCAGGAGCTCGATCTCTATTGCCTATGGACGGAGCCCGCACACCACCATCACACGTGTAACGCAGAACGACCACGTTCCGCCGAGCATCTTAACCGTTCGAACCCTCACAGAAGTGACTAAGGTGTGCCGAGTGCGTTTCTTTCGTTCGCTCGTTCGTTCGCTCGGTTCGGATGAAAGTGTTGGGAAGGATTCGGAATCCCATACTCCTATGTGTGATCCTTCGTGTGGCTTCGCTACTACACTTCCGCACCTGTTGAAACCACCTACTCAACCAGAATGATCCCAATGACTACAGGAATGCGCCCTGAGTACAAGACCACCTGTTGATCCCATGACCGCTTCATTCATGCCCCCATCATGCCGCCATCATGCCTTCACTCTTTCGTAGTGCCGAGTGGTCAAGGGCCGGGCCAGCTTTTGAGTCGAATTTTTGGCTGTGGCGCATACAATGTGATGCGCCAGGTCCGTGTGCTTTGCCAACAGCTCGTCCAAGCCTGTTCCATCTTTTCATAAAGCCAATGCTGGACGCATACAGTTGGCGGACCTAGCTGAGCACGACGACGACTTGAGGCTGCCCGTGACACGACCAAAGGCGACTCAGTCTACCAAGCCTGCTGCAGGGCCCTCAGATCTAAGGGCAAAGCCCCAGCTTCGCCCACTCCAAGGCGCGAGCAGGTTCCCAACCCGGAAGACGGCGATGACGGTCTCTCAGATGTCCCCGGCCTTCCAATAAGAGGCGGCGGCCCCATGAAGGTTGATGGGGATGTCTTCTTCAATGGGAAACCAGGCTCCACCTTGGTTTCACCGCACGAGATCGGCGTCTTCAGACTCGTACCCATCGACCGGGCGCAGGCTCTGACGAGCTGGCAATCGACCAAGAGGCCATCCCTAACCAATCTCCCTGCTATCGCGAGATTCTGGAAGCCTTGAGAGGTGTGGCTGCAGTAGCTGTACAATCGCCTACCGCGCAGCTGGTCGTCCAGGGTTTCTCCAGATTGGCGACAAGTCGAAGCTCGGTGACGACGACCTATACGACCTTGCGCCAGTTGTCGGCGACAATAAGGGTATTGCGCAAGCTATCATCAAGGCTGCCCGAATATTTCCTCCGTCTGCTTCGAAAGCGTTCCGAGTATCGCGACTAGACTTCGCATATCGGCTTTCTTGTGTCCTTGGTCTGGGGTTCCGCCCTTGATTTTCTCCTAGCCCGGTGTTTGGTCCTACGGCGTTGTGTGTGTGTCAACGATGGAGAGTGCGGCTGCGACTGTGTTAGTGCCCCAAAAGGCTACATCCTGTGGCTCAATGACGAACGCTCTCTTCATCCTCCACCGAGCAATACCATGTGGGATATACTGAAGCCGCAACACAGACCCAGCCAGTGGTTGCATGAAGGAACTCTCCCACAAACACTGTGCAAGAGGCGCGAGTGAGTTGTGTCGGTTCTTTTCCTCTTATAAGGCTCTTACTTTCGAGCGCGCCTTGGAGACCGGGCCTTACTCTGCGCCGTTATACTGCAGAGACGGCCGTGATGATCAAGGGGTGAGGTTTCAGTTGGCGCGGGCGTGGCGAGAAACGGGAAGTTGGATCTGGCGCTGGGGTAACGTTAGTACGAAGCCCGAGCCACGCGATCGACGTCACTTTCAGCTCATGGTTTTGGCAGCCTTGCTACGGGAGAGACGACCGGCCATTTCACAATCTAAGCTCACTTTCATCCATTGTGCAATACGTGGACATCCCTGGAATCTGTTTATCTGTGTGCACCTTGCGTTGTGGGCGGAAACACGGTGCAGATGTTCCGGACTCAATTTCGGGTGCAGCTTGGCGACCCTCTTAATCTCTTAAAGTGCTTACATGACCATACTTAGTGCGTTCATGTCATCCTGTCCGTACGTTTACTACTTCACACTTTTACATCAAAAGTTCATTGCAAATCGTCCCTAGCGGAGCGCGGACCGTGATTTGCGGACGAACATGATCAGGCGTCAGGAAAGGACCCTGAGAGTCATTACCTCTTTCTGCTTGGGGCTAGGTCAGGTCCTTCCCGCCTTGCCATGCCACCGTGAAACAACCCTACCATCGCGTTGCTGAACGGCCCGAATTGGACGACGCAGCAACATTGGAGGTACAATTTCTACTTCCACTCTGTGTGCGGACCGAACGCAACATATAGATGATTTGCCAGCTATAACGGGCTTAATATGTTTCGAACGCTTCCATGAAGATCCGAGAGAGTAGGTTTATATGACCACTACAGGGAGTGATCAAATATCGCAATCGTCAATCGTTCCTACATTTGTTTTCTTCAGCTTTTTTGCATTTGCGCACGTATCCGTTCTTTACTAAGAGCATCGCTCGTTTACATTCATTTCTATCTTACCACTACTCATCTTGAAGATGAAGCATCTCTATCAATTGCTCGCCGCCGGTGCGGGTTTTTCTTCCGTAGCACACGCCGTCAACACTATTGTTGATATTGGCTACGCAAAGTACCAGGGAGCCGTCGTCGACTCAAAGCTTGGTGTTTCTGCCTGGAAAGGCATCCAGTATGCGGCGCCACCTACTGGCGAGCGTCGATTTGCAGCACCGCAGGATCCTATCGTCTCCGGTCTTATCAACGCCACGACTCACGGTGCAACATGCCCGCCCAGCCGTCCGGATGACTGGACTGTATCTGGGCCCAACGACCGTTTCACCATCGCGGAGGACTGTCTCTACCTGAGTGTGTACGCGCCTTCGGAGGCCCGCGTCGACTCGAAATTGCCGGTTGTGGTGTTCTTCCAGGGAGGTGGCTTCTCGTCGCAGTCGAGTGCAAACTGGGATCCTACAGAGATTGTGGCAGACGGGCAGGTGATCTTTGTGCAGTTCAGCTACCGCGTGGGTCTGTACGGCTTCCTCAGCAGCGAAGCGGTCAAGGCAGAAGGTGGCGACGTCAATGCTGGACTTCGCGACCAGATCAAGCTACTTGAATGGGTCAAGGAGCACATTGATCAATTTGGTGGCGACCCAAACCATGTTGTCCTCGATGGTGTCAGTGCTGGTGGATCCTCTGTTGCGCTCATGATGGCTGCAAACACCGGCAAGGAGCTGTTCGCTGGTGGCATCATGGAGTCGGGCGGTTGGGTCACGATGCGTACCCCGGAGCTAGGCGAGGAGCAATACCAGTGCTTGCTCGATGACAAGGGCTGCGCTAATGCGACTGATGGCCTTTCCTGTCTACGCGCCTTGAACGAGTCGGCCATCCGCTCTTCCAACTGCTGGTTCAACCCCAACATCGACGGCGACCTCTACACTGACTCTCTCGTGAACCTCTTCGACCAGGGTAAGTACGCCAAAGTGCCAACCATCATGGGCACCTGCGCTCAGGAAGGCACCAAGTACAACGCACCAGAGGATCTCAACACCACAGCGGATGCCGTCAAATGGGTAGCAAACCAGGACCCAAGCCTCAGCAACTCTTCCATCTCAATCATCAACGACATCTACATGAAGCCCAACAAGCCCTCTTTCCCCAGCAAGGGACTCTACTGGCGCCACGCAGCCGACGCCATCGGCGACATTGGAACCCATTGCCCAACCCGTAACATCCAAAACGCTATCGCACGCGACGATGTCCCTACTTACAACTACAAGTACGCCGTGCAGGACCCAGCCGACGAGGCAGCCGGCTACGGCGCCTGGCACACCGTCAACGCCTACGCTTTCTGGGGCGTAAACCGCACCGACGGCGGCGAGCCACCCAGCTACTTCACCACCAACGCGGCCATAATTAAGCAGGTGCGCAGCTACTGGACGAGCTTTGTTCGCAATCTCGACCCAAACACCGATCGCGCCGAACGTGCTGTCGAGTGGAAGCCGTACACTGGGCCTGACGCCCGTGAACGCCTCTTCATCCAGACCAACAACACGAAGATGGAGCGTATGAGCCCTGCACAAGCCTTGAGGTGTGATGTTGTGAGGCCGATGAGCGATAACCTTGGTAAGCCTGCTGGAAAGGGCGTGGTAACGGAGTTTGATAAGAAGTTGGCGGAGAAGGTTAATGGGACGAGTGAAAGTACTGCATGGAAGAAGGAGAAGAAGCAGGGAAGGAAGAGTGCTATGAGCTACTGATTTAGTGGTTGTTATATGAACGGTCGTTGGCTGAGCTTGTCTGTTTTCGCAGTGGATTTGAAAGCCGTTTCGTTGCCTTTTCGCTGCCTCGTATTCTTCAACTTGTACAATATTTTATTCTTTTTTGGCTTCGGCAAAGGCTGTATAGTCTTCTCGATCAACTTTGGTATGCACATGTCTAGACCCCGTTGCTGGTCTCTCGTGCCTATAGAACTAATTTCGCGGATTTGTAACACTCCTGTAGTTTTATAGTGCAGCTCAAGCTTTGTTTCCCAAGCTGTGGTTGAAAGGAAAAGCCTTGTATGAGTAGAACAACAACATAGGTCTAGCAGGGCGCATACGATGTTTAGCTTGATGCACGCACCTATCCGGACGCCCGATAACGTAACAGCACCCTGAAAGCAAACCGAGGGCGTGAATATCTGAGAGAGTGCGAGTCGCTATCGACATTCTCGAGAATGTAAAATGACGGATTGCACATGCATGTAATACCATTGAACGAAAATAGCGGTGCGCGAGCCAAATTCTAGGTGCTGAGCAGCGCTTTCCGGAAAGCTGAGAGCTCTTTCCCATGTCCGCTTTTTCGAGGCAAGTACTGGGAAGTAGCATGCGCGCCGACTGCGCATTCTGTAAATGAAGCGATGGCGTACTCCCTAAGCGTGAGAGGCACCCGATCGAATATCGTCTTCTGGCCCTGGAATCTGTATCAGCAGGCCATCTTCTCCCACGAACATCTTAAAGCAACAACCCTGAAGATGTTTCCGCGGTCCATACCCCGGCCGACATCGCTACGCCCCCCATGCAAGTCCAACAGCCGTCTCATGTCCCTGCTCCCCCAGATCTCCCCTCCTACATGGAACCTCTACCGGTAGGATTGACAGACTTGTGGGCCCAATACCTGCGCGAAAGATCGCAGGACCTGCATAGACATGAGCTCTGCCAGTTGTGCTGCCGGCTTGGTCACCTAGCTATCGAGTGTCCGCACTTTGTAAGGATGTCGTGAGGGGTAAGCGAAAGACGGTCTGACTAACAGCAGACAGATCACCTATATTGAAGCGGCGAACAAGTGGCGCGAGATGAACGAGCGATACCACCGTAACGATGCCGAGAGGTTGCAGAAAGTCTCGTTGCCACGAGTGGGTGTACTAGTCATTTCCGCAGCACTTGTAATTATTATCTCGGACTCTGTGGAAAATAAACGCTTTGCGGTGGGCCTTGATGGTGGGTTACTCTTTACTGCGGGCCGCGCGATGGATTTGTGTGATTGACTCGATGCTGGCAATGATGGAAACCCCTTCAGGACGGCATAGTGTCATCCGACTTGAGGATTTGCTACCCGGAAACTTCATTCATCTTGATAGAAGCGAGACCATGGAAACCGAGCAGAGCGGCTCGTGGTCTCAGAGAGAGGTTGCAAGCCAGGCAAAGGACATCAATATAACTTTCCCCGACACATGTATCGCAAGAGACAAAGATAATCCAGTACGGGAGTGGAAAAGGGAAAACGTTTGTATAGCTTCGAATACCCATCGATAATGAATCTGTTTTTTTAGATAGTTTCACACAGACAGAATACGCGAATGGAATACCACCGAGTGTTCAGCCTGGAGCGAGAGCCAAGAAGAGTGATGGTCGTCGAAGTATATTGCGACGAAAGACGAGGGCGCGCTAAAGGCGGGGGAGACTAGGCCTGAGTAGGGTGGACAATGGAAGACGCTCGGATCAAGAACGCGAGCGCGACTTCACAATTCGCGTCGCCCCTAACGACGGCTTTGTCTGCCCCTCTACAATATTCACCCCCAACACCGATAACGACTCACGATATAATATTCAATGGCGGACAGACAAACCCCTTTCTCAATCAGCCTTTTTGGCAGCCAAGCAGGCGATGGCCCTCAGGATCAAGCTGCGCCGTCACGGGTGCAGCAAGCCCTGGTTGACTTTATTATGGAGTTCACCCTTGACAATATCTTCGTATACAGAGACCAGATCCGTGAGAATGTACTGCTGAAGCAATACTACTGCGACATCGATGTTGCCCATCTCATCAACTACAGCCCGGAACTCGCCCACGACCTGCGACAAAACCCTGCCGAAATTATACCCCTCGTACGTTGTCGCAAGTGACACTTTTCATGCGCAAGCTTATACCAGACAGTTCGAATCGGCCCTCAAGATATGCACACAGCGCATTGTCTACCCCTCACAGAAAAACATTTCGCTTCCCGAGCACCAGCTGCTCCTTCACTCCAACGCTTCAGAGCTCTCCATCCGCGACCTGACGGCTACCAACGTCTCCCAACTCGTGCGCATACCCGGTATTATCATCGGCGCATCCACCCTCTCCTCCAAATCCACAGCCCTTGCTATTCGATGCCGGAACTGCCAGCATGAGGAGATACTACCGGTCTCCGGAGGTTTCTCCGGAATCTCTCTACCAAGGACTTGCGGTAGGACAAGGGGGGAGGGCGAGAGCGGAGAACAATGTCCCTTGGACCCATACTACGTCATGCATGAGCGCTGTCAGTTCATCGACCAGCAGGTGCTAAAGCTGCAGGAGGCTCCCGACCAGGTGCCTGTCGGTGAGTTGCCGCGACACATCATGATCTCAGCTGACAGGTACCTTGCGAACCGCGTTGTTCCTGGTACACGATGCTCCATCATGGGTGTTTTCTCCATATACCAACAAAAAGGCTCTAAGCGTGCAGGAAACGCTGCAGTAGCCATTCGAAACCCCTACATACGCGCCGTTGGTATCCATGCCGACGTCGACCACGGCAGCAAGGGCGGTGCTGTCTTTACTGAAGAGGAAGAACAGGAATTTTTGGAGATGAGCCGACGACCAGATATCTACGAAGTCTTTGCGCGCTGCATTGCACCCTCCATCTACGGAAACCAAGACATCAAGAAAGCTATTGCGTGCTTATTGATGGGCGGCGCAAAGAAGATTCTTCCCGACGGAATGAAACTTCGTGGCGACATCAACGTGCTTCTTCTCGGTGACCCAGGTACTGCCAAATCACAACTGCTAAAGTTTGTCGAGAAAGTTTCGCCAATCGCCATCTACACATCCGGAAAGGGTTCCTCTGCCGCCGGTCTGACAGCCTCAGTCCAGCGAGACCACAACACGCGCGAATTCTACCTCGAAGGAGGAGCCATGGTCCTGGCCGACGGCGGCGTAGTCTGCATCGACGAGTTCGACAAGATGCGCGACGAAGATCGAGTAGCCATCCACGAAGCCATGGAGCAGCAAACCATCTCCATCGCCAAAGCCGGCATAACCACAATCCTCAACTCGCGAACCTCCGTCCTCGCAGCCGCCAACCCCATCTTCGGACGCTACGACGACATGAAAACCCCCGGCGAGAACATCGACTTCCAAACCACCATCCTCTCCCGTTTCGACATGATCTTCATCGTGCGCGACGAGCACGACCGGGGCCGCGACGAGCGCATAGCAAAGCACGTAATGGGCATCGCGATGGGGGGCCGGGGCGTCGAAGAAAACGTCCAAGCCGAGATCCCCATTGAAAAAATGAAACGCTACATCACCTACTGCCGCCAAAAGTGCGCCCCGCGCCTCTCCCCCGAAGCCGCGGAGAAGCTCTCCTCCCATTTCGTCAGCATCCGCCGCCAGGTCCACGCCTCAGAGGTAAACGCAAACCAACGCTCCAGCATCCCGATCACCGTCCGCCAACTCGAAGCCATCATCCGCATCACGGAGTCGCTGGCTAAACTCAGCCTCTCCCCCATCGCAGACGAGTCGCATGTTGATGAGGCGATTCGCCTTTTCCTGGCTTCAACCATGGATGCGGTGAACCAAGGCGAGGGCCAGAGCTCAAAGGAACTCATGGATGAGGTTAACAAGGTCGAAGACGAACTCCGCAGGCGCATGCCCATTGGCTGGCAGGTTAATCTTAGTACCCTGAAACGCGAGATGGTGGATGGGAAAGGCTATTCTGAACAGGCGCTTGCGCGGGCTTTGCATGTTATGAATGCAAGGGAGACGATTCGGTGGAGACATGGGAATAGTGTGGTTTTTAGGGCTAGTGCTTAGATATACCGCGTCATGTTATTGTTGTTTCTGTTCTTGCACGTTTTGTGGTGTTTCTGGTGTTTCTGGTGTTTCTGGGCATCACTTTTCACTGGTCTGTGTGGGTAATGTGGGCGCATGGATGCACTGGTTCTGCATTGCCAAGGGTGGAATAGATGCGCGCGCACATTAAGTGTGGATGATAACTGTGCACATCAGACCATTTCAATGTTCACAGCATCATAATCTTCAGTGATGTCGCGTATCCCGTCCCTCCCTTCCAATTTGCCATCCGACAGTATTGGCGGGCCGTCACTACACTGCGGCTTGTTCAGCATCACGAGCGCTCCGCTTCCGCTCCCACCCCGGACTTTGTCCAACCATAGCACGAGTCGGCGTATGGAACGAATAATTTTACTCTTGAGTTCCAGTATAATCGTTGTGCGTTCATGCCGGGCTGGGTATTATTGAATTTCCTGGCAGTGATGGGGGGGATGGGTGTGGTGTCGTGCAGACTGTACGCCATTTCAGTGCGAGTGCAGTGCTGAACGAATGGTGGCACTGCGTTTTCTGGCAATGCCAGTTGTAACATTGCTGTAAAATACTGTTCTGGTGTGGTTCCGAGAGTGACCTGCTGTCTCACATGTTGGTGTTGCAGGCACTCGGAAGCCGGGGAAGTGCAGGCATCGCAAATCGTATACCACGGCTTGTTGTCGCCGTGAGACTCGCACTTGCTTGCCCGTGATTTCTAGCAGCCTAACAGCTATATCTCGCTCAAGCCGGTCGGGTAGCGAAATCGCAGCTCCTCTGTCTTTCTGCGCTAGCTTAAAGTGTGGCAGCGCAGCATCATCGACCGGCGTACCCCGATCCCTCACTTGGCGATACTGGCCACCTGTTCCTTTGAGATGGAAGGGGATTCGAAAGAACTGGCTGGACTTACAAGGTGAGATCCGACCCGTCTCCGGTGTCGAAGTGGAGCTCATTCTTCTCCGTACCGTCGGCTTTTCATCATGATCCAGGCCGTCGGAGGACTACTTTCGACGTTCGCGAAATTTTGGTTGCTCGCCAGGGTGCGAGAGCGGGTCTCATGATTGTGATTTTTCAGCTCTCATCTGGTGGCCAGTGGTACCGGGTCGAGTGGTTTTGGGACGTCGGGGTCGGGCTGGTGGTGATGGTGAGCAGGCCGGGGGAGATCTGGCTTCAGTATGCCTGTTGCGGGACAGTTCGCGATGGGAGCCTTTACTCAACGGTTTTGTGGCCAGCCTGGTCTGCTTCCTGCTGGCTGCGGGCAGTTTGTGTGCTGATGTTGCGGATCCTGCGAAGATCATGGCCAGAGAAGGGAGCATATGATAAGGGAGCATGTGATAAGGGCTAGAGTGAAGGGGTGGAAGCGGTACATCGCGGTCTTCGGAGAAGCGAGCTCAGCATGCCCGTGCTCAAAAAGAATATGAGAGTAGTAGCTGGGTCCGACGGTCCATCCAATGTGGGCCGCGATCGCAGTGTTTAGCGCAAAGCGTAGTATGATGAAGGAACATACCCTGTACACTGGAGCGGGGAAGACTCCGATGGCCGTTGGTCAATGTCTGGGTCTATTGCTTGACTTTGGGTGTATAGGCGTAGTTTGCACCAGTGAGTGAGCCGAGCGCCGGGATAGTTATATTCCTCAGGGACGGCTTGCGGCACTGAGACTCGGGTTTCAGTGACGTATCACTGGAAGTATCACACGCCAAGACTGACTTCCAGGAGTTCACAACTTGAATCGCCGATACTTTCTGAACAGTCGATGACAAGGATGTCCAGAAAGTCTGCAAAGATGCAAAGGCGGTTCTCGTTATTTCTGGCAAGTTTAGGCTAACAGTAGGGCTGTCGGTGAGCTACTGGGCCGAGAGCATGGTTCGCACATTTGCGCCGGTCAGGAAAATGCGTGGGATACGTAGGCGAACATGATCATTCACAGGATTTTCAACGTGGGCGAACCAAAAGTCACTGTGGCTCTGCTCTTGAACGTCGGTCAGTGGTTGCCAGTCCATGATTAGGCCTTGCCGCTTCACTGTCGCTCAGCTCCGGGGATGGAGGCGAGTGGGCAATAGCATCCAGGATGGATAGAAACCGTATATCTTCATGCGCATTGCAAAGACGGTAACCCGAAAGGAAAATCACGGCGAAGCCTTCGGGTGTCCGTATGTATGTTGAGCGTCTGGACCTCAACATTTGAGGGGTGGCATTACGTAATCTTGGTGATTGAGGCGCAACTGTCCTTATCGTGACTGCCGGGGCATAGGTTCTGTGTCTCTATACGCGCATTGTACGAGCCTGGATTGGGAAGTCAGTGACCTAGGTAGCGAAGACCAGAGGGCCCGACATCCGTCACGGTAACCAAGTTGAAGTGGAATGCGCCGAAGAGCTTGGCGCAAGGCTTTCTGTATGTAATCTCTGGAACAGAGGGTCTTTGGTTTTCTCCTATCACGATTCTACACATCCCTCGCTAGTCGATGGGCGCCAGGGTTTTGGAAGGCCGCGAGGTGTGCGCCCTCTATCGTGACCGTGACTTGGGTTCGCACCAGGGAAGATAAGGTCGATCGCAGCCGCTGGGCTCAACGCCGATCTGTGAAGACCCACCATTCTATAAGCGCCTTCATCTTCTAGGCGCGTTGCCGACTGGATGTTTCAACCCCGGATTGGAGGCGCCAGTGGATCGCGTACTCGGCACAAGTTGGCACAACCCTCCACAAAGCTAGAAATCTCGTTGCTCTGGTTGAGCTCGACCGGAGCAAGCAGGTTTCAACTGTGCATCAGTGCGTCGTATGCTGAATTCAAGGGACTGGAGTGATAGTTGTGGAAGATCGAGCCTCTGATTACTGCTCAGCCGAGCGGCATTTAGTGAACCATGTTTCGATAGTCGGCTATACCCAGAGTTCTGAAGGCCGCTTTGCGCGCTGCTGCGATCTCGTCATGTCTTGGTCGCATTGAAATCCCCGTTGCTGCGCATCACGTGGTAGTACTAATTGGATTTTCCTTGCAATCGCTGAAGCCGTGCGTGTCTGCGCAGTCCAAGAACAACGATAAGGTACTGTAAACCGTCTTAGGCGAGATGTTCGAAAAAACGTCGTTGGGAGATCCCAGGCGCAAGTGGCAGGGCAACGGCGGCTCATATAGACGAGCAATTGGCCACCTTTCTCTTCGGTCCACCCTCCCGGCATCGGGTCTCTTTCAGACCTAGGCAAATCATCAAAGGAGAGATATCAGCCTGAGGGTCTTTACTCTAGTGAAGTTTGGTAGTTGTGGAGAGAAATGTTCAAGATTCACGTTGCCTTTCTAATCAAGTATGGTTCGTTGGTCGTTGCTTTCCAAGAGTTTGGATCTAGGAGTGTAGGGAGCCAAGGGAACAGCGAGTTGAAATTACAGGAAGTGACGCACACTGCCCAGAGAAGGTAGGAAAGACGCATCCCGTGCGCCAGTGTCGAGAGCAGTATATGAATTGTAGTGCGCCTCTAATAATCGCTCACCTCTCTCCCACACCCCATTACTAATTGAACAATCAGCTCACAAACATCAGCATTGTTGTCGCCATGGCTCACAATGAATTCGGCCTAGGGATTTGGGACTTTGAAGACATACCGCAAGAACCCGAAGAGGCAATGGAGTCTCCAAGTTGGTGTTCGTCCAAAATGACAGAAGCAGCACAAGCATTAATAGCAGCACAAGCAATAGAGGCAGCACAGGCAACAGAGGAAGCACAAGCAACAGCGCTCCCAAAGCCGTTCAGCCCAACGTATTTACACGGGTTGGCAGCTGCAAGAAGGCGTGATTCGGGATACGGTAGTATGCAGGACAGGCCCCGAAGCTCGATGCATGTCGGTGTGGATATGGGCATGGGTTATGGTTATGGAGGAGCGAGGATGGGCTCCGGTTAGTTCTGCCGCCCCCGCTCCGAGCTCGGCGTTGCTCGGGAAAAAGGCACAGCTGATGGTTCGATCAGATAACGCAGCATTTCCATCTGATAACAGACACCCGCACTATTCGCACCCGCCGCTGGCACTCTTCAACATGCCCCCCAACGACGCTGACGGAATCCATGGTGCCGCTTCCCCCGCTACTTATGACGGAAGTGCAGCTGCATCGTGTGTAAGCTCACCGGGCGCAGCTTCTGCTTCGTCTTTCAGCAACGAGACAGGCCGTGTTCGATACAACGGACGACGTGAGTATAGCACCCATTGTTTTTCCTGCATGTACCCACGGTTCGCCGCGGCTGTCGGCTGCCAGGTGCCAGATGGCGTGCATCGTGGGCTGCACCGTGGGCTGCACCGTGGCACGCATCATGGAAGGCCTCATGGCACGCAATAGTCTCACTGACACGCCTTAGAACTCGTCCCGGGTCTCCCCGCTCCCGCGCACCAAACCGCCACCACGCTGTCTCCTGCCACAAGCAATGCCGGCCCTCTCCAACCTGGTGGGGGCCCTCTCTCCAAACTTCATGTAGTTCCACCGCGCCCGAAGCCTGGCCGCAAGCCTGCCACCGAGGAGCCCGAATCCAAGCGCAAGGCACAGAACCGTCTTTCGCAGCGCAACTTTCGCCAGCGGAAACAAAAGACGGTCGAGGAGCTGCAGGAAAAGCTGGCACAGCGCGATTGCGAAATCAAGAATCTCGCAGTCGAAAGGGCGCGCGAACTCGCGCGCGAACGCGAATTGACGGGACAGAAGATCAGAGAGCTAGAATGTTCGGAACAGTATTGGAGGGACGAGTGCACTAGACTGCAGCAGAGGTTAGACGAGGTAGAATCCCGCGCAACTTCAGGCTTGAACCACATTCAACAACGCCATGACACCCCTCTGCGCAAATCCTTCGACGACCCTCTCGATGCCAGCCTTCCCCTGCAAACTTCGCCTGATATGGACATGGGCTGCGACCGATGCACAAAGGACCACTGTGCCTGTTTCGCTGAGATGACCAACGACGCAGCCTACGAGGGCGATGCTATGACCGGCATCCTCCGCGGGGGGCATGCAGAGTCTGATGACGAAAAGCCAATTGATCCCGCCGAACTGGAAACCGACTTCACTGCTGCCTTCCGCAAGCCCAACTCCACGGAATTCTCGTCCACCGAAGACAAGCCCGACTGCGGGTTTTGTGCAGGTGAGCCAGACATCTGCCTATGCAAAGGCGGGAGCGATCAGCTTGGAAACGATTCAACATCATTAGCCCGCACCGCCATGGGCCTATCCTCAGAGAAGAAACCCAACATGGCCATGACCGGACCAGGTTCCTGTGCCGATTGTCAAGCCAACCCCCAACAGCGCGCCTGGTGCCAGAGGGTCGCACAACTCCGTAGCGAAGCGACACCCCCAAACTCGCGACGCAACTCGAGCAAGAGCACTACATTAGAGACTATGGAACCCAAGGCATCTACCAGCATCGACATGAGTAATTCCACACCGTCCCCGGCTGTCAGGGGAAGAACAGTTGGCTGCAGCGAAGCTTTCAAGCTGCTTGATGGTCGCGTCGACACGGAAATGGATTGGCGCCAGCTGAAGCCCGTTCCCCAGACGTTTGCGCAGCAGGACGCCCGAAAAGACACATTCACCATGGAGCCCGGCATGTACAGCGCAATGGAACTGGACGCTAGCAGCATCCTCACCACTTTACAACATGCGCAGCGTCCCCTACGGCCGCGCGAGACTGACGGCACACATGCACGCTTGATCCAAGAGGCAGAGGAGAGGCGAAGGGCTTCATTCTCACCCATGATCAAGCCCAACCACCATGGTATGCTCGAGGCTGTCACACAGTACAGCACCATCAACTAGCATGATGCCTCCTTTGTCCTCATGATACCCGCTAGACTTTCCTTTGGCATACATTTGCCTCATGTCCTCGGCGTTGGTCGTCGTCACCATCCTACGCATTACCCTCGTGTAGAACCGTCCGTGCTCGGTCAGTGGCGAGGGTAGCGGAGTTGTTGGAAAATACTTTACGCATCACAGCAGGGTGGATATTGTCTTTGCCTTTTTTTCTCCTTTTCTCATCGCTTTGATACTTTTTTCTTTGCTGCTACATATTTTGACCCGAAACCTGCCGTGGTCGTTGAAACTATATTAGTAATGATCAATGGAAAACGAATCCGTCCCGCGCTATGTGCCGCGTTGATACCATCCCTTCTTACCAACTTACTAACCTTTTTCGTCTGCTGCTCGTCTGACCAACGCGTTCAATGTCGCAGTGTGCGGTGATCGCTCCCCATCGTCAGACCACTTTTCCCCGTGTGCCCAGAAATTCACACACTCGGATCCCTAAGATCAGACCATGACGCCTCTCAGCCACTGACTATCCAATCTTTTACGCGTACACCGCCCGTTCCGCCGTCTAGATCAGTGGCAGGAGATTGTTCGGGCTTGTCCGCGCCTTGTGAGTGGTTGGACGGCGCAGTCCGAGGTCGGATCTTATCTGATGATCTGATAAGATCCTCCGAGCTAAGCTGCAAGGGGGATGGGTGGCTTGGCGAGCGGGATAAGTGTTGACGCGCTGTTTTTACGTGACGTGAGTCGAGACTTGAGCGAATTAATAAGTTAGCAGTATGAACGCGTAGGATGTTGGAGTTTGGGCTGGAAAGCAATGAATTGGTAAGGTTAGAGTGTGTGAGGTTGAGTAGGATAGGTAGACATGCCTCGCCTCAAGGGTAGTCACATGCGCAATCAATCGCTACCGCGGCATCAATCCCATCATGCAACTTTCACACGCCATCGCAGAAAATGCCCGCCCATGTCGCTTCCGACGTGATCATAGCTAGTCATCACTTCTTCGTCCCATTAACAATAACATCAGTCCCCTGCCCCGCTCCCTGTCCCGTATACATACCCGGTCCCGCTCTTACCGCAACCTAGATCGCGACGAGTCAGCTCAACCATCTCACTTCTCATACCAAAAAGAAAAGAAAAGAATGCTAGGAAACGAATGCAAAGAAAAGTCGGGGAGGGTTCTTTACCTGCACATCAACACCCCACCGCTGTGCATTCGCCAACGCGACATTCGCCGCTTCTTGCTCTAGACTCGCTGCTGCGGCTGCGAGTTTGGTTCCTGCTGCGGAGAGGGTGAGCCCGAGGGTGGAGAGGTCGGCGGCGAGCTTGAGGAGGGTGTCGGGGGTTGAGGTTGATGACATTTTGGATTCGTGAAAGCTAGATCTGGGTCTAGACTGCTTAGGCGGCTGGTGATATGTGTGCTGTGTGATGCTGTCTTTAGGTTTGCTGCAAGTGTGAGCGTGGATTTGTTGATGCGAGGTAGTGTGATGAGTGTATTATGTATGTTCTGCGCGGTGAAGCGGGGATGCTGTTTGCATGGCTGGCAGTCCGTCGACTTCTCTTGAAAGTTTTTGTGCATTCCATGAAAGCAGCGAAAACAGCTCGAGCAACACTGTTGAAACAGGACAAACAGCTCATCCACAGCTTTGCTCGAGAGTAGTCAAAGTTCGAGGGGATCACACTAGTCAAGTCGGACTCGTTGTCACCACATACATCATCGATGACAGAGGTGCTGTGAAGAGCAGTCGAATTTGCAGCATGCAAACTTGTACATCTCAAATTAAACTGACCACGCTTTCTGAAACTGCTACATTGTCGATTAAGCTCGGCGCGCAAGTCTCGGATCTGCCTTGAGAAGCGCAATCATACCCTGTCTCCTGCGTTCCTTCGCACTCATCGGGATGACTTTTTTCTCTTCCTTTCCCGTTCCCTCTAGCCTATCCTCCATCTTTGCTCCCTTCTCCTGCTGAACAATCCCGTCCCCTACCCTCCCTTCCCCTATTCTCCCATCCACATCAACGTCCTCCCCACTACCCCTACCTCGTCTCCCAACATCCCTCATAAACACCCCTTCACCCACCAACTCTTCTTCCTCCGCTTTATCCCTGATTTCCAGCTCCTTCGCTTCCTTTTCCAGTCTCATCCTCGTTTCTCTAAGGATGTCCCTCTTTCTTTCTTCCAGTGCGGCTTCACGTCGCGAGAGCGCGTCGTGCGTCATCTTGCACTTTGCCAGCTCGGTTTCGATGAAGTAGAATTCTGTGTCTAGGGAGTTTTGGCGGGGTGGAGGGGATGGTATGGGTGTGTTAGGGAGAGAGACTGGTAGGAGGAGGATGGGTGATGGGAGGGTGTCTGTGGTGGGCTGTGGTGGTGAAGTGCTGTGGGGACTTCCTTCGGGGAATGCCATGGCTTTGGGGATTTGGGGGGGATGTTGGTGCAAGATTTACGGCTCCTTCTTCGGCCGAGGCTAGGCTGCGCAGGAGTATGGGATGGGGGAGGCATTTTGCGGGTTTTGACATTGCTGCGGTTGTCTGAGCAGTGGAGCAGGTGTTTGTGAGATGCGATGGCGATGTGAGTTGTCTTCGCGGTGATAGCAACACAATCTTGTTGAAGTAGGCGTTGCGTTCGTCTCCAAACGTCGGAGTATGCTCGCAGACGGTTAGTCTGTGAAGTGTTTGTTCCTGGAGATGAAGATGACTGTGCATTGCTAGAACAAACAATAATTTGTACATGTCAAGAAAGTAGGGATCCCCCGAACCATGGTTGAGGCTAGGCTACGATGTCAATAGCGGTTTTCTCTTCACAAAATCGGAAGGCTCATTTGCTGTGAATTTCTTGTATTTTTTACCATTGTTTGCCTAACGACATGTCGCCCATGTTTCTCACGCCCTGGAATCTTCTCTCATCTGCCGCAGCTGTCCCAAAACATCCTCTTTCGAGGCTTGGCCCTGCAGACACTTCACCAAAATATCTTGCTCGCCATCTGGAGCCATCCCAGCGTTCTCGGGTACCCTTCTGTCAAGGTTCGTTGGAAACGGGTAGCCCTCTGCGACAACGCTAACAAACGCCTTGACTTCGTCGCTCAACCCATCCTTCTTGTACATCGCAGACAGCGCTTCCCAAGTCCTTTCAACAAGCGGATAAGTATCGATAGACTCCATCGGCTTTCCGAACCCCGAAGAAATCTGCAACAAATTCGCCGAGCGCATAATGTCTGCGGAGTCGTTCTGACCCGCCGCATGGAAGAGCGCAGGGTTGAAAAACAGCCCGTCACCTTTCTCCAGTGGCACGGAAACAAACTTCTCCAAGAAGTAGTTCTGGAACTCCGGGATGCGGTACGCCATGTACCCTTCTTCGAACTTTTGGCTGAATGGCAACAGCCGCGTCGGGCCGCTCTCGACCGGCATATCCGAGTGCGCGACTGCGCCCTGCAATGTAAGAAATTGCGACGCTACTTGCATTGCTTTCGGAAACTTGGCGCACGACTCGTTGTCTTGGAATCCGATGTGGTAGTCTCGGTGCGAGATCTGCGGTTTGGCACCCGGTTTCACAATGTTGACTTGGGCAGTCAGACGATGATGCGGACCCAACCATGCCTCTGAGATCAGAGGTAGCCATGGGTTGGAGTAGTACTCTACAAAAGAGTCTGCATCCTGCAGACAGTGCTTGGACAGAGAATTCCAGATGCGGTCGTTTGCGCCGGCTCCCGCAAAGTGGTCGCCCCGTTTCCCGGATACTGTCTTCTCTTCCGCGATGATGTTTGCGTAGACGTCGTTTACTCTGTCGATCAAAGACATGTCTTTGCAGAGGTTCTTGGTCGCGAAGACGCCGGGTCCGGAGAGGAGGATGTGGTACCATTCATCTTGTAGCGCGGAGAGTCGCTCCGCGCTCAGAGAAGAGTAGTCTGGGAGGTCGTAGATGGGGATATTCGATTCAATAGAGCTTGCGAGGGGGTATTGTAAAGATGAAGACTCCGTCGTGAGCTTTTTGAAGTCTTCCAATGACGGTGGCTTGTTGACGGAGTACAGCCGAGGTTGAACAGATGATTGGCCATGGCCGTTTGTGTGCCTGTTGGTCTGAGAATTTCCATTCATTGTAGGGGTTGGTAATTATTTTTCGCTGATTATTAGATTATGGTCGTCTTCAAGATGCTTGTTATATGTGTCGATGTTCGCATGCTGTTATTCGGGGATGTTCGAACGGCAATTCCGACCGCCGGCGGGCCAAATTTCCGTATTGGGAAGCGGAGAGAACGTCCCCCACTTGCCCTGCATTCCCGGCTACATGCAAACCCTCACAAGATCCCGCAAAGCATCATCCCATCACCATAACCATTCTAGTCGCGGCATTCGCCCATTATTTCGCTAATGATTTGCGCAGCGTGCTGGACACGCAAAACTTGCACTCCGAAAAAAATCGCGACGAGCTCGTGTGGGCGTCCGGACTTGGTACACAACGAGAGACTTCTCATGCTGCGAAAGCACCGATTGGCTTCATCGATGACTTGAACCAGTGCCAATTAATTCACCGAGAGATGCCGACTGTGGGAAAATCGCCCTTGTTATCCGCATTATTCGATCGTTTCTCGGCTTCTCAGAGTCTGTCCGCCTATGTGTAGCTGCCTTGCGGCCGACAACATGCTTCATCTGAGACACCTAGAAGCCGCCTACATTACGCTAGTCTTGTCAAACGTCCAGTCGCCGAGCATGCCTTTCGGACGCCCATACCCGCCTTTGCGCGGAAGATCCGGTCTAAGCTACTTGGTGGTCTTTGGCGCATGACTGCGGGAGCCTAGAACTATCGCCGCGAAAACGTTGTTTTGGATGAGTACGACAAACAAGATCGCACGGCACTTTGCAGTGACGCACTTATGGGTCTATAATACGAGCGTGGAGGCGAGATTGGTCTACCCTCAGCTGACTTATGTCCCCGGCGCATACGCATTTGCTCGACTATTCGTCTTCTTTACTCCTGCATCGTCCGCTGCTGCCCTTGACACATCATACTCTACTATGTCTGCATTCGCATCACTCTTCTGTACACCCATTTACTCCTCACCCTTGTTCACGACATCGGATGCAAAGCATCGAGTCCACTTTCTTCATCTTTTTCTTTTTTTTCGTAATATTGCCTTCTATCTTCTATATTCAACAAGACTAAGCTCTGCACAACATCATGAGCACTCGAATAGCTCAACGTTCGAGCAGTACTACTTACATTGTTACTCTTAGCATTGTATACCCACAGCAATGGCTGCTACATACTTTGACAACATCAAGTTCGCATCCCATTGTAATGCCGTGTCACATCGCTACACAATGACTCTTGTGAGCTGTTGTGAGCAGCTCAGGTCTTATATATATACTTGGCGTATGCATTGACAACTACAGTCTATTTCAAATTACGAAGAGTTATAGCCCCATCAGAATCGAATTCCAGGCCACCCCGCTGGTATGTCCGACACAGAGAGTATATATAGTTATGACAGTACAGACAGCCTAGATGGCATAGAAGCCCTGGGTTAGCCAACTGAGGCCATTGATGTAGCCCTGAGACTCGCAGATTTGTATTTAATCACCGACTCCTCCGATAATCGCTCCACAGAGGCTCTCAATCATATCATGCGCGCAGGAGGGTCTGAATACCGACGCATTGCACACCGGCCCCAGCCCGCCAAATCAGAGGTACTACTTCCTGGTATCAGTATCTCGGGCGACGATGTTGACTGCAGCTGGTCTTATCTGCTTGATGATGCCTGTGATCTGTCCTTCCTTACTGCGCCAATCCCTAGGCTTTATCTCGGCATACAGTTCCCATGCGACAAGACCAATTTCTTGACCTATCTGGATGCATTTGAAGCTTGGCCAGCGGATGAGCATACAGTCGCAATGACAAGTAGAGTTGATGTTATAAGAGAGTTGTTGGAGAATTTCGAAGAGCATAAAGATGAATATGTGGGGATATGTGTCAGAGACGATAGTGTGGATCTAACTACCATGTCCTACAACAGGCGTACAATTGCGTGAACGATATTTTCGACAGAATGGTGGCGCTTCGAAATCGGGCTTTGTCGGACAAGGTAATTGATCGGATTGAGGGGCCGATCATGGTGGATTCAGCCTTCACAGCGGCACCCGAGAATTCCGAAGTCGAGTGCGCCATATGTCTCACTGGTGAGACCGGGTCTATGGTGCCCATGGTCCCTTGCAAACGTGCACTCTGTAAGGAATGTTTGGAAACGTGGATTGATGCTGGCCAAAATAATAGCTATCGTTGTCCAGTATTCCGGACCCATCTGTCTCATCAAGTGGAATATATACAAAGGACGACTTGGCGAGATGAAGATTCCGACTTTGAAGGGGAACTGGCTGTTTTGCAAGCCATGGAGGACTTTTCGCGGCGAGCAGAAGAGTCGGCAGGATGGCTGGAGGCAGAAATGCAGCTGCAAGAACGCTATGAAACCTTGTACTAGAGGATGGAATGTAGTAACCCGGCCGAGCTTTCGATGAATTAGCAGTGAAATGCAAGAGAAAAAAGGATTGATAGAGCACGTCAACAACATACATATCATATTCTCGGAATATTCTGCCGCATGGTCGAAAAGAAGTTTTCAAGGCCCGGGGTTCTTCACTTGCAGCTGCTGGTGGCTTCGGGTTTTTGGAGAAGAAGCCGTAGGCAATTCTGAGCCATCTTTCGATATGCGTTTCGGAACTCTCTTTCATGTGCGCTCACAGACTTCATCGCACGTCTATTCTAAACGTCTCTCAGAACCTGTTCGCATGTCAATCGCAAGACGCATTTTGGAATCTTTTGAGACATAGGAAAAATGATGATCTGACCTGTCCAACAATTTTTGTCTTGGCCCATGATCTGTAGGTCGATACCACAGCATGTTCTGCTGGCATCAATTTGCGACGTTGTCTTTTTTCTACTAAGATGCGTCACGGACTTCGCTATTACTAGATTGAAGGCTAATCTAAACATTGCATCTTAAAAGTTCTCATCGGCAAAAAGATATGTTTTAATTTTGACCTGACAAGTCTCAGGTTTGGGCTTAATAAACGTAGAACATGCACTGTTCAGTATGTGTACAATACATTAAGAAAACAACGCTTAATATGACGCATCAATTGGCTACCCAATTTTACGCTCTGTCAATCCAGCTTACTATTGCCCCCATGGCTCCAAAATTCTAGATATTCTGTATCCTCCACTCCACACCAACATCTAACCCAAGTTCCATAACGCAATGTCATCTAATCCACAATGCCATGTTCCCTAACAAACCAAGCAAGATCATACAAATCATGTTGCAAGATCCTATCGTGCATCTTACTCAACGCCAGTTCGGCCTTCTCAAGCTGCTCAAGTTGACCCTTGGCCCACAACGACTGCTTTTCTTCTGGATATGGCTCATCAAGATCATCGCACACCTGCTGGGTCTTGCCAAGCAGACTGTTGATCTTCTCCAAGATACTATTTCGATCAACCGGCACCATCGAGTGCTTCTTCGCCTCGGCGATTAGAGAGTAGATGTCTTCGCGGTTGGTGCGACACGCGTCGAAGACACCGAGGCAGCATTCTTCAGCAGTCTCGACAACGGGGTAACCGTCATCAGTCTTGTTTCCAGAGCCTTCTTCGTTTGTCTCGTTTCCAGAGCCTTCGTTTGTATCGTTGACGGAGTCTTCTTCCATGACGGAGTCTTCTTCACTAGCTTCCATGACGGAGTCTTCTTCACCGACCTCGATGACGGAGCCTCTTCATCCGTCTCGTTGATAGAGCCTTCTTCATTGTTTTCGATGGCGGGGCTTTCTCCATTAGCCTCGATGGCGGAGCATTCTTCGTTAATCTCCATGATGGGGCCTTCTTCGTTAACTTGTTCCGGCTCCGTCAATGTGATGATTGGGATCATTTGGTGCAATTGGTGGTTGATCCGTTCAATTGTGTGTGTATGTGTGTGATATTGAATGAGAGGCCGGGAGAAATCGGGGGCCTTAAGTACTGAAGCAGCCTCCTTACAGTGAAGCTCCGATGGAGCTACTGCTTGAACATTGTGCAGCCAAAAATTGGAAGGAGCGCTGTGACAAGCATGTGGCTATGGAGAGACTGAGTATTCGTCATTCACTACCATGGAACTATCTTGCCGGATGTTGTGTTCCCTCTGGCGCAGATCCATGAAGAGGTCACTTGTGCTTCGCAGGATCGTAGATAATCGTTGTTTTCCTCTTCCATGTCTGACCTTTATGACATCGCATTTGAAATTTGTCGAAACTCATTAAGCTTCATGCGCCAGTCATCCAGTTATCCACGTCGGTGAATCGACGACGTGGAATTTCAATTTGCTGGTCACACCAAGGTTGTGAGGCTCCGATCCTCATGAAGTCAGCAAAACAGCGCGCCACACAATACAACGAAATAATGAAACCGAGATGTGGTCATTAAAGTCTTCTTTAAGACATTGTGCATCACTCCCCTAGATGCCATCGTTTCAAGCCCTAAGACGTGTGTATCATTCTGCGTCAACATTTCCTAGCGACTCATCAAAACTCCTGATCTTACCCGGAGGCACATTGCGCATCCACGACTAGTACCAACATGAGTAACACAAGCCAACCAAATGACCTCAGCAAGGTCCTCTCAGATCTCGATCACCGAGCTGATCGCATTCTAGTAAGCCTGTACGTACTATGGGATCTCGACAACAGATACCCGCTGATCGAGAAACACTTGGGGAAACAAGACTACATCGACGTCATTCGTTCGCATACAGAGAAGATGGAGACTGGCTTAGAGGTCGTTGAGCGCAAAGCAGCAGCAATGAATGACGATGAGATTTTCGATTGGATCAACGATGGTACGGATCATAGAGAGAAGGTGAAGAGACAGGCGATGGTGGTGAGGCTGGTGGCAAAAATGGAAGATTTGCAAAAGCAGATGGAGGAAGCGAAGAAGGGATACTTGACAAGTTGAGTCGCTGTCGATGTGATAAGACTATGAAGATGTATATGCAAGATAGGATGATGCCAAGGAATAGGAATTAGAGGCTCCGATGTGTGCGTCTTTCCGTAAACCCAGGAATTTACCAGCCTCACATCATCTAATGGGCGCTGCAAGATGTCTAGGGTCGAGCAGTCCTGGCTGATCAGACCGAGGGGTGTTCTGGTGGCCTGACTACTCAAAGCCGCATGTCCACTCTACCGGCTCTGGTAGATGCGCAGTGTTCGGAATGTTGCTACTCTCCCTGAACTCGACAATCTTCCTCTCACCCTCTTCTTCTTTGACCACAGCGAAGGCGGCGTTGGTATAGTACAAATCAAGCTTTGCCCGTGTCTGATACCCACCAGCCCAACCGATCATGTACACGAAACCCCCCTTATCGCCGTTCGCATTGGGAATGCCGACCGTATTGATGAAGCCATGTTTGAATGGTGCGAAAGCGACTGCCAAAGTGGCATTGAACGTATTGTAAAGTGTCCGTGAACCATCAAAGTCGTAATGCGTGTCGTTGAATGTAAATCGGATGTCCTTGGAGAACGAAGTAGCGTGGCCTTTCGGCCAGTCGGTGTTTGCGGGAAATGGGTAGAACCCTATGCATTGGATTAACGAGGTCAAGCTCGTGACAATCTTAGCAGGGTTTAGTACCGTTGACTGCGCATTCTAGCCAACTGCCCAACTGCACGCTGGCGTTGACTTTTGGTGAGTCTGCTAGCGAGCAAGGATCGACTGTCACTTCGTTGAGCATTTCCGGAAAATTAGAGTCTAGCACTTCTTGTGGGGACAAATCGAAGGCTGCGCTCGACGCCAGAAGAGTGGCTACTATGGCTGCGGAGATGTGAGCTGCATACTCAAGCGGGGTTTACCTCGCTCTTACCATCAACCCCGAGATAACGCATGATCCCAGAATGAATTGTAGCAACAATGTAGGGAAAAGATTGTAGCTTTCACGACCAGGCATAATGCGAGCGTCCTACTTATAGGCAAATAAATGCCTTGCAGCCTGTAGTCGAGGCTGACAAGGCTGACGCGCTGAGGACGACATTAGCACAGGATAGGCAAGCGACTGTGGCGGTGACACGCCTGGGAGGCACAAGAACATCATAGGTGGCCAATCAGCTTCTCTTCAGAAACATGAAGGATGTGAAATGTGTAGGATGAAGTATTTAATCAATGGTTCAGCTTCAGCTGTAGAAGTTTATCGGAAGCCGTCATCCGAACCGGCCGAGGTGCAACGCGTCATAACCGCGCCATTCTTCAGCTTCCATTCGAGCCAGCGCGAGCGAAGAAAGAGCTCTTCCCAAACAATCCTCCCATTCCCCGCGGCTTCTTACCCCCCATGTCTACCGTCGTCCTCTTGTTCACGACCGCAAAGCCACCTGTTTTCATGGCCTTTCCATTAGACGCCCTATCGAATGCGCCAGTCTGAGGCGCAGCGCCAACTGGGGTGGGGGGCGTGTTGGACATCTCAACTGCTTCCCTCGCCCCTGACAACTCCGCTATCTGGGGTATTTGAGGCATTGGCGCAGGCAACCACTCTACTCTAATGGACTCGTCGCGACTGAGTTTCTGGTCATCGAACCAAAGTTCAAATCGGATGTCTGCTGGACCTATCAATACGCGTACCGAGTACTCAATGCGCAGATAGTGTTTTTGTATCGACCAAAAGTGTTTGTTCTTCTCTTGAAATTTTCTCTCGTCTGCAGCGGAGAGATCCGAATTTATCTCGCACAGGATGCGCGTGTCTATAGCTGTCAGCGTTGTGTACTTATGGTGCGGCAAAAGCGAATGGGCGCGTACATTGATTCATCTGGTCCGGCAGCATGGCCGCTTCCAGATCGCTCTCAATAACGGTTGTCGGAAAAGCCCTTCTTGGATCACCAGGGTCAATCTTCTTGATGAAGTTGTGTTCGATCGGTTTATCCACGCTGACAGGAGCGCCCTTCTTTACAAACCACGCGATTGACTGAGTGATGTACAGCTTGTTATTCAGCGGGTCCCTGACGAGCTCCTTACCCTGATGTTCAGGGTTCTTCTTGTCGTATGCGATCTTGCACACCGTACCGTACGACGCCCGACAGCAGCGCCATCCGAGTACCGACCGCGATGTCAAGATCTTCCTGACGCGGTCGCTGACGAGACCTTTACATACTGCAAGTTGGGGATCAGGCGCGATGCTGACGGCGATCGACTCGGCATTCGGGAAAGATGTGCGCGCATAGTACTTCCGGAGTTGCGATTGCACGTACGCGCTGTTGCCTAAACCACCACTCAGCACAAGATGTGCTACATGCTCGCGCGGGAACTTCTGGAACAGCGATTGCAACTGTGTGTCGATGAGTTTGAACAGCTTCGCTATTTGCTTGTCGAAGAGGCGCTGGAGATCCTCCCGTTCGAACGTCATTTCGCCATTGCGGATTCGGACTTCTGGGTCGAAATTGTTGTATGTTTGCGGGACACGTGGTATGCCTATGCTGAACAATGGAGTATCGTCTGGTGCGCCGTACTCGCACTTGACAGCTTGGAAATCGCGGCTCTTCATCATCTCCCATCCTGCATCTGTAGGGTCGACAGGCAAAGGATTTGTGCTGTGCGCGACTGTGAGACGATTCATGACCAGCCTCTCGAACTCGTAGTCGATTGCAGCGGATCCGATCGTCTCTCCGAACACCACATCCATTTGCTGGAGGTCAATGGCTTGATTGGCGGTTCCAGTGACCTTCAACACACTCAGATCCGTGGTTCCGCCACCGGCATCGCAGACCAGCAAGACGTCGTTTTCGCGGAATATGCCCGGCGCTTCAGTGGATACGTGAACCGCGGCTGCCTCTGCCTCTGTCAAGCCTATATTGACGATATGGCTAGGGTGCGTGCCGTAACCTGCCTCCTTGACGATCCGCTTGAAGTTCTCCACTGTCGGTATGGGAGCCCACGTAGTCGGAACACTGAAGATGAACTCGATCCTTGCTTCTTCCCAGCCGACGCCCGCAAGCTCTCCGCCCAATTTGAATGAGAGATACTCGTACATCTTCCGCAGGTAGTCGCCATACCACTTTTCGACTTCTTGGATGTTTTCAGGCGCTCCCTCTGGGTCTTCGATTTGCTTCCTGCGAAGCTTGTCTGGGTCGAGACATGTCTTGAACCACTCTTTGTACTCTTTATCGTCTGCCGCAGTCTCCGCAGCAGTCTCCGACAAGAAACCCCACGATGATGGATCTTTCGCGCCAGATGGGTAGACAACGACTGTTGGGACCTTATTCTCGTTCGCCTGGAATCGTCCAGGCCATTTCTGAACCCATCGGACAGTCTCACTGCCAATGGACAGATTTACATATGCCACTCCGGTACCTAGACAGAGAATGCTGCGTCAGCCCGAGAACGAAATCGCACGTGATCTGACAGCGCGCGCTTGCCCGAAAGCGGACTTTGGCCCCCACACAGCCTGCCCCTCGCTCAAGCTGGAGCCAGCCTCGCGTCAACTTACAAGTCATCCCCAGGTCCACACCCACAATCATATGCGGTCTTTCATTTCGCTCCATTTCGTCTCGTCAGATGTGACACTGGCTCCGTTCCTGCCCTTACCGTCTGATCACGTATCTATAAGATGCGAGAGGATGCAGGTGCTTTCGGGTGACCCCTGTGTCTCAGCCTTGCGGCACAGCATCTTTTAACCGATCACAATACTGCGCCTTCTTGGCCCCCACCGTACTTTCCATGCTAAGAATACACGACTTATGCATGTGAAGTATGCCTTGGGGCCGAACTTCTGCATTGGTCTAGATCTAATGTGTCAAAACAGCCAACGTACTGGGGGATGCATCTGACATGTGGATCTTATCAATGATCATTGGTTCCGCTGTCTCGAAAGTTACTGCGGCCTGGTGGCTAGCTGATGATTGTGCAATTTGATGCTTACAGTGTCAGGGGTGTCATTGCTTGTGCATTGGTCGCGTTGCTTCATCCGCTACTCTGCCAATGATGTACAACTCTACCCAGCTTGTGAAAACTCCCTAATATCATACGAAGGCTCTTCCGCTAAAGTAAAACCCCAACTTCCCTTCCGCAGACGCTTTCCGGACTCTTTGGCCATAAACTTCTTGTTGTGCTTTCCCCGGCTTGAAATTGGCCTGTGTATAGAAGGGTAGACACTGCTTCCCTTGCGGCCAAGAAACTGAACAATGGCATCCAAGACATCGGCTCAAGCTTCCCCTTTTGTCTTGGAAATTCCCTATCCCACAGGCGACGTGGCATTCACGACTTTCTCGCAATGGGTGTTGACTTCACCCACAGCAGGCGCGGCGCTGGGTACCGTCATGGTACGGGGCACCCCTAGAGGTGTCTTTGTATACCCGGAAACAGTGTCTCTCGAAAGTTCAGCAACCGCTATGATCCAGTCAGAACAAGTCTGGATATCTCTCAGTCCGGATGGGGCACAACTCGCATTTCAGAGCGGCAAACCTCCCATATCCTCAGAAGTGGTGTCTTCTTCCACTTCCGGAGCTTCAACAGAATCATCCACTACGAGGTCGACAGTCCCATCAAACCCACCAGATGCAACATCATTGTCGGGTACCGGTACAGGAGGCGCCCCCATTACAACTTCGACTAAGGCTCCACAACCGACACCCCAAGATAATACACTTTCAGCAGGAGCGATAGCTGGAGTTGCTGTCGGCTGTTTGGTTGCAGGTGGACTCATCGCTGGGCTTCTTCTCTGGTTTTGCTGGCGCCGCAAAAAAGAACACCATCAGCCGTATCCACGAGAGAGCGGCTACGCCCTGGCCTCCCACGAAAAGGGCTTCACAGCGAACACTGTACCATTGGCTGGTCCGAAGCAAACGTCAGCTGTATTCGGACGTGGGCTTCCTCAGCCCTTGGAAGACAAAGCTATCTCGGCGGACGTCTCGAAGATCAGCAGTGCTATCAAAAACCACGTGCAAAGCTATTATCACGATAATCGTGTCAGTTCGGGAATTATGAACCACGATGGCCTCCATGCACTTGGATCAGGTCTGCCTCTTTCGGTAGGAACGCTAGCCACTTTGCTGAGCAGTTCTGCCACTAGAGAAATTGCGCTGAGGTTTATCATCGCTTGGGTTGTTGTGTCGAGGATGCAACCCTCTACGGGCTCAACGAAGAGCTTTCTACCCACCGAGATGACCCAGTGTTACGGAAAAATCATGAACGGAGACCGCGGGTTCCAAAGTAAGGCCGATAGCATCAGAATTGTCGTCACCGCTGACCGTCTCCTAGCTCATACTACTTTGGTAGCGCAATGGCGAGTAGCGACCTCGGAATTGATGCATTCCAGCTACGTTCGCACTCCCTTCAGTCCTTCCGACGATCGTCACGAGAGTATACAAGCGGCGCTTGCAACACTGGACAAAATCCTACAACCCTACGCCGACGCCCGCATGAATGACGTCGAGCGCAAACGAAACCTAGAAGAGCTCCTAAAACGCTCCGCCTTGTTTGCCTTCACCCTATTTTCTCAGCCCAGTGAATGGGAGTTTGAGTGGCAGGAGGAGCAAGGTGTCACATCAGGGGAATTGTGCATTTTCCCCGCTCTTGTACAAGTGTCTGACGAGACCGGTCAACCCGTCCATCCACCGCGTTCATTCAGCGAGCCCATCGTTCGACGTTTAGACACTTGAGAAACGTATCTGTTTTCTTAAGGGCTCACTGAGATGTCGCTCTGCGTCGCCGAATCAGATGTGATGTCGCCTTTCTGCTCAAAAATGGGGTAAATCTATTCGAGCTTTGTGTGTTAATAGCCTCCGCATGTCACAACGAGACATTACGAGCTTGTGCTAGTGAATTGAAAGCCCATGACTATTCTCATGTCACAACAGATCTTCCTTTCTGCTTGACCGGCCTCCACGACGGATTTCGCTTAGTACTCCTTCGGGCAAAGGCTAGGTGGCAGTCTCCAATACACTGAGCTTGATTTGACACGGATGGATATTTGTGTTCGCAAACGCTGCCTTGCGAGTTGGGGCCAACTCTTCATCTCATTTCGGCCCCCAACGAGGCGTCCTCCCGCCCTTCGGAATAAGCAATATGCACCCTTACGGCGCAGTCTAATAGTGAGTTTTGGCCCACCAATCAACCACGCAACGCGTAATATACGCCGCTTTCAGCGATAACCTCATGCATAATGCAATGCGGCGTGAGACGACAGCGCTGCATGACTCTCTCCGCGGTACCAACACCCGCACATGTGTTGTTGATCCGCCCCAACCACCGCCTTATCGCCGTGATCTAAACTTTGATCAACTGGCACATACCCTATTCATGGCAATATACCCCACCGGACGATTTTACGCAACACATTTGCCAACAGCGCCTCGCACAAAGTGTTCCTAATTTTGGCTCAAGAGTCTAACCTCTGCGTCACTACATACGGGGTTCGTGCTTTGGTACCTGGCGCGTGTTCCCTCCAACGTTTGCTCAGACTATGCGCGCGCCTCATCTGTTTCCGACATCTCATAGCGATAGCGCAAATTTCGCTGTGTAATTCGATCATAGCCCATGCCGACATTGGCCTCAATGTTGCCCTCGGCTGGGTTGTTCCTCCCGGAAACGTTGCATCGTGCCGATCTTCCCACGGCGGCGCCTACGGAGTCCGAAGGAACGAGGATGAAGTACTTCCAACGGCGACCGAAGCATCAATCAAGAACCTCTGATGACCGACGGCCATCGACAGCTACCCCAAGGGATGCGCCAAGCGACGACTCAGATGAATTCCCTGCGATCCCGACGGCGTACTATTACGCTGATTATGTCCTTTCCTCCGAGAAAGCTTCATCCGATATCCTGGCTTTTGTTGGCGTCATTCAAGATGTGCGACAACAAATCGACGAAGCAAAGAGGCTCTATCTCTCCGCTGCAGTCTTGAACTTCTTCGACGCTTATCCCAGTAAGCGGACATGGATCCAGGAGTCTTTGCAGGAAGTCCAGCGCACTCTCAATGACATCGGCATGGATATGGATTCAGCATGGGGCCATGATGGAGATGGTGGCACGGTCGCTTCACGACGCAAGCTCGAGTGGGGTCTGAAGTACCAGAAGAAGCAGCTCAAGAAGAGAACGCAACTCATTCATTGTCTCGCAGAATTGAAGGGCGCCATCCATGTTATGCAAACAGCAGAGCTATGTGGCAGAACTGGAGCCATGGTCCAAGAGCCCATCTTCGAGGCTCCGACACGGCCGTGGGTTCTTCATGATGAGAGGGATGCGTTACGTGGCCCATACTCCAGGCAAAGGGTACGGCTGAGCCACAACAGCCCTTCCATGTCGAACCTCACTCTCGCATCTGAGACCGACAAGGATGAGTTTGAAAGTAAGTTCATAACAGTCGTAGATCAGCGCCGCTTTTGCTAATAATCCACAGCCATGTCGGTGAATTCGGTACCTGTAGAGCTCGCGGGGAGTACGCCTTTTGATATCGGTGAAAGCCAGAACACGCGAACCTTCCTGAATCCTCAAGTTTTCAGCGAGCATTTCCCCGAGAGAGCCGGTTTGTCTAGGCGGCCAAGAGCTCGCTTAGACTACGTTCGCTCGACCGGACCCCGAGAAGTCAGGTCCCGTGCATCCATTGATGTAGTCGCTCCGTCTTCGAAGCTTGCGGAAACAACGATTGAGCGGAATGACTCTACGACATCCACAAAAGCGACGATTGGTGTTCCAGTTCTCGCTCGACGATACCGGGCGACTTCCATTGATATCCAACGACACAGTGAGAAGCATAGATCGCTGCCATCGGAGCTTCCAATTGTGCCCAGCCAACCATCTCTTGTTGATGAGCTGGCAGACTGGGTGCTTCCAAGCGCGGCTAGTGAAAGGTTGTCCCAAAGGGCGTGGCCAGCATCGCCAACTGAGTCAGTGCCATCGATAGCAGTCACTTCAAGCCCGATTGCCAACGAGCTATCTGCGGTTCCGGAAACGACGTCGACAGGCGACAGCGTTGAGAAACCTCCATCGCTTCTAGAGAGGAAAACTAATGACAATGATGTTGCGCAAGACGATGCCAAACCGCCTGAGGAGAATTCCGAACTCCATCAACAACATAGTAGCCCCGACATGATCACACCATTACGGACATCAGAAGACACAACGTCGAATAGTCCGGGTTCAATGGAAGTACCGCGCGCTTCATTATCGCTATCGTCTCACTCACAGTCAATACACGCGCCTCGCTCCCCAGTTACTGTCACTGTGTTCAAAGACGATGAGCCAGTTCGTCGACCAAGTTCTCAGCGACCGTCCCAACGTGTTATGCCAAAGCGAGTGCCAAATACGTCGAGTAACAGGTCGGTTGCCACTGCACCGTCACCTACGATCGAGACCATCGCCGAGCCGGGGACTCAGTTACCCAAAACACTCACTCGATCCGCCGACGCCGAGCAGGCTACCATCAGAGATGCAGAACCAGATCTTATCGCTTCCCCTGCTGAGTTCCCGCCTAACAACGAACAAAATACGATCAAGGATGCACAGCAAACCCCTCCCCCTTCGACCTCACCTAGCATCGTAGTCGAAGACACATCCGACATTAACCCAACAATTTCGAACCCAGCACCCGTCGAGCTAGAAGTCGACAACGAGGATGACATCGTCCTATCAGTACTCCAGCAACGCCTACGCAGCCACGCACAAACCAAGCTACTAGCCGAGAACCTCGTACGACACCACTCTGCACCACAGCCGACGGAACCCCCGACGGGCACAGAACAGCCATTACTCGCGGCACCGGTTCTGAACGAAGCAGCTGTCTCGGAGATGGAGAATGCGCCAAACCCAGAGTCGAACCCAGAGCCCGCAGCTATCCCACCACCCACCCGCCCAGCGCCCGCCATCCCCATCGCCGCCGTAGAATCCGATTCCAAACCAGAATCTGCGCCAATTCCTGTACCCACCCGCCCAATACCCCCCGTTCCCATCGTCGCCGTGGAGGCAGTAGCTTCGTCAGTATCGTCGATTGAGAGCCAGGAGAAGGGAGGCGAGAAGAAAACGATGTCGGCGCAGGCGAAACGGCGGGCGGCGCATGCAAGGAGGATGCAGTTGGCGTTTGGAGATGGTGCTGGGGCTTGAGCGAGGAGTGGAAGGTGGATAGTGGGGTGCTAATATGTATATGTATGTTTATATTGAATGAAATGAGGGTTTTATGTGAATGTGGGATTGTACTTGGAGGGCGCAGCTGGGGAGGTGGGTTGCGACGGTCCGTACGCTACATTGACTGAAGACATAGTTTAGTCTTCTTGTAACGTGCGTTGTTGCTATATTATCCCACGAGCTGGAATAAGATGAAGAATGAACGCTATCCAAGCGCTTGCCAACCTGGAGGATTCCATACCCAATATAGTTATGATTAAACACACAAAGAAAAGACCGGGGATGAACTACCACGAAAGCAAATTTGAGCTGTCGAAGAAAGCTGTTGGAGACCACCACACCACATCAAAACCCAGAAGATTGCAAGTTCTAGACAGTAGATATATTTTTTCTTTAATATCCATAATTTTCCAACCCTCATATCTACCATCCCATCCTATCAATCCAATCCCCTCTAATCCAAATTCCAGAAAAATCAACGCCTCAAAAGAATGTGTAATCCTCCATCTCCATCGCAGTACTATCCTATCCTATCCTCCCATCTCAATCCCAAGTCCATCCTATCCACCACAGTGTATGTCGCAGAAGAGGGGGCAGAAGAAGCAGCTCTAAACAGCGTACTCGACGGCAACAGCCGGGGCAGTAGCCATGGGGACGCTGCGCTCGGTGACGGTGACGGTCTTCTTGTCCTTTGCGAGGGCGGCGCCAGCGAAGAGGGCAACGGCGAAGGTGATGATGGTGGTGGCCTGCATTTTTGCGGTGGTGGGGTTAGGATGATGGGGGAGGAATGAGGGAGAGGGGAGGGAGGAAGTACTGTGGGTGGAGTCTGAGGGTTCGTTAGTTGCTGGTTTGAAGATGGGGATGAGATGGGGATGAGATGGAGATGGGGAATTGGGGGGAGATGGAGCGGAAATGGGAAGGAAGGAAGAGGAAGAAGAGGATGATGATGTGGAAGACTTACTTGAAATGTTTGTTAGTTTGGAGTGCGGGGTGTTGAGTAGTTGTAGAGTGGAGTAGTAGTGTTTGATGCTTGATGATGAGAAAGTTAGTTTGGGTCGAGATGGAGGCGGTACTTATACTCTTCTCCGCCTCCCCTTCTTCCAGCCGTAACCCCTCAAATCCGATAGCAAAGGCAGTATTCTGGTCCGGAGAATTGGTTTGGAGAGCCCTGGTGGCGGTTTTGTACGTAAAGGAGAGGGGGAGCGGCATGATGACTCTGCATTGATGCGATCCGCTGGTTAGATGTCATGTGAAGAGATGGCTGGACAATGTCCGTTGCAAGTTATTCGCAGGCTGGTCATCGCTGGTATTGTTGTGGTGGCTCGTCGGATGCTGCATTGCCCTGCAGTTTTGTTTACCAACTCCATGCCATCGTTGCACGATATCCTACAGAGCGAAGATTGGATTGACCGTCCTGATCTCGGGCTCTTCTAGATCGCCTTGATCACACATGTTTGCAAGCTTTCCTTAGCGGATACCGGCATCTGTTCATGTTCGAGCACACGAAGCAAGCAATGCACGACGCTTCCAGCAGGAGAGCCCGCGTCTTCATCCCTCAGTACATCGTCGGCATCATCTCGGTCTCCGAGACACTTCCCTGGTACGTACCTGAATTAGGGTATGAAGAGGCGCTTACCCCTCGCCATCCGGCTATGCATTGCATGAGATGCAGGGACTCGCCCCAAATCCCGTCATCGTTGCCCAGTGGCGTATGAACTTGGTATCAATACCATGGTTTTGTATACACAATCATCAAATGTGCCCAAGAGATTTGCGTATTCACAGCGGGCGTCCCATCGCAGCCATCATCTAAGCCTCGTCTACACTCGCACATGATCATGGGGCTGAAGTTCTTATCCAAATTCGCCGGAAAGGAGCTCGGGGAGGCTGAAGCGAAGATTGCGCCATCGCTGCATGATGGCTGGAGAATCACGGCTCCTCCCACGGTAGATATCTAATATCGAAACGGCATCGGCAAGGAAGACCCGCAGCATTGTCAGTCTTCATATCGTCATGGAGTCTGCAGGTTGTATGAGAAATCAGAAATGATGCGATAAGATGCATTAATCGCTCATCTTATGAGATAATTGACTACGCAGTCAATATGCTGACGAAAAGTTGCCGATCACAGTGATCATACGCAAGAAGTTGCAAAAGCAAGTGGTGCCAGCAGCCCCAACTTGCGAGTATATTCGTAATAATGAGCACGTCGATGGGTATATATTTCAATTTAGTTCTAGGCAGAGTCGAGAAGTTAGCGAGTGTTGACACCATCTCGTAGCAGAGGTAAGCTTACTGCTTGGCTAAAGAGCCCCTTTCCTCCACACTCTGTTCCTCGAAGCGGGTGTTTCAACCCTTCTTCGGTTCTGTGCAATATCGGAATTCCGATGCTGGGTGCGAGATCTGGCTTATATCTGAGCGCATGCGATGCATGTCGATGCTGTGCACGCGTCTAGGCTAGGAGGTCGGCGACGTTCATGGGCATCTCATCGATCTGGGTAGAGTAGTACACTGTCACAGTTAGCTATAAGTCTCAAATGGTAGAACTTCGGGAACATACGCTCGATGTCACGGAGAATGCGCACGTCATCCTGGGTGACGAAGTTGATAGCCACACCCTTGCGTCCGAATCGGCCGCTTCGACCGATCCTGTGGATGTAGTTCTCACGGTTCGATGGAAGGTCGTAGTTGATAACCAGCGACACTTGCTGCACATCAATACCACGAGCCCAGATGTCGGTTGAGATCAAAACGCGCGAGTTGGCTTGGCGGAAGTCCTGCATAATGCTGTCGCGCTCCTTCTGTGGCATCTCTCCGTGCATCGAAGATACGGTAAAATTAGCCTCACGCATCTTGTCGGTAAGCCAGTCGACCTTGCGGCGCGTGTTGCAGAAGATGACTGCTTGGGTGATGGTGAGTGTATCGTAGAGATCGCAGAGCGTATCGAACTTCCACTCTTCTTTTTCGATGGCGATAAAGTATTGCTTGAGGCCCTCTAGCGTCAATTCGTCACGCTTAACCAGAATGCGCACGGGATCCGTCATGAACTTGGTCGTCATTTCAAGCACATCGTATGGGAGGGTCGCGGAGACGACCACGACTTGGGTCGCAGGTGGAAGGTAGCGGTAGACATCGTAGATTTGCTCACGGAAACCGCGGTTGAGCAGCTCATCGGCCTCGTCGAGAACGAGCATCTTGATGTTGCGTGTGCGTAGGTTGCGGCGGCGAATCATATCGGCAACTCGTCCTGGGGTTCCAGAGACGACGTGCTGGCCGTAGTCGAGCTTGCGGATATCCTCTCCAACGTTGGTGCCTCCGACGCATGGGTGGCACTGCACGTTCATGTAGTCACCGAGACCCATGATGACTTGCTGAATTTGGGTGGCCAGTTCGCGAGTGGGTGATAGTACGAGTGCTGCACCCTGTTAGTATGCACCTCCAAGCGAAGATATCTCCAATCCTACCTTGTGTTTCGCGTACAGCCGTGTCGATAACTTGGAGGATGGAAATGGAAAAGGTCGCGGTCTTTCCCGTTCCGGACTGGGCCTGAGCGATGGTGTCGCGACCTTTACAAACTTGCACAATAGCACGCGACTGCACAGCGGAAGGCGACTCGTATCCGTAGGCGTAAATGCCGCGCAGCAAGTTCTCCTTCAAGTGCATGGCCTCGAAAGTTGGCGCGACCGTAACCTCCTTGGAGGTGGAGAACTCCATCTTGTCGTCGGCATTTCGATCGATTCCCTCGGCCATGGTGACGTCTGATTCCTGGTGATATGTGGGGGAGGTTTCAAAGATATGTGAGACTTGATTCAATTCGCGATCGCAGGAAAGTTTGGGAGCAGTTGCGCCTAAGCTTTGCGGAGGTCCGGAGCCTCGGCGATCCCGTTCCGGCTACTAGCGCGTTTTTTCCATTTATGTCGCCGCGACGGGATCCACCCAGCAGCTCGACAACGTCAACGCCGCAAAGGTCTGCACATCTACCACCGAACCGCTGCTATACCGAAGACTCATAGTTGATATAGGCGATCACAGTCATGCTTTTGGAAGACCAGCGCCAGCTTCACGAGGACCTGGAGCGTCTCGAGGATGCCGTAGCCGAGCGCCTTCTCGAAGACCCCCCGCATGTATGCTCCCTTTTGCGCATATTAGAAGCGCGACTGACATATTTCCAGATTCGCGATCGCCTCGCACGTGATCACGACATTGCGCGATTCCTGGAGCAAATCGAGAGCCAGTCAAGCCGCTTACTGAAAATCTACCAAGATGAGGACAGTAAGAAGGAGGATGAGGTGCGCGGCCTCACCCATGGCGACCCGATGGCGTCCTTCCTCCAAGAAATCGATTCTATCAAAGACTTCCACAAACGCTACCCAAACGAAACCGTCGAGAACCTAGAGAAAGCCTACAAGAAGCGGTCGCCTGAAGATCACATCCAGTCAATCGCAGCCATCGATTCCATGTTTACTGGCGAGGAGGGCTTCGGTCGCTTCTTCGACATGACTACGCTGCATGAGCAGTACTTGAACCTTCCCGTTCACCAACACGCGCGCCGCCTGACGTATCTGCAGTACCTCGATCTATTCGACGTCTTCACTCCTCCACAATGCAACATCCGCCGCGATCAAAAGAAGTCGGAGGCTTATTTCCATTACCTGAAGGCCCTGCAGGACTACCTCGAGGGGTTCATGCGACGGACTAAGCCTTTGGAGAACTTGGACAAGCTCTTCGCTAACTTTGACAAGGAGTTCGAGGAGCTGTGGTCAAAGGACGAAGTTCCGGGCTGGGAGAAGGTCACTGCTACGACAGCCGATGGCGAAGCGCAAGGCGAGGGGATTTGGTGTTCGGCGTGTAAAAAGGGGTTCACCAAGGAGACAGTCTACGAAGCGCATTTGACGGGCAAGAAGCACAAGAAGGCCCTACAAGAGAGCCAAAACGGTGCGCAAGGCAGTGGAAAGCAGACAAATGGTGCTTCCACAGACATCCAACGCTTCAAGGAACGCGCAGTCGCCGAGCGCGAATTCAGGATACGGAAACTCGCTGCAGCCATGCAGACCGAGCGCGGCGACACCAAGATGAACGTCGAGCGAAAGCAGGGTATGACGGAGCGCGAGCGCCAACAAGAGCTGGAGCAACTATACTCCGAGACCCCTGAGAACGGTGGCAACGACGAAGGCGAGGAATCCGACGGCGAAGACAAGATTTACAATCCCTTGAAGCTGCCGCTCGCCTGGGACGGCAAACCCATTCCCTTCTGGCTATACAAGCTCCACGGTCTGGGCGTCGAGTTCCCCTGCGAAATCTGCGGAAACTTTGTATACATGGGCAGGCGCGCGTTCGATAAGCATTTCAATGAGCCCCGTCATATTCACGGTCTCAAGTGCCTTGGTATCACTAATACGACTCTTTTCCGTGAGATTACGAGTATCAAGGAGGCTGAGGACTTGTGGAGGAAGATTCAAAGGGACAAGAAGAAGGAGAAGACGCTTGCTGAGAATGTTGTTGAGATGGAGGACTCGGAGGGTAACGTTATGCCTGAGAAGGTTTACCGCGATTTGGCTGCTGCCGGTATGCTCTGAGCGGCTAATGTGGATTGATATATGCCGTTCGTTAATCACGACCGAGCTTAGTCAGGGAAGACCGCGTCAAAGCTTGTGATGTCGATGACTTCCAGCCTGAAGGTTCGCGCGTAGCTCCTTGCTGCTTCGTGGCTGAGATCATACTCGGAAACATACAGGTAAGCGAAACAGCGTTGCTTTCAATTGTTCTCTTTCGGCGCTTGCTTCCAACCATTTTTGCTCTTTTTGACAAGGAGAGTTCACCATTTGAAAAACTGCATGGCTGGCGTTATGGCGTTGCACCAGAGTGTCATGTGCCGTCAGAGAGTGACACTGCATATGAAACTCGTAAAAAAAAAAGTAGATATCCACGGAGTGTGAATAAGGCAGAGTATATTTAAGAAATGATTGATTTGACCCGAAAATGTGACGGCCATCGGTATATTCCCTGCACATCCCCAAACGCTAAGGATCCACGTTATGAAATCTGGGTCCATGGAGAAAGATGGCACATTACCGCCGAGTTCACCTGCCGAGACATGCCCTTGCGTTCTTCTCCCTCAACCGCCTTCTACCAAGGTATTTGGTTTCGTGTGCAACGATGCACAGCTCAGCAGCTTTCAGTCCAAGATTGCCCTTCATCAACCCGGTCCTTTGATTTCCACCACTGTTTCTTAATGTTCCCCCAAAGTGACATTCCTTCTCGGTCAGTCATTGGCGTAGGTTACTGGCCAGTTGCAAGTCGCGGGCTCCGAATTTGCGGCGTCGGATGGCTTCCTTCCCTCCTTGATGTTGCATTCCGAGGGAGGGAAACTTCCAATGTGGATGGAGCGGACCAGGCGTGATGGCAGTCGCAGAAAACGACTTCACCGTCACAGGGACGCAAGATGTCGACGATGGCGCGAATAGTGGGACGATTCTCGAGAGAAAATTCCAGCATGGATACGATGAGTGGTACCAATCGTGTTGCTAAACACCCAATCACTACGCTGTCTAACTCTGCTAAGTCCTTCACCCAGGTTTGTAATTGCGGCAAGTTTTTCTCGTATGACCATGGTTTTGATTCAGCGGGGTTCACGCATTCCTCTGCAATCAACCCAAGGGCGCAAAGGTACATTTCAAGAAATGTGCAGCCAAGGGCGAAGATATCCTCGGCTCTTCCACAAGGCTTGGACTGTACGCGTTCTGGTGCTTGGTATCGTACTGTCATCGTATCGCCACCACTTGTCGCACTGTTGGCCAATGACGAGATATCCTTGGACCATCCGAAGTCAGCCAGCCAAAGTCCATCGGCAGTGAGTAAGATCTGCGAGGGCTTGAGATCTTTGTGCCGAATTCCGTTGGAGTGAAGGTAAAGTACCGCTGAAGCTAGGCAACGAAAGCAGTTCCTGAGCCGTAGCATGGACCTGTATTGCAGCTCTAGGAGGTTACGAAGAAGACTGCTTTGGAATACATCCAAGTCCGGAGTAACTGCGATGAGGGCTTCCCACGTTAACTGATCTCGTCCTGAAATGTGTGTAGGAGAGCCAAGTGCAGACGAAATCGAAGTCGTCAACATGGAGGCTCCAACGAGTTGGACGTCCAGATCATCAGGACAACGATCTACCCATTTATTTAGATAATCCATGTTCCGCATGAAAACCGCCAAATCGCATTGTGCGGCCGGCCACAGTAGTAGGCCAAGTTCGACATTGCCCTCTCGGTGATGGATGTAAGAGCCAATAAGCTCCACAATATGTTTATGTCGCTCCTTCGACAGCTGGCCTAGGATTTCGACCTCATTGGTCAGTTCCTGGGTCAACCAATGTCTCTTTGTGCGTTTCCAGGCGACCGCGATGCCCCCGATCTCCGTCTCATAGACACTGCCAAGCCCACCTTGACCGAGCCAGCGTCCAGCCTTGAAGGGCTTTGGGTCTTCCTTTTTGAGGATGACTTGGCGGCTTGTGAACCTACGGTTCCACGCTGCGAAGGCCCCTTCACTACTCATCATCCGAGCTTGAATAGGCTAAGTTCCAGGTGCTTTAACGAATGAGTAGGAGTCGTGCGGATTACTGTCCAAACAGCTCGCAAGAAACCGCAGATAGTAGTTGGATCTGAACGTAGGAGGCGGGCGAAAGAAGGAAGGCGATATCTCTGTCCGTTCGCCGTCCGACGTGACAGCCTTAGACGGCGAGCTTGTTGTTGGTGACGAAGAGTAAACAAGTGAACAAGTTGAATGAAGAGTGAGGGGAAGCGGGGCTCAGTCGAGCTGCCTCATTTCCCAGACGCAAGCCCAGTCCAATAGCGAGGAAGTGGCGTTTCAGCCTCGCTGACAATATACGCACCAACCCGGCAACGACGACCAGGTCATTGCCGAACCGTACAGCCAGCCAGTCAAGAGCCACGCTCTTACCGCATACTTGCGACGGAGAAGAGACTCTTCCAGAGTTCAAATTGTGTTCACTCCGCAGACCTCGATTTCGCTCCAGAGGTTGGCTGGTGAATAAGCTCGATGCGCTTCGACAAATGGGAAAAGCGATGTTGTAAAAAGCGCTTCAGAGGTTCAGCCCACGTCCGTATCCTCACTGCACCGTGGAGGAACACCAGCTGTATCCATCCATAACGACCGCATTCGCGTACAAGCAAGACATTTTCAACAAATTCCCCGTGAGGTCGGCATCACCAGCAAATTGCCTCCCTTCGGCACAGACGCGTAGAAGTCCATCTCCTTCAACTGTGACATCTAAAGCGGTGCATTTGAGTAAAGAGAGAAGGGAGAAAAGCTCAGATAGAGAGCGTTCGACAAGGAAGAAGTAAGATGATGTCAATGGATGGAAAGGGGAATTGAGATGAGATGAGATGGATGCCAAGGAGGCCAGCATTTGAGGAAAGTGACAAGGAACAGCACTTACATTGCGGTTCAGCCTTGCTCTACACGGGTACTATCGTGCACCTGGGATGAGAGATTTGCAATACAAGGCGAACACTTGTACCATATTGAACATCTTGATAGTGGTCTAGAGAACATCTGATACTACCTTGTGAATGAAGATCAATAGAACCGGGAAAAGAGACAACATGAGAGAAACGCCCAGTCCCAGAGACAACATCATATACTCATCTATGTCTACTAATACACCCACCCCACCCCCAAATCCCCCACTCTACTGGTCCAAAAACTCCCAAAGCCCCTCCCCATGAACAAAATCCCCCCAAATAACATTAACGAGCCAATAATCCCTTCTCGACGCCCCCAACAACATACTTGTAGCACTCCTCGGGGGATAAATGCGCTGCCACTCCTGCCAAATACTAAACGCCTCATCGAGCCAACTTCTGAAACTAACCGCCTCAATAATAGTAGGCGTGACAATCTCCTTACCCGCAAAAGTGCCCCACGTCACGGGGTTAACGCCATCTTCCTGGCTAGCTTCAAAGTCTCCAGCGGCGTTGCCAGCAAAATACGTAACCTGGTCGTGAGCATCGAGTTTAGGTTTGAGAACTGCGAATTCGGAAGCGGGGATGAAGAACTCGACAAAGGGTTTTTGGAAGACGTAGCCGTTTTTGGGACCCCAGCCGAAGACCGGATCGCTGGATTTGATGCCGTTGACGGCGGGTTGCGAGGCTACTGTCCACCAGCCCTTTGCGTTCAGGGCGAGGAGTTGCTTGCTGATGGTGGAGGTTTCCGGGGAGAGACCTTGTTCGCTCCATGGGATGGCTTCGAGGTCTCCTTCGATGTGGCGGCGGAAAAGGGTTGAGATGTCGCCTTTTTCGACGGGGTGGCCCCAGAGCTTGAGCGCTTGCGGCGTAGAGACGTGCAGGGTGGGACCGTAACCGTCAATCTCTCCAAAGGCTGGGGAGCGTGCATCACCCCAGCGACCGTTGGGGAAGTCGTCCCATGTGGCTTCGCGGCCAAGTGAACCTTCGCCTTCTGAGATTGCCAAGGTGTTTGCACGAGTGTTGATCGGCCCTCGTGGTACTCCAGCTTCCTCTTCCGTTGCCTCGTACGAATGATTACTCGACTTGGTGGCAGAGTGTTGTGATATGATTACTCTGTTGCGTGGGCCAGAGTTGACAGCCGATGACCGACGTCTGTGTGGCACAAAGCCGTTTGGTGGTGGCTCCAGGTTGATGGCGGGTGTGGTCTCAACTATGACCTCATCATCTTCGACCACTGTGTTGGGGATGAGGTGTGTGTCTTCTAGTATATGCGACACAGCCTTCTCCAAGTTCAACGTGTAGAAATGGAATCCTCTCCTGCATGTATCTGGCCGTGCCTTGATATGCTCCACCATCTCGTCCATGATCTTTACACCAACCTGCTTGACTAATTCGTCATCGCTCTTCACCGCGTCTAATCGCTTCAGGATGTCCAATGGTAGCTTTGCATGCGATAGCTTAGTCGTCCGGAGTAGGATCTTGTACGACTGAACTGGCATCAAGCCGGGTATAATTGGTATCGTCTTGAACACTCCACTCTCATGCTCCCTCAACTTTGTCTCGAATTTGTCGTAGGCTTCGACATCGTAGAAGAGCTGGGTCATGATAAAGTCGGCGCCGGCCTTGGTCTTCTCAACCAAGTATGGTAGATCTGCCTCTGGGTCCTGATTGTCAGGGTGGCTCTGGTCCGAATGGCCCTCGGGATACGCAGCGACACCGATGCAGAAGTAGTCGCCGTAATTCTTTCGAATATACTTGACTAGGTCGGTCGCCCATGTAAAGTCTTTGTTGGAATCCTGTTCCGGTGGTGTGCCCTCGTCCCTGTACTCTTCACTCCGCGGCGCGTCACCCCTCAGCGCAAGAATATTCCTTATGCCCAAAACCTGCGCCTGCTCCAACGCTTGGTCGATGAGCTGACGGTTCATGTTCGTACATGTCAGGTGGAGGCATGTTGTGAGGCCCAATTGGCGCTGGCATATCTCAGCCAGCTCGAGCGACTTGGTGGCTGTGGACCCGCCGGCACCCCAAGTAACGGTGACGAAGAGAGGACGAAGGGCCTGTGACATGCGCTCTAATCGAGTCTGGAGGTTCGCAAAGCCCTGTAAAACTGTGAGCGTCTGGCTTTGGTTTTCACACCTCGTTCCCTGAGCCGCATTGCCTCCCTCCCGCAAGCGTCGCGTGCGCGCGGGGCAAACTCACCATCGCCGTCTTCGGCGGGAAGAACTCGAGCGAGAAATAATTGGCGCCATCAGGCAGCGCATTGATCTTATCCGTAATCTTCTCCATCTTGCATGCGCAATCGAGGCGGAGATTTACGGTAATGTGGCGGAAGACGTTGTGTCATGGCTACAAAAGTGATGAATGACAAAAAGTGAGGGCAGCTCATCTGGAAGCCGCATGTGGGGCAATGCGGATCGACAGTCGGGATCCTTATCCTTTATCGGCCCTTGGAATGCCCCCCAAACCCTACTACGCGACTTGATTTCCCCGCGTAGTCTAGACTGAATTGGAGCATGCGGTACATGATCTAGGATTTGTAGCAGCATGTAGTGAAAGACGTTGTTGGTTCGCGATGCCGACGAGCCCACACGAGAACCGAAGCGGGGTCCCGAACGCCATCATACAACATGACGGCGAACAGCCTGAGAAGCAAGCCTAGTCGTTGCTTCTTTGAAAAGTTTGGAAGTGCTGGAAATTATATCTTTGCTATTTCAATACTTCTGCCCACAAGATGAAGATATTTTGAATCTCTCAATACCAATAAGAGATACTGAATCCATGTTCTCAACCTCTCCGGTCTTGACCATCCTAGGCCACACCGTCACAGCCACAACCGCTCAATCCACTACCACTACGGCAAACATGTCCCACTCACTCCCCCAACGGATCGATGTACACTCGCACTTCCTACCTCCATTCTACCGCACAGCCCTAGCCGAAAACGGACACACGCATCCCGACGGCATGCCCGCCATCCCATCATGGTCTCCCGAACAGCACCTAGAGATGATGACCATAGCCAACGTCTCCAAATCAATCTTGTCAATCTCCTCACCCGGCACCCATCTCGTACAGAGCAACGAAACGTTAGCACAAGACCTAACGCGATCATGCAACGCCTACGCTGCCTCGCTCAAGAAAGCGCATCCAGGCAAATTCGGCCTGTGGGCTGCCCTCCCGCTCCCAGATGTCGAACACAGTCTGCGCGAAATCGAAATGTGTGTTGCAGAAGGGGCGGAAGGATTCGGGCTCATGACAAATTACCACGGCGATTACGTTGGTGCCGAGACGATGGATCGGGTGTTCGACAAGCTGAACGAGATTAGCGCGACGGTGTTTATTCATCCTACAAAACCGTGTATGAAGCATGGAAACAATGCCACTGCTTCAGCGCAAGGCGTGGATGCACTCCCTTTTGGTGACCAGTATCCGGTGCCGATATTTGAGTTTTTCTTCGACACTGCGAGGGCGATTATCAACCTGTTTAGTACGGGGACGGTGGATCGTTGTCCGAATATCAAGTTCGTTATTCCGCATTCTGGGGGTGCGTTGCCGCCGCTGATGACGCGGTTCATTCAGTTCTCGAGCGTAGTGCCGGGCGGACGCGTCTTGAATGCTTCGACTGTACGACACCAGTTGGAAACGCAATTCTACTTCGATCTAGCTGGCTTTGTTTTCGATGGCGAGAGCGGGGGACATGGTCAGCTGAAGGCGTTCGTAGAAGGGTTCCAGATCCCGTATGAGAGGCTGCTTTATGGAAGCGATTTTCCGTTTACACAGACGCAGTTTGTGAAGATGTTTGCGGATCGCATGAAATATGGCCTGGAACATTTGTTTAGCGAGAAGGAAAGGGATGCGATATATGAAGGCAACGCAGTCAAGCTACTGGAAGAGGGGAGAAGGAGGAAGTGAATGGTATTTGTCTGGGAATATGGATAAGAGCGTGTTGCTTGCGACGCGGCACTGTCTATATGTACTTGTACGGGTTCATGATGCCGTTCTAGTCGATTGTTAGTATTGGCTCAGTTCGGGTAGATGGAAGCAATACTTACAGGGTCGTAGAGGTCCTTGATCTGCTTCATCAGCTTGATCATGGTCTCACTCTTACTGTATTCAATGTACGGCTTCTTGGTCACACCCAAGCCGTGTTCGGCACTGATACTACCGTTTCGCTTCTGTACCCACTCGTAGACGAATGGCTCAAGCTTCTTTTCTACGGCCTTGTCGAACTTCCTCACTGGGATGTTCAGATGCAGATTGGCATCACCCATGTGCCCGTACCCTACAACATCAACTACTGGGTGAGTTGACTCACTACCGAGCAGTCCAGCCTCGGTTAAACGGTCGCGCGTCTCGTTTACTAGATCGTAGAGCTCTGAAATTGGTATCGACAAGTCGTACTTGTAGACGCCGCCGTCATGGCCAAGGCACTCGGTGATACCCTCTCGCCATGACCAGAGCTCCTGAATCTGGGTTTGGTCCTGTGCAAGAACACCGTCGGAGACGACCTCAGTCTCCATGACATGCTCTAGGAAGGACTGAAGTTTCTGCAAGATATTAGCTACGACATATTGCAGCCCGGATTTGGCTCACCTCATTGTCATGGTCTGCATTAGAGCCACTGGTCTCAATCAGGCAGTAGAACGGATGCTCGCCCTCAAGCGGCATCTTCTTACCAGTTACCCTGTTGACCAGCTTTTGTGTGCGACCGTCCATCAGCTCAAAAGCTGACAGGATCTCAGAAAGCTGGCCCTTGGCCTCGATGTAGGCCTTTTGGACCTGCTCGTAACTTTCTAGACCGAAATATGCGACATTGACCGCGGGTGACCTCCTCGGGCAAATTATTGAGACCTTTGTAATGATGCCGATTGTACCCTCTCCGCCGATAAAGAGCTGCTTCAAGTCGTATCCAGTGTTGTTCTTGCGCAGCGTAGAGAGATCATCCACAATGGTGCCGTCTGGAAGGACAGCTTCAAGGCCAAGTACGTTTCCGTGGAAGCTACCATAGCGCAGCAAACGGAGACCACCAGCGTTGGTTGCGACGTTACCACCAATGTAGCACGAACCCTTGGCACCAAGATCTAAGGGAAAGATGTGGTTTTTCTCCGCAAGGAAGTTGTCAGCATTCTCTAAGATAACACCAGCATCAGCGACTAGGATACCAGATACTTCATCAAAGGACCTGATCTCGTTCATCTTCTGCATGTTGATGACAATCTCATCGAATACCGGCACAGATCCACCAACGAGGCCGGTGTTACCGCCTTGTGGAACTACAGCGAGCATATTGTCATTGCAGTATTTCAAGATCTTGCTGACCTCTTCGGTGGAGCTGGGCTTTAGAACTAGTTTGGTGTGACCACGGAACTTGCGCATCCAATCGCTGTTGAAAGCCTCGATGTCTTCCGATGCATCTTTTGATACGCCGTCAATGACTGCAGATTCTGAGCCGAGGAGGTCTTTGAAATATTTGACATGTTCCTCGTTGACTTTGGCAAATTTGGAATCGCGTTGGAGATGGGGATACCTGGATTGGTTAGTGAAATTTGCGGACGTGCGCAAAGTGTAAATCTTACGACTCGGACGTAAATTTGATGGCTTTAGAGGATGCGGTTGGGCCCTTCACTCCACCTTGCTCATCGGGCTGGTGAGGCTCCGAAGTCGCTGACGTACTGCCTGTCCAACGAACTTGACTTATCGGTCGCAGACATTGGTAGCGCGATGGTGCACGAGCGGACAGTGCAGTTCGCCGCAGCGAAGATACCAAACGCGCCGAAGTTGCCATGGTAATCGACGGTAAAAAGAATGCGACGAAAGAGCGGAAATAATCAAAGTGGCCATCGTGAATATCTCGAGTGGATGACATAAGATGACAGGGCGAGCACGAGCCATATTGCTTGGCATGGTTAGGCGGGAGCATCGACGCGGCCAGCTCTGGAGCTCCCGCGATCAGCTTGTCGCCTGTAACAACCTCCTACCCCACCCATTCACTACTGTAATCCTTTGCTGTACCGCAGGAAACAAATAGGAAGTTCTCACGACCGCACACCAATTCTCCCACAATGGCGTCTGGATATGATCGAGCTCTCTCCGGTATGAGCATATACAGACTGAAGTGGCTGGCTTAGCTAACTGCGTCAGTCTTTAGTCCTGACGGTCACGTATTCCAGGTTGAATATGCTCTGGAGGCTGTCAAGCGAGGTGAGTAGTTGTAGAGAAAAACGTTGCAAGGCCACAGACTCACTCGCCTTAGGAACATGCGCTGTTGGCGTCAAGGGCTCGGACATAGTAGTACTCGGATGCGAGAAGCGATCAGCGATGAAGCTGCAAGATACCCGAATCACACCCTCCAAGATCTGCCTGGTCGACACCCACGTAGCCCTCGCCTTTGCTGGACTCAACGCCGATGCCCGCATCCTGGTCGACAAGGCCCGCCTCGAAGCGCAATCACATCGTCTCACCGTCGAGGACCCAGTATCGATAGAGTACATTACCAAGTACGTTGCAGGTGTGCAGCAGAGGTACACGCAGAGTGGTGGTGTCCGACCGTTTGGCATCAGTACGCTCATAGTCGGCTTTGACCCCAACGACAAGACCCCGCGCCTGTACCAGACCGAGCCCTCTGGTATCTACTCGGCATGGTATGTTGATTCGCTCACTTAGATGGTTCATTTTGCTAATACGTTAATAGGAAAGCGAACGCGATCGGTAGGTCGAGTAAGACAGTCCGCGAGTTTCTCGAGCGCAACCACAAGGAAGGCATGGACCGGGAAGAGACTATCAAGCTGACGGTCAAGTCACTACTGGAGGTGGTGCAGACGGGCGCAAAGAACATTGAAATCGCCATCATGGCACCTGGCAAGCCCATTGAGATGCTGCCTGTCGAGGACATTGAGAAGTACGTGGAGAACATCAACACAGAGAAGCAGGAAGAGGCAGCAAACAGGAGGCCCGGAAGGCAACCAGGTACAGGACAGGCTGCCATCCTCACCCGCCAGACTCCGGGCGAGGGCTCGGGAGCTGGTGGCGCGTAGAGGCACGGATAATGACTGATGGCGAAAAGACATGAATAGCATTGGCGTCTTAGGTGGTAGACTTGATGAACCTGTCTCGTACAGATCCGACCAGCTAGTGCTCATGAATGGCATATCTAGCATATGACGTTCCCTCACTTCGCCCAACCCCTCGCTCATCGCGTGACGCTCGTTTGGCGTGATGTTCCTGCACGTTGTAGTTTGTGTTACTTGTGTTGTATGGTTGGCGTCCTCGCCCTTGCTCAGCCCAACTTGTTCGGCGCTTCCTTGACATCAAAGATGGACCGCATTTCCTCGCCGCGGACACGGTCGTCTTTCAGCATTCTGGGAAGCGGTTAGAAAGTGGTGGCATGATTCATGGCGTCGCAGCATACCTGGCGTCCTTTCGCACGTCGTCGCCCTCTACCTGCAGCGATGCCTTTGGTGTCTTCGCCTCGAGGACGAAATGGTTGTCGCAGTGCGGACAGTACTCGTCGCTACCCCTCATCAGTCCGAGCGCGACCTACAGCATTCTCTGATATACTCACGCGTCCTCGAACTCGCGCGCATCTTTCCGGAAGGCTTTTTTGCACTTTTTGCATATAAAGACCATGTCAAACGTCTGCATGAGCGGATGGTCGCTCTTTTCCTGGTGACATTCTGCGCAGTCGAACCATTTTTTGCCTGTCCATTTTTCTCAGCATTCGGCCATGTTTTTGCGTGTTGGCGGCGACGTACAGCACGGCGAGCGGATGGAGACCTGGGCGTTGAGGATGTGTTTGCTGGATGCGCATCAGCTGGGCTGCGGAGGGGACTGCGGGGGTCTCGGGGAGCAGCGCGTGCTTACCACATGGCGTCGTCGTCGTCGTCGTCGTCGTGAATGGCGAGAGAGTATTACGGCTTTACGGCTATACGATTATGGAGGTGCAAGGTTATGACGGCTGCAGGCTGCTAGTCTGGCGTGTTGGAGGCCTCGTCTATAATTCGCCAGGTGCCTGATCGGCTTGCCGTTGGTGCGCAGGGTTCCAGGAAAGTGGGAGGTGCTAGGTGCTAAGATGCTGACGGTTCCTGGGTAGTGGAGAATGAGCAGTAGGCAAGACACGACACGACACGACAACACCGCCTTAAGCCGCTCACGCCCGGCTCAGAATACGCACCTGGGCACAGATTGTTTGCACAGTGCACTAGAGGCAGCCCAACACCCGCCGTGACCCTCGTCTGTTGCTGAAACACTCGCACCCCCCGCCGACGACCGGTGTTCCCTGCTGCCGAAGAGACAGTGTACGCGTCTCCACTAGGGAGCCCTACACTCGGTCAGTCAGTCATTTGGGCCTCCACCACGTCGAAGCACTGCTCCGCCACAACCATCAGCAACGCCAAATGGGAAGCAGACCTCAGTGGTCGATGAGCAGCTATAGGATCCCTTCCGGTGCCGGCTGACGACAAACCCCCCCCGTCATGGAGAACCCCAAAGAAGAGAATATGGATGGCTCATCCATTGTAAGACGCCCGTGGACCTGTATATGCACCTGCTTACTGTGAACGTAGAAGCCAGTGTCTTCCCTCCGCGCCCAGTTCGAGAACCTCCTCAGCACCAACAAGTCGTCTGCGCCTGCCACTCCGCGCCAGCGCTCTCCCGGCGCCGGCGATCGCCTTCCCATGCCCGATGACAACAGACGAGCAGATGGACGCATATCGCTGGACATGCCCCGGGAGCACGCATCGCACAGCTCGCTCAATGTGGCCGACTTTAGCGGCACTGGCTCAGTGACGCCGCGGTCGAGCACCCTTGGACGCATGCCGTGGAGCAACGGGAAACCACGACCGACTTCGATGATGGCCTTTTCCCCACCCAGATCCCCGACGAGATCCAGATCCCCGCCAAAGGTTACCGTACAGTCACCAAGATCCCCGCCCAAGTCGACAGCATCGCCAGTTCACTCGCCGCAGCCATCGCGACCGACCGCCCATGCGGCTTTGGATTCGCCCTCCCCTCCTGTATCTGCCTCGAATGGCTTACGGCATTTCAAGATATCCAGCCGCGGCACCACTCCCGGTAACGATCCGAAGACTGTGTTTCCCAGCAATACCAACAATGGCAACTCGAATGATCCGCGCAAGAGCGACCGACCAGTATCATCCGCGCCCCCAGTGCCTCCACCGGTGAACCGCGCTGGCAAGCCTAAGATGGCCCCGAAGTCGCATTCGGTAGACACAACGCGCGCAAATTTGGCACCAGAAGCCTCCTCAGATGCAGCGGATATATCTCCCTTCAGCACACCACCCAGCAGCAGCGAAGGGAGTGCGAAAGGGGACCCTTCTCCGCCTGTCATCCCCGGGTTTTCGAAGCCCAAGATGAATGCGACACATGGCGGATATTTCGCATCCCCTCCCGTACACCATGCTGTAGCTGAAAAACTAGCATCGGCAGATCCTCGTGCAACAGCGAAGCAACCCATGAAGAAGGCTGCACCACCACCGTCACCAGGCGATGACCCCGAGGACCGCCCCTCATTGCCCGCTCGACGCGAAAAGGACAACTTTGACTTGCGCAAGAGCGTGCAATTGCAAAGAGCGGCTCCGCCAGATCTCCCGGTGCGGCGGTCTTTTGATCAAACCCGCCCCGCTCAGATGGTGCAAGAGACGAACAACAAATTCATGCCACCCCCGCGGCGAACAAATACCACCGGCGGCATGTCCGCTAACCCCGCAAAACCGTTAGAGCCTCCGAAACCGCCGCCTCCACGAAACTCGGGGGAAATGCGACGGCCTTCTCAGCCGACAACCCTTCAGGCTTCGCAATTATCGCAACCATACACTTACGACTCGGATGAGGAGGACACAGGCGGAGACAAGCAGCCGGCAACTGCCCTGACAGAATACCCAGACTCCTCCCAAGCAAATCGAAGACCACCAGTATTTCCCGATGGCACGTCCGGCATTCCAACTGGTTACGAGACCAAGCTGTTCGCGATTTGTGGCGATTACATATGTACAACCGGATATGTGACTAATGTATGGAATGTTTTGAACGGGCGATTACTCATGAGTTTGGCACACGGCGACACAGTAAAGGCCACAGCGATAGCGTTCAGACCTGCAAAGGATGTCGAAGATGAAGGCAAGCGATTGTGGCTGGGGACCAACACGGGCGAAATGCACGAGATTGACATTCCCACGCAGAGTGTAGTGCACACTAAGAGTAACGCACATGCGAGGAGTGTCATTGTTAAGATCTTTCGGTACGCCTCAGAGATGTGGTCGATCGATGAAGACGGCGTGATACATATCTGGCCAGCCGATGATACTGGATGTCCTTCCCTACAACAAACCCCGCATACATACCGCATCCCTCGGGGCACCACCTTCTCAATCATATCTGGATCGCAGCTCTGGGTGGCCACAACTAAAGACATTCGGGTCTACGCGCGCACTTCGGATAGCAATCATTTCCAACAAGTAACTGACGGTCCTATTTCACAACTCAATGTTGGCGATGTGACATCTGGTGCCATCATCAGCAGTCAGCCTGATCGAATGTACTTCGGACATGCGGATGGCAAGGTCACAATTTACTCCAAGAAGAGCCTTGAATGTCTTGGCATTGTAAATGTCAGCGTGTACAAGATAAGCTCCCTGGTCGGTGTTGGTGATTTCCTCTGGGCGGGCTACAGTACTGGCATGATATACGTATACGATACGAAGTCCACCCCCTGGAAAGTTTTGAAAGATTGGAAGGCACACGATAAGCCGATCGCAGGCATTGTTGCAGACCGCACAAGCATCTGGAAGCTTGACAGATTCCAAGTGGCATCACTGGGCACGGATGCAATGCTGCGTGTCTGGGACGGGATGATGAAGGAAGATTGGCTTGGTAAGTTTACGTCGATATATGGTTGATCCAGAGAACTAACGCGGGTAGAAAACCTGATGCAACAACGCGATTCCGAATATTGCGAATTCCGAGAACTATCGGCGCGAGTTATGACTTGGAATGCCGGCGCAACCAAACCGACGACGCTTCGCCAAACAGAAGAAGACCGCAATTTCTTCCGAGAACTACTCGAACCCGAAAACCCGCCCGACATTTTCGTCTTTGGTTTCCAGGAGCTGGTTGACCTCGAAGACAAGAAGATCACGGCCAAGAGCATCTTCAAGAGGAAGAAACACAAGGAAACATCGGAGCATGAGCACATGTCTCACCAATACCGAGCGTGGCGAGATCATCTCGTGCGCGTCTTGGATGAACACTGTCCAAACCAGAACTATGTTCTATTACATACTGCCAATCTAGTCGGCCTTTTTACCTGTGTCTTTGTCAAGGCCTCGGAGCGAACAAACATCCGCGACGTATGTGCGGCAGAGATCAAACTTGGATTCAGCGGCCGTGTTGGAAATAAAGGCGCCCTTGTTGTACGCTTTTTCATCGACGATTCCTCATTGTGCTTCATCAATTGCCATCTGGCGGCTGGGCAAACACAAACGGTACATCGCAACAACGACGCGGCTGCGATTATGGAAAATGCGCCTCTTCCCAGGAATCGGTCTCCGAGTGCCTGCGCAAACTTCTTTGTCGGTGGAGGCGATGGTTCCATGATTCTGGATCACGAGATTTGCATCTTGAACGGCGACCTCAACTACCGCATTGACGCGATGCCTCGTAACTCGGTCGTTGCTGCAGTCCAGCAGGGCAACTTGGCGAAGCTTCTCGAGCGTGATCAATTGCTTCTTTCACGAAAGCGCAACCCTGGCTTCCGTCTTAGGGCGTTTACTGAGTCGCCTATCAACTTTGCTCCGACATACAAGTACGATCCGGGTACAGACAACTACGACTCTTCGGAAAAACAACGATCGCCGGCATGGTGCGATCGAGTCTTATACCGCGGGCTGGGTAGAATCAAGCAGCTGGAATACCGGCGCCATGATACTATCAAGGTCTCCGATCATCGCCCTGTTAGCGGTAAATTCAAGCTTCGCGTGAAGACGATCAATTCGAATCAACAAGACGTTGCGAGAGACAAGGCCGAGGTAGAGTTCGAAGCGGTGCGACGGCGGATAGCTGGAGACATCAAGTAAGTTCAAGACTACGAATGAGCCCATCAGTTGCTGACGCGTTACCAGACTCGACTACTTAATAAACGTCTTCGGTTTATCTAGCAAAGAGGCGCAAAAGCTGCTCAAGGGAACTTGAGAGCACGCGACGTGTTACGAAACACGGTGACACCCCCACACCACGACTATGTCGTACCAAGCTCCGGGGAGTGGTAATATTTATGCAGCCATAGTGTGAGGTCATGACTTATCAGGTGCACGGTTGTCGAAAGTGCCAGGGACGCGAGCTACGGCTCGTAGTAGACAAGGGTGCAGGATCGATCGCGATGGAATTGCGGGATGAGTGGAACACTAATGACGTTTTAACGAATGGGGTTGTGTAAAAAGCATTGCATTGGCAGGCGAATCTGGGTTTCGCATCTTGAGCGTTCCGCTGACGGGGAAAGGCGAATTCTTTTCGACGATCGGTGCCCGCAAAGGGACACGCGAGGGGTGTGGGCATCTAGAGCTGCGCGTCTTGGTCGCGTAGCAGTTTAGCTACATTTCACGCTTGCGTGGTCATGGTGACGTCAGATGCGCGTATCTCAACAAATAAAGCATCGATGATGACGGCGGCGAGCAATCATCATCAAAACCACACGACTCACCCTCTCTCCCCACGTCCCTTTAACCAGAAACCTTACTTATGTCCGCAACTTCAATTGCTTTCCGTCGGTTACCACTACTCACGACATCAAGCGCTCTACCCCGTGCACGACTACTAGCCTCGCACTTCACACGACAGCACCCCACGTTCTCGCAAACCGCCTTCAAAATGGACAAGGACCAGAGCCGTGGCGAGTCGACGACTGGCATCTCGGAGTGGAAGCAGCGTCCTCCATACCGCGTGCACGAGAAGAACGACGACTTTGACGTCAAGTACGAGGCCAACTGCCACTGCGGAAAGGTGCAGTACCAGCTCAGTCGTCGGGAGCCTCTAGACAGCAAGCTGTGCCATTGCACCACGTGCCAGACCCAGCACGGTAGGTCGTGGCTACATAAACGACCTTGACGCATGTCGTTACTAATTCATCTCAGCCGCACCCTTCCAATGGGCCGCCATCTTCCACAAAACCGACATTAACTTCACCAACGGCCATCACGACCTAGAATGGTACGACCCGACGGAAAAGTCCATCGAGCACAAGCTGCCCTGCAAGGTCCGCTGCTCGTACTGCCACTCCCCCATCATGGACGAAGGGCGTAACATGATCCTGCTCTTCCCTTCTCTCGTGCACCTCAAGACGGACGAGGATAAGGCGTATTTCAAGCCCCGCTGCCACATGTTCTACGGCCAGCGCGTTATGGATGTCCCGGATGGGCTGCCCAAGTGGAGCGGGCTTAGTGGCGAGAGCGATCTTATTGAGGATAGTCCACCTGATATGGTGAGGGAGAATGAGAGGAAGAGGGAGGAGGAGAGGCAGAAGAAGTTGAGTGAGGGGAAGCCTGAGGATGTTACTAAGGAGGGGACGCAGGGGAGGGAGGAGGGCGCGGGGAGCAATGCTAGCTAGAGTGTGTGAGAAGTTGTTTGTGGATGGAAGAGCGATTACTGTGAGTAGCAATGGCCATGCATCATGTGTGGCCTTTTGCTGCTATCGATGATGCTTGCGAGGGCTGTTTGCCGCATGCTGGAATGGTGTTGATGCATTGCATGAAATGTCTACAAGACGAGTGGACTATCAAGGCCAATAATATCAATCTAGATATTGCCTCCTATGTAGTAATGAGAAACGATTCAAAAAATCTTCACGACCAAATCTCTCGTGTCCAAAAAGTCACCCACTCCCATGGAAGCTAATAAATCATGTAAATCCGAGGCGTAACATGAAGGTCTTCACTACGCTCATGCCACACGAACTTGACGTACTTTATCTATTTCTCCCACAATTCATCTCAAGCAGCGAACCCTCCCCCAGAATAAAACGATAGGATACACAACCAAAAAAAAAGAGCGAATACGACAGACAGGCCAAGAAAATTGGAAGCCAGTGATGAAAGGTTGCTTCACGAACCCAACATAGCATCTCAAATAATCTCATTCATCATCATTGACATTCATTTCTCCATCTTCAAGATAACATTTTCGTCACCAGTGTCCATTTTCACACACGCCATCTCTTCCCCTTTCCATCCCTGACCCCTCTAACCCCTCTAACCCCTCTACTTACTTACTTACTCTACTTACTCTTCCCCGTAGGAATCTGAAACGCAACAACAGCCTCCCCATGCCTAAACGCCCTATCAATCCTAAAAAAGCCCTTGCGATCAAACTGCACAATATCATCCACCTTCAACCCCGCAACATTACAATCCGCCAACGCCAAAACCCGCGTCTCCGTCTGCGGGTTCAGGAAATCCTCCAGCGTATCCTCAGGCTCAAGTTTATCCTTTGTAATCAGGTAGTCATAGTCGACCAACTCAATCGGAACAAGGTCCTGATCAGCGCTGAGCCACGTAACCTTCTTACTCGTCTTCTTGACGTCGCCCTGAAGGTGCAATTCGAGTTCCAGACCCGTGACGGTGCGGTTTTCGAGACCGGTTTTGGCAATGTCGAGGGGGTTTAGGGAGTGGGTTATCTTGCGGACAATGGCGTTGCCCCAGTTCATGAGGGTGATTTCTTCGTCTTGGGCGAACGACTGGGCGTCTGCTTGCTCGACGAGGACGGACGAGCTGAAGACGATTTTCTTGGTGCCCAGGTCGTATTTTGCGTGCTTGGGCTTGTCTTCCGAAATGATGCCTTCGCGCGCGCCGATGATGGTTACGGGGACGCGGTGGGCGTCGTCGATGGCCGTGTAGCGCGCGGCCGTGGGCTCAATGTGCTTTTTGTTGGTTGCCCAGAAGGCGAACCAGTCTTGGTTGACAATGTTCTTCGAGGGCCCTTGCTTCAGGATGAACTCGCGGAGAGCGGGGATGACGGCGCCGCGACGGCGGACTCCGCGAACGGTGGGCATGCGCGGGTCGTCCCAGCCACTAACGATGCCGGCGTCGACGATCTTGGTGAGCTTGCGCTTGGAAAGGACAGTCTTGACGAAGTTCAGGCGGGCAAAGCCCCAGTTGTGCACCTTGCGGAGCTTGAGGTTCTTGATGAACCACTGGTATTGCGCGTCGCGGTCGTTGTACTCGGTGGTGCGCAGCGCGTGGGTAACGCCCTCGAGAGCATCGACAATGGGGCAGCAGAAGTCGTAGGTAGGGTAGATCTTCCACTTCTCGCCAGTGCGATGGTGAGCCTGAGGGTTGCAGCGGTAGATGACGGGGTCGCGCATGGCCTTGTTCGGGTCGTCGACTGACATCTTTGCGCGGATGCACCACCTCAGACCCTCCTCGTTACCCTTCTTCATCTCCTCGAAGCGCGACAAGTTGTCCTCGACGCTAGAGTCGCGGCGGGCGCTAGCAATGCCGTTCATGCGCTCGTCACGCATCTTCTCCTGGATAGTGTCGTCTGCATATGCAAGTCCGTCCTTGATGGCCTGGACGCAAACATCGTAAAGCTGGTCGAACCAGTCGCTGGTGTATGAAACTTGGTCTGGCTTGATGCCGAGAAGCGCGCAATCCTCGACAATGGCATCCTGGAACTCCTGCTTCTCCTTGGTCGGGTTGGTGTCGTCGAATCGGAGCAAGAGCTTGCCCTTGTACTTTTCGTGCGCGAAGTAGTCGTTCAGCAGCGCAGCCTTTGCGTGACCAATGTGGAGGTAACCTCTGCAACGCCATTAGATTCACACCAATATCAACTGTCGAAAGAAACTTACGAAGGCTCGGGCGGGAACCTGGTGACGATACCGCTTCCATCGCCTACGTCTTGCAGACCAATGTCGTAGTTTGCATCGTCATTCTTGCCCTCCTTCTTGCCACCCTCCTTCTTTCCCTTGGCACCCTCCTTGCCCTGTCCTCCACTGACAACAACCACGCTCTGGGGGTAGGCCTCCTCAATGTACCTAAACCAGCGGCACAAGTTCTTCATCAAATCCTGCTTGACGAAAGCGTGCGCAACGCGATTCTCACGGATCGTCTTCCATACTGTCGTGTCGGCGTCGCTGATGGTGTAACCGACAATGTGGGAGCGCAGAGTAAGGTGCGCGTCAAGTTCGAGAAGTTGGGGCTCGATTTGCTTGAGGTTGAGGGGCTTGAGAGCCTCGGCGCGGGTCTGCCATTCGGCGATGACGGCGTCCATGTTGGTGGTTGTAAACGTCTCTTTGGTGATAGAGGCTGTCTTGATGTACGTGCCCTGACGTGACTGCGACGGGGAAAAAGTCGTGGTGGGGTGGGTTGAGGCGCGGGGCAAGCCAAGCTTATCTTATCAATCAGGTACCACGTTAGCCTTGTCCACGGGCAATGATGGCTCAACAACCAGAGCAGCATCCGATTAGCACATCACTTGTTGTAACAGCATGCATCATGTTACAAAAGTTCCAAATACTCCGTAATCTTATTGTTACACCCCTACCGTATCCTACAAACGCCGATCCATGCGTATCTATCGCGGTCGTCGCTAGCATGCAAAAAACCAAACGCTACATCATTAAAAGTCATAAATTTATACTTTGAAGAAAAAAGCAAGATACCAAAGGAACACCTTCTCTAGGTGCACTCCCACTGAGCAAAGACACACCATCTTGCACTTCGATCGGCAAGAACCAGACCGCGCCATGTTCCCTTCTCTCCAATCTTGATCACAGTCTCCCATGCGGAGCCATCAGCATCATTAGTGCCGCTCATGTGCTCATTCTTTCGTGTCAAACGAATGATCTTGCCAGAAGGCGTCTGTACAGCCAACTTGGCTGGCTTACTACTGCTGCTGCCTGCCGAGCCAGACGAAGCTTGAGAGGGGTTGGTGTAGTTGGAACCAGTCGCTGAAATGCTTTGCATGCTCATAGCCGATGCAGGGCGAGCGAAGGGGTTGGGTGAGGCTCGACCGTGAATTGCAGGGCTGGGCTCAGGCGACTTTGTGAGGGACGATGGATGTTGGCGCACGCAAAAGACGAACGTGTTGTTCAGTGCGAGGCTGGCACACTGTGGCTGAGCGACATACAGGTCGTGTCTCTGAGCGTGCGGTGTCGGATGGAGAGTCAAGAACGAGTATGGAGGATTCGTGCCAGAGTGGGTCATGGGCAGACCAATAGCCAAGTTGTGGGGGTTGAGCTTATTCGAGTGCTGTGAAGCGTTAGTGTATTGATCATTCAGACGAGGAAAGATGTCTCTTACCATCAGTCCACGAGGTCCTGCGTAGATCTTTAGGACACCCTGACCTCCATCACTTGGCAGAAGCGCCTTGACCGTGTACCGCTTCTGTCCTCCATACCACTCTGCCTGGGCTAGAGCTGGCTTCTTAACAATGTCTCCGCTCTCGAAGACGTCACCGTCCATGTCCTGGGAATAACATCTTGCCTCAACCTCTGCCACACACTCCACATCCTCAGGTACATCGACATAGACATGTGCCATCTCAAGGTTTTCCAAGTTCAGCAGGCTGGTATCAAAGTTGACAACGTTGAGGCCGTGTTTGAAGTATGTCGGTGTCGCGCATGGCAGGGCCATTAGCACCTCGTGTGGTTGCGGTGGGCAAATGTGCTGTTGTTCAGGGAGAAGCGGCACGTGGGAATAGCAAATCTCCAGCGGACGGGCAAGGAAGTACCAGCTCTCGGCGACGGAAGACCCGGCAGTGGAATAGTGCACGCGTTTTGGATGAGTCGGCCCTGCGAGTGAGCAGTCCATGACGCGCCATTCGCCTTCAACGATAACCGCGTTCCAGAAATGGTTCGGTCGGGCGATGCACTCGAGATCGAGAGGCTCACCGGGCGTCTTCAAGTAGCCACGCACTACCTCGGCGTGCATACCAACCGAAGCACACATTTCCGCAACCACCATGGCGATTTCCTCGGAGCATCCCCGTTTGCTTTGAAGTACGTGACGCGGATCCATCTTGCCTTCGAAATCTTCCTCCCACGATATACGCTCACTGACCCAGGTGAAGATGGCTCGTAGTCGCTGAATGTCACTCCGGTATGGCCGGCATACATAGCCCTGGGCTAGTGTTGCGGGGTTCGTTCCGAGGGGAATGCTGTTGACGAAGCGCGCGCTCTTATCCACGTGAGCAAGGGGGCAAGCTGCAAAATCGGTAGGATCCGTAATCGGGAGGCCATCGAGGCCCTCATCTCCTTCCGCCGACTCATAGAGAATGTCGATAGGGTTCAAGACTGGATAGTCCATCATCTGGCACCTCTCTACACGCTCGGCGCGCTCATTCTGGCTCAGCGAATTGGATCGGTTGATGTCCCTTCGGACTTGTACCCAGTCCACTGTCCCAAGACCCATGTCTCTGGAGCTGTTCGTAGGTTGAGCTGTCGGCCCTCCCTCAATGCTTGTCTGCTCTGTGCTATCCATACGGCTCGCAGCACGGCTGGCAGAACGGCCTGCTGCGCGACTGGCCGCTCGAGATCCAGGTCTACTAATGGTGTCGATAGTGCTGCGAGCATTAGCCGCCTGAGTCTTTGCAGTATCAATCATCTTTCTGAAGAAGCCGCTGCGCTTCGCCTTTGGCTGCCTGAGTCCACCAAGCGGGTCCGGGTCGTCGGTTGCTGGCGTACTGGTACCGGCTTGTTGTTGATCGCTCGAGCCTGGTCGAGATTGGGAGGCGTGGCTGGAGTGATAAGTGACGCCGGTGAAAGGTGTCTCTGGTCGACCATCATCGAAACCGTAGCCCTTGCTGGATGTGTCTTTTGTATTCATGACGCTCTTTGGTCGATCCTTGCCAAATTTCTTGCGGTAATAGCTTCCAGCACTTGTCGCGCTCATGTTAGTAGCAGAGTGTCCAGACATCAGGCTACGGTTAGTGCTGTTGCTGGTAAGTGTCGTGTTCGTCGTAGTCGTCGTAGTCGTGGAGTTCGTTTTGCTCGTAAAGGTTCGGCCGAGTGCATTACGGCCAACGTCGTAGGCGGACTTGCGATGCTGAAGTAGTTTCGATCCCTTCCGCTCTACCTCTTGGTCGAGACCGCCCATGGATGATCCAGGTCTGTGGATGGAGGCCTTTGTCTTCAATGGTACTGTGGGCCCTTGCTCGTTGTCGATAAACATCTCATGGCTCTTATTCCCCTGCTGTTGCATTCGGCGCAATCGGCTTTCCATACGCTGCATGTAATTGTTGACATCTGGGGGACCGTCGTCGTCATCGTCGTCATCCTGGTCGACGGCGGACTGTGCTCTAACCTTCTGGGCTGATGCTTGGTACACTTGGTCGAATGCCTCGGGTGACCATGGGTTCGACGGTGACGGTGCCAATTCGGGCGATTCATTACTTTGTGTTGTGGTCATGTCTTGCAAAGATGACATTACATCGTTCATTGCGTTCGTAAGCGGCGATGGCGTAAAGTGACCTCCGTGGGATCTTGGGTCGGGTGAAGGCGGTTCGGGTGTATGGTAACCATTATGCGAAGGAGGAGCGGGAGAGGGCGATCGGCTCGGGGCGTAGGTGACGCGATGGGGTGGAGGTGGTGGTGGCGGAGGGGAGTCGATGGGTTCGTCGAGTTCATCCTCGTAGGACGCAGGTGATGGACCACGGCTTTGGTCAAGCTGATATTGGTACGGAGACGGCGAAGGGCCTCGATCGAACGCGCGATATTGAATGGATGGCGCGGGTGAAGCTGCGCGCGAGCGTTCTTGGAAGGATGGAGCCGGAGAGGGGCCTCGATCGTAGGCTCGGTATTGAAACGAGGGCGCAGGTGATACAGCTCGCGAATGTTGTTGATATTGGACTGGTGGAATAGGTGATGGAGCCCGGTAAGGATCGTAGGCTGGCTGTGGTGGAGGTGCAGGAGACGCTGCTCTGGCATAGTATTGGCGCTGCACAGGGGGCGCAGGAGATACACCGCGAGGCTGGTATTGGTATTGTGGCTGTTGTTGGTGTTGTTGCCGTGGAGGAGCGGGAGAATGCGCGCGAATGTATGAGCCTTGTCGTGCTGGAGGTGCTGGAGATACTGCTCGAGGCTGGTACTGGTAGTTGGCAGGCGGTGCCGGCGAAGATGCGCGTATATGTGAGGTTTGTCGGGCTGGAGGAGGTGCTGGGGAGACTGCTCGGGCAACAGGTGGTCTTTTGGAAGGTGGTCTGGGAGACACTGCGCGTAGGTTTGAAGGGCCCCTTATTGTTGGTGCAGGCGGACTTTCGCGGCTTTCGGTAGACGATCTCTTCATGGACGAGTATGGGGATTTCTTTCCGACACTGCCGTGTGGTGAATTGATGCCGCCTGCCTTTAGCCGTTCGCGCGCGGCCGCAGCTGGGTTCGGGGCGCCTGCAGCTGCATAGGCAGTGAACGGCTTCCTGAACATGCTCTTCTGCTTCTGCGGCGCGGGCTTGGGCTGCTCCTGCGCGCTGTTTTGTCTTGACATGCTCCCTCCGCTGCCTTGACGCGCCCATGGTTGGTAGTCCTCGCTGAGTAGCTCGACAAAATTAGATGGGAACAGTCCGACCATGCGCCTGTCCCGCTTCAGCCGGCCCATCCACCAGGATCCATCCCCAGCATTGATCACTTCAATGAGGTCGCCTTCTATGAAACCGAGATCGCGTTTTGTCTGGGAAGCGGTCAGGTCAGGTGCATCAGCAAGTAGCAGCTTCCGTCGAGACTTACCTCGCCACCCCATGAGTAGACTGCTTTACACCAGCACGGAAAGCGCGTTGGTAAGGCTTGACCGACGGCCATACTCGGTATTATTATTGTTGTTGTTGTTGTATTAGTTCGTGGTTGACCTGCAACTGTCTCGATGGTCGTGTGCGGCAGATGAAGGACATGCGTCGTTTACGAGCGAGAGGATGTGTGGATTAGGCGTGGGGCGCGACAAAGATGCTCCAGTGATTGACAAAAGCCGATGATAGCAATAGCAGAGAACAATACACTGTAATCACACCCCGATTGATAGCCGGGAGCGGAATGGCAGAACTAAGCAGGGCCCATGCGACTGACGTCTCGCCTTGGTTGGGTGTTTACCGACTCGGTCGCTGCTTCCCCAGCAACGCCCGCTTACTAGAGCACCAACCACAAAACCGCCCCACTTATCTTCAACACGTCACACTGTCTTCACCTCCACACCGCGCCCAAGGCTGGACATCAACCCTGCTACGGTGCATGATGCGCCTTGTACTGGACGCAGGGCAATTTCGCGATATCTGACCTGCCTCCAGTTGCATGCCTCCGGCCAAAAGACGCCGAGAGTTTCTGACAGCACGGCAAAGAGAAACATAGTTTGAACATGTACGGCTGGATATCGATACGCTAAACAAGCCTCTTCGACAGTCGATCCCCCTTAGCTCCGATGCCCACGACTCGTACCCCATTTTGTCGGTGACACGCTGCCCATTGCGAGAACTGCACAAACGTCAAAGTTGGGCTCTCATCGGAAGAAACCCACCGCGTCGGCCAGGCCGTGCGCGACATCTTTGATCGGGCATGACTGTGGGGTGTGCAGACGGGACCATGACTGAAAGAGCTAGTTACCATTGTCTTTACTATGGGTATTGCATATGACCGGTAAGCTTGCCAAGTGGTCAGCCAATCTCAAGATTGCACTTGTATCCACAAAAGATCATCACGAAGACAAGTGAAAGACACGTATAAAGGTGAACGCATTGTGATTTTGACGGAGAGCTACTCAATGCGGGTATAGGTAGAAAATAGCGCCGCTGGGGCGGATGATGGCAAAAATCGATTCCCCCTCCTCAACTTGTCTGCTGGTGAGCGAGTGACAGTATCAATCGTTTACTGTCCGTTCCACATCTTGGGGCCGGGCATCGGGTAGGAGGTGGGGTTGTTCCACTTGTTGAAGGCAATGCCAGCGTCGTTGGCCTTGTAGATACCCGGAATCTTGGCAGTAGGAGACGGGTTGCCGGTGCCAGAGGACTCGATGTTGAGCTGGAAGCACTCCATGTAGAATTGGGCCTTTCCGACGTGTCCCTCGTGAATGGCGATGTGCTCGACGCGGACGAGGTATTCACCGGCAGGAAGGTCTGGATAGGTTAGTATGCGACTTTGGTCAAACTTGGATGAAGCAGCGACTTACTCTCCTGGATGGTCCACTCAAGGCGGTCCTTTTGCCAGCTCTCCCAGGCAGTGTCGACACCGGGCTGGCTGGGGTTGATGAGGCCACTCTCCATGACCTTAACCCAGTCACCGGAGCCATCGTAGTCAGCAACCTTGCCGGGAGCCTTGGAAACGTAGACGAAGCCAGGACCGGGGTGCTCAATCTTCTCGTTGTTGAACAACTTGAAGCCGAGCTTGGATCCAGCCTTGACGGTGTAGGTGGCGGTGTTGCCAGCTACAGCACCCTTGTTGCAGCGGAGGTCAGGGGAGTTGATGACCTCGTTGGGGAAGGACGGCATGTACGAGTTGCTGTTCTTGCGGGCGTAGGCGTAGTCGCCTCCAATCGCCTGACCGTCGACGATGAGCTGGTTCATGATGTAGTGAGCGTTGGCCGCCATGGGCGCAAGCAGAGCAAGAAAAGCACCAGTCTTCATGTTGAAGGGGAAAAGAGTGGATTGAATATGTTCAAAAAGAAGTGAATGTGGTGAAAAGAAAGCGAATGTAAGAGTTGGAATCGAAAGCTGATGTTTGCGATGATTTCTACAGGAGGACGAACTCGTAGCTACTTATACTCCAACTGATCCCAACAGATTCACCGCATCATCTCCTACTTGGGACGATGCCCTCAGTTCCGTCCCGGTGTCTGACAACCAAGACATTCCCTTCATCTATTCCGGTCGTACCAACCCCACAAAGCGCCGTCATGGGCCCGTCAAACCCACACGCATAGAATGTTTTCTTTGTTCTAGTCTCCGATTTAATTCATTACAGGAGCGCCAACCTGTCGTTGAAACGAATTTAAGCGGTGGCCAAGCCTAACCACCACCAAACAAGACCCAACGCTGCCAAGCTCCCGAGGGGATCATATGTTTCAAGCCCCGATTCTCAATCACCTTGGCACTATGCAGAAACTCTCGCGTAGACTTGTGCCAATTCCCCATTCGTTATGCAAGTGCTGGGCCGCGGTATCCCTATCTGTCACCATGCGAAAGCGAATCGCCATGACCTTCGGCTACTAAATCGGGTAAGTGCAGCCGCTGAAGAACCACATCAATCTTGTTGCTGTGCTTGACGTACTCTCTACGTCGATGTTCCAGCTTTCTCAGCATTGTTCCCAACGAAACATCGTAGCACCCACCAATCTCTTCTTTGCGTGCAGCTAGGAGCAAAGCATACACCTCGCGGTCCAGCTCGATGTCGCCCTGCACATAGGCAATCCAATCGCGCACGATTGGCTGCAAAATCGCTGGCAGCATGTCGATTCGGTCGTGCAATGGTGCTCGGCAGTTCGGGCACGTCGGACTTCCCTGTTACTCGCTGCTATGCCAGGAATCGACCCACGACTGGAGGCAGTCCTTCCCAAAAAAGTGCGCGCAATGCATCTTAACTGCATGCTCGACATCTCCAGTTCCAGCGTCGGAGAAATGAAAAGAACGGATAGGGCAGTCCTCGTGGTCGGAGCTGATGGCCTCGCAGGTCGCAGGTGTGGTGAAATTTTCCACTGGCTTGGATGAGTTTGCAGAGATGAGACCTTCACGAACACAACGCGAGTAGAGCCTCTCCAACATCAGGTATTCCCTCGACACTGTCCATCCCACGAGCTTAAACATGACTTGCCACTCTAGAGTCAGCGGTGACCCACGATAGGCATAGCACATCCACTTGTACCGCTCCGGTAATACAAGTCGCTGCGTTGAAACATCAAGCGTAAAGTCGTCGTTATCATACCGCAGGCTGCCGTCAGTCAGAAAGGTGGGCCTACCTGCTTCATTTCGCCGAAGCAAGAATATAACCCGGGCTATAGCGATGTGGGAGTGGCAGCCACAGAACGCCACATCCTCAACGTTTGCCCAATCCTCTACTTCGTCTTCAGACGGAAGGGGAGACCATTCTCGATCAGATGTTCGATATCGTAGCTCGCGCTCCAGAGCCATCATCGCCCACGGTGTCTTGACGTGTTTGTTCTGTACGTCGACGCTCCACCAAGCAGGCCTCAGTGCAATCCAGTCTTCCCTGAAGATTATCTCGGCGTGCTTTTCGTATAGGTCGAGCGCTCGTATCCAGGAGCCGAGCAGTTCCAATGGCGACATGTCTTCGAATCTTGTGTGCTGCATAAAGGCTTCCATCTCGTTGCGGAGTGCCTCGCAGTCATGGTTTCGGACATTTCTAAAGGAACTCATCGTTATTTTTTTTGTAACAGTTCATAATGTAAGTTCTGATTTATGGTATGCGTTTGTCTGATCGTATGTGATCAGGAGGAGGGAAGCAAGTTATAGGGATAGGTAGCACGACCCTGTACTAGTACAGTGTTCCGTTCACGCGCTGGCTATTCACTATGAGTAGGAACACTATCACCGAGATGAAGAAGGGGAAGGAAACATCACATTGAGCTATCAGCAAACAAGAGAGGGGAAGTAGACTTCAAGAAGATGCCGAAGGAGGGTTACACCGGATGTTTTTCGATAAGCGTGCGAGAATGTATAATGCATGTGGGGAGATCTTGCTCTTCATCTCTCTTGGACGGGGTCTGACATCTTGGCATTGCCCTTATTCTTCCAACGCCGCAACTGCGATTTGCTCAAAAAACAGCCATACCCATCCTACTCTACATTTTACACCGCCAGAGGAAACAAAGTTCGAGCCACGTGAGCATTGTGAAGATAGGAATACACAGCGACCCGTGCGAAGGAAATGACGGGTAAGAATGACTGTTGGTTTCATGGCGACGATACCATATGTCGCGGCTAAGCTTTTCGCGAGTCATCCCCGCCGTTCAGATCAGCGTATCAACCGCGTCGGTCGATTAGCGACACCGCGGGAGTCAACGGACGGGTCGAAGCGAGGATTGCGAAGAGGTGCTCGATGTTTTCATAAGCCTTGAAGAAGACGCTGTTTCGGTCCGTGTACCGAAGTTCGTGTTATTTGAACCGGTTCTTCGTTACCCACGCCAAAAGGCAAAGCAGCGAATGAAGCAAAGGGCCGTTCGCAACAATGATACGACAAACACTTTCCAGAATGAACGACGCAGTACCTGCTCCTAGGAAGTGTACCTCTGGGCGCTTCCTTGGAGAATTTTCACCACGAAAACATGTACGTCTTGCGTCCTGTCGGAGAGAAGGGCTTACAGTCATACCCGTTGCTCGTCATCGCCAACATCACAGTCACACCAACACTCAAGTCATAGCAACAGCACCATGTTAGATGACGCTTTCTCCACTATCGCCAACACTCAGTGTATCCTTTAGCATGCCCAGTCATGGCTTTTCAGTCATATCGCTGTAGTCATGTCGTGCGCACAGGTCGTAGTCTGTATTGCAAAGCTTTGTGGGAAAAGTATAAAGAGTATTGTATGCCTGCAGGAATAGTAGCATCAAAGCTTCAACATCTAACAAAATGAACCTCGAAACACCAGCTCACAGACAAGAAGTCCTCAAAGTACCAGCTCACGGACGAGAAGTCTTCGACAACGCGCATCCTGGTAAACGGAATGGATGGACCGCATACGATTGTCTTAAAAGTTATGAAGTACTACTCCAAACGGTTCATGGCGAAAGGGTGAAAGAAAAAGGTGACCGTTGGAACAAGCTTGATTCACTCTTACTGGGTGTGAAGGAGCAAGATGCAGACAAGGAGTCCCCTCCCTATCAGTCAGGAAAAGAAGGTAAGAGCATTACCGGATTCCGTGACTATCAAGCTAACTATGACAGCTATCCACATATCACCCTAGGAAATGATTTCAAGACTAGATAATGTTAAGTGGAGAGTAGCGACTTATATGGAGAGACAGAAAGAAAGACCTGCGTGGTCCATGAAACAATTTAGAGTGGGCCCACGGGATCGGAGGATCCAGATTTCGATCTACACAACCCAGCGCGCAAGGCCATTCCGATGAGAGACTGGTCCAAGGAAATCATCATGACTGCGTTCCAGCATAGGCAAGAGGAGATACATCATTTCCTGGACGACGAGTGGAGCAAGGAAACTGTTTACAGCTCCTTTGAAAATATCGTGGACAGGTTGATTTCGTCTCCTCAAGAAATTGAGGATACAATCAAACAGCGATTCCGCGACGCGTTGGCAGATGCTAAGAAGACGCTGGTGGCCGCACACGCCATGATTGAATATACTGAGTGGTTGGTGGTATACGATGAGAACAACTAGGTGAAAGGTTGAGCTTATGTCTTATACTAATCGGATTCAGGAGATGATAACTTCGGTACACTTGGGCGTCATCTTGCATCACCTACACTCATTCAATACAAAAAAATGCTAGAAACGATGAGGCAATATGTAGTCAGAGGCATGTTTGCATCAACATACCGACTCAACCACCTCTTGATACCACTATAACGCTGCTCAGGACTAGACTAACCAAAGCACGACAGCGTCTCTTGAGTCGCTTAAATCTTATTTTATAGCATCATCCTTCATACTACTCTGCAGCCATATGAGATAACGGGCGGCGCGCTTTCCAATGAACTCATCACTTTCACTCAACATGTCCAAAAGCATGTTCCTGATGGGTACATAGCGACCTTTCTCGAATACGGGACGCTCAAGGATCCTATACATCCAGCGTTTAACCGCTAGAAACTCTTTTAGATTGATGCCGGACTAGTCTAGCAGTAGTCAGCTACGGTAAAGTACCACAGCATCCTGTCTTTGGAAAGTGAACGGGGAACATACTGGTGGTGGAGACATATCCCCAACACGAGATGTCAGCAATAGTTAGTTTATCGCTAACGATAAAACCCGATTTTGACTCTTGGAGGTGGGTATCAAGTACACGGTACAGACGACGTGTCTCGTTCCCATAGCGGGTAAGGCCATATTCGATCTTCACGGGCGTGAAACCTAGGCTGGATATTCAGCACTTATCGAGCACACACAACCTCGTGCGTGTTCTGCGGCACTAACGATTAAAGTGGACTGCCGGACCCTGCATAGGGCCCAACCTGCCTAACTACCACACCAACTAAACTTCCACGTTAGAGCCACAATCGACATTGACCTTCCGAAGCTACTTCTCCCGAACCGATCTACACCTCAATGTTGACAAAATGACTGCTTACTCCAAGTTTCGGGCCCCGCGGACTTGAGAGACCCAGATCCAAGTCTTGGCAAACTGACAAAAGTTTCCTGATCTAACCTAAGTAGGGTTGCACGGCGCTAATTAGACGATTTGAGCCGCAGATGCCGTACGCTAGTGAGACTATAACCTTCCTGCAGGACATAAAAAGATGGGTCATTTCGCGGTCGTTGTATCATCGATCAATTATACAGAGCCCTTATCCCACCATTGTCAAACCCCGACCACTCGTACTTCATAATGGCCAGTTATCTAATCACAGGCTCCTCCAGAGGCATTGGCCTGGAACTTGTCTCCGCCTTGGCTCGCAAAGATGCGTCTGAAGTAGGAAAAGTGTTTGCTGCCGCTCGTACAGAGACTGCCGCTCTCAAGAACATCATCTTGGGTTCTGCTGGCCGCGTAGAATTCATCCCACTTGAGGTTACCTCCGAGAAGGGTGCGAAGGAGGCAGCTGAACGTGTGGAAAAGTCTCTTGGTGGTAAAGGAGTCGATGTTCTCGTCAACAATGCTGGCGTTGCAACCCTTACTGAAGGCGGCGTTCCAAACATGTGCGTATCCAAAAGGCCCAGTGTTTCTCATATACATGAGATGTTAACTCTTTATTAGGACCGATCTCATGGAAACATTGAATGTAAATGTCTTCGGAGTACACAATGTTACAAGAGCCTTTCTGCCGCTGCTCAAGAAGGGAGAGCTTAAGAAGGTCATCAACATGTATGTTTTCAGATCTCGATACAGCTGCGTTCTTTCTCTAATGTACCAATAGTTCCTCCTCTCTCGGCTCAATGGCCCTATCGGTCACTCTGGGCGAAGTCATGCCTGTCCCTGCCTACAAGGTATCCAAAGCCGCAGTTAATATGCTCACTGTGCAATATGCGGAATCTCTCCAGAACGATGGATTTACTTTTGTCGCTCTCTGTCCTGGTGTAAGTGTAGCCTTGCAATGTAGCCTTTCTTGTGGAATTACTAACAATCGCAATCTAGTGGGTCAAGACAGACATGGGAGGTGAGGGAGGTCAGTTGACTCCGGAACAAAGCGTGAACGGTATTCTTAGAATTCTTTCTCGCATTACTCCAGTAGACAGCGGCAAGTTTATGGTAGTGGATGTTCCTGATTTTGAGCTTGATGGACAAAAGATCTATGACGGCTCAATTCGTCCATTTTAGGGCTAAGGCCTACACTAGTCTTATAGTCTCCTCTTGGGGATACGCTGCCATCCGAATGAGATTTGTTCTATATATACATTACAGTATATCTAAATAGTACCCTTTAAATGAAAGTCATGACTCGTGCCATCACACCTTAAGAGTGATCGTTGCAAGCGTAGGATCCTGCTCGAATTGCCCTTTCATCGCCACCAACTCCTCCACATCCCAGTTACTAAGAATGTACCTCCCCCTCAAAAACGCTGCTGCAGGACTAGCCAACCAGACCGCAAACCCACCAGACAGACTTTGGTCGTCCCAAGGAAAGGTATCTTTCAGTGCCTCCATAAACTTCGCAGCAGAAGGCGTGTACACGACACCAGGGTTAAAACTATGGATGCGGATAGGCGCACCAGGCAGCCTATCGACTTCAGAATGAAGCTGCTGCATAGCACGGGAAAATGCCAGTTTGCTCGCACCGTACGTGGCCTGGCCCGGGACAACCACATACGACACCACCGATGAAACGTCGAGAACGACTTTCTGCTGGTGCGGATAGCGAAATGACGTGTCTGGCCTGACGACTCCGGTGAGAGTGGCGAGGGGGATGGCGGGCATCTCGGGCTTGAGGAAGGCACGGACTAGGTTCAGGTTGCCGAGGAGGTTGGTTTCGAATGCATCGCGGTTGCTTTGCACTGAGTAGCCTAGGACGGTGTTGTCGAAACTGATGTGCGCCGCGCTTGTTACGAGGACATCGGCGTCTTTGGGTGCCGTGTCTGGGAGAGCGCCGGCGTTTAGGCGTGCCCTGATGTCGTCAAGGGCTTTGTCTACGGCCGCTTCATTCGTGATGTTCACGAGGTACGTCCATACCTCCGTCTTCCCGTCCGTAGATGCGATCTCAGCGCGCAGGTTCTTCGAAGCTTCATCTAATGCTTCCTGGCGACGCGCAATGATCACAACAGTCGCGGCTCCAGCTGTGGCGAAGCTTTGCGAAATGGCGTAGCCGATTCCGCTAGCACCACCAGAGACGATGACTGTCTTCCCCTGAGCAGAGTTGAGAGGGTTTGAGGGAGAGATGGCCGGGTACACGGTGTGGTGGACAGTCTTGGTGAGGTGTTGGAGATTCATCCTTGAGGATATCTAGGCAATATCGTGAGGTTGTTTTGGTAGTGTTGTATAGTCTGGATGTAGTGAAACGAAGAGATGTGTTAATGAACCTACGAATATACCGATACCCACACTTCATATATAATTCAATTCCAAGTGTGTAATTTCATGGCGAGGAAACCCGGTTCGTGCGCTTTGGTCCATTACCGATTTAGTTGTAGTATATGCTTGCGTGCATCTTCTAGGATCATCGTACAGCGAAAAGGACACTCCGCTGAGTGAACTTCATATAACGGACGAAAAATCCGAAAATCGTCGAGTACTCCATTCATTGGTCTCAACCTGCTTTGTCAGATACCAGTGCTTCGGCCCGACAGGACAATGTTGTTGACAGCGTACTATGTTATCCAGGGAAAGTATTGTATGTGGAGACTCTAGCAGGGGGTAGTATTAAGAAATAAGGCTGCACTAGTCCCAGAGTGAAGTCCCACTAAGCACGGAGTGAAGTAGGGAGCTCCAGAGGATTGCTTTCAGTTCGCTGACCTATGTTGATGATATTAATGTCGTTGTAAGAAGTGAAGCGCAGTCATGTTCGTACACTTGTTGCATGTATTGATTGCTCCAGTGGTTGTTTACCATTCTTCACCATCGGTAGTCTTCTCGGAAGTGATTGCTGATGCACATGGAATAGCTGTGATTCTCTTGATATGCCCGTTCAAGTTGTACCCGAAAACACATAATCCTCCTTCCAGCTGCCAAAGGTTTGCAGGTGACGTGGCTTGACAAACTCGCCCATCCATATATTGCATATGGGGAAGATCTTCATACGCCCAGAAAACCACATCAATAAGCCTGTTCGCGTTTGGCCCCTGTAGGAGGTGTTGAAGACGCCAAGATCTTGGCCCCTGTGATTAGCATACAATGTCAAGCGGAGCCTGGCTTAGTTCTCGGACTTCTCGGATATCTTCGAAACGTCTCTCGGCCCGAAATCTCGAGCTGCCATGTCCGAGGAATTTCGGCCCTCTGATTTCAAAGACTTGATCGACGTCGCATTAGTTCTTATAGCCGACAGTTACCGTTGCATAGAAAACTCCGCATCTCTCTCCAACCTTGACAGAGGCGCCAGTTCACAGCTGGAGAAAAAGCGAGCCATGGACCAAGAATCAACCAGAATAGCAAAAGTCTTGCTACACCGTCATAGAGATCTTGACACGCACTACGGTTGGGTATTGGCTTCTGACCGCGCGTGCATAGGGCGAGTGATCCGCGAATATTGCGAAGTGAGCAGAGGAACGGAAGCATGGTTCGAGGAGATGCTTGAGAGATTGGAGGCTACACGGGTTGCCATGGATGGCGTCGTTGAGGCATATGAGAGCGCTTTGTGCGCGCGGTGCGCTAAGTGCGGTTGATGGCTGATGTTGATTTGCGGAGGTTGGAAAGATATATCCCTTAGGTTCGTGATCGCTACCCTTCGTTCGAATGCAGCTCCCGATGCTTAATCTCTAACTTTATGCAGGTAGACTCAATACAGCATGAAGACGTCGAAATTGTATGGTCTTTTCTTATGCGTAATTCTGAACTTCTCCAGTTGGAGGGAGTTCTTCATCTCTTCAGGGACTTCGACGTTCATTTCCAGTCCGAGAACTCCAGACTCGATACTTTGCAATGGCTGCAGAATAGATCTAAGAGCGTCAGGATCAAGAGTATTCTTTGTATCGCAATCGCGGAAGTTCCACACCGAAAGCTCGATGGACAGGGTCTGAAGTCTTCATAAAGTGCTCAAAGCATAGCACATCCGTCCCCATTTCTTGTAACTTTCTGGCGGGATAATCGGAAGGTCTTGATCGAGGTTTTGAGGCGTCAGGAATGACGTCGAGATGTGGACATGCCGTAGTCTCTGCCAATGGGCTTGAGGCAATCGTGACCTAAAGGTGAGGACACCAGCAGCGCCCTTGAAACTAAAAGTGCTGGACAGGTACAGAATGCCGATCGCTTCCACATAGCTTCAGAAATCATCAGCTATAATGTCGATGCTGTACCGCTGATACTCACATGCGCCTACAAACCAGTAAAAGATTCAACAAGTTATCATTCGAACGAGGTTCCATGCGATGACGAATCCGGGAATTGGTTCCAAAGATACCGAAATAAGTATGCTGCCACGTAGAGTGCGGACTGTCCACGTCTTCACAACGCCAATGGCCCTTACCATCGCCTCTGACGGGGTAGGGTGAAATGTGTAACAAACGTGTTGAATCGGTCAGTACACCCTCGTATACCAGCAGTCTGAGCTCGGCGGACAACAGACCAAATAGCATGCTCTCAAGCTGTTGCTGGACGGGACCAATTGTGACCGAAGCCTGTGTGTATGGTTCAGGTATCGGGGGTACGTATCTGTGATACGTATTCTTTCGCCGAGCAGGCTCTCTCCGGTCAAAGATCTAGTGAAAGAATCGTCGCATATTTCGCGATTCGTCCCAGTGATTGAAAGGCAAAGAAAAGATCGTGGTGACCGGAAGTAACAAGAAGAAGACCAACAGTGAGAAGAAGAAGAAGACCGGAAGTGTCAAGAGAAAGACTGGGCGTTGTCAGAGGGGAGGGGTAAGAGCGGCACAGCACGCGTTACCTAGGTAATGCTATCTTGCTAGCCGAGCCCGCGGACGGCAAGCAGCATCTAGATCATCATGGCTGATTCAAACGTGAAAAACGACGAATACATACATACGAACGCGAATTGACGAGTAGTCGATGGGATGGCTGGAGGTGGGGAAAAGGTTCGCGTTATTCGCGACACGCGCTAAGCAAATCAGGGTTAGCTCGCGTGGCGGTTACGGGCAGCCGAGGCGCGTCAATCCCCTCCCCGTGTCTATGCGTCATCCACCAGAACGAATATGTAAGCCTACTACCCGAAAGTTTCCTTGATCACGCATACGTCGCAGCTCGCCCCCGCATCAAGCGAGCCGCAGTTTGTTAGGCTGTCCGCAATCGGCACCCCAAGTAGCACTGTGGCAGCAGTCTTGCTGCTCCTCCGAACACTCCGATAGCCTCCAGCACAAGCAAGCTCAGGATAGCGCCAAACGCCCAACGCCCAAGCAGCAAGAGGAATAAACCGCTTCACATACGTGGGGACATCGGTATTCTGAAGGACGGAGCCCAGTGCTTTTCGGCATTCGTCGACTCGAGACCACAATAGAACCGAAGCGCTGCAGGTATGGCTCATTGAGAAGGCCTGGGGCCCGCACAAATGTACTTGAAACGTGATGATGTATTGGAGCCTGGTCATTTGTGCTTCCTCAGCAGCATCATGCAGTGCCGAGGGGTTCGACATGATGAATGTCTTCGACTTGGACGAGATACTGGAAAATGTTTTGGGGGCTGGGGGCTATGCCATGCACGCTGCGCGTCTGGCAAAACATCGTTGCTCACGGTTTGGGGTCAAGCGAGCTGTGCCACGTGAAGCGAACCCCATGATTAGTGACAGGAACTCTTTTTGACAAGAGGCACAGAGTATATGCGACCCGACGACGCTTGATCTTCGGGAATCATCAGGACATCGCCTCTTGATGAGACACTACCTGGGGCGAAATAGTGGCGGCTCCACTCTCTTATGAGATATTACACATCTAGACCCGGTCGGGAGCTTCGTAAGAGCACCGAATATATTTCAAAGACGTTTCGTAGAAGTTTCGTAGTAATCATGCTTGACCATAGCATTCGTAACACCGTTCCCCGACATTTTTCCAATGCTCAGAATGTTGCCGGGCTTCCTATTCCCCTTCTTGCTTCATGCATTACTACCATACCTCGCTCTCGGATACAAAATCGATCAGTCTTGCGAGGAGAAAGGCGTTATGCGAGACGTTCAAGATGCTATGACGTCGGCTTTCTCGATGGTCGACGCGGCGTATACAACTCTGATGGCACCTGCTTTGAGTGCAGATGCTCTCGAGCTAGTGGGCTTCTTGTTCGCGAAAGAAGGCGTTGACCCTGCCGAACTTCTCCGGACAGGGAAGTTGAATAAGACGATCGGCGTTCTGCACCGTATTAGGACGAACATGCGCACCGAGGTGACAGGAGATACTACAGTGAGCCATTTGGACGTGGTATGAGACCTCCTTTGGTAGCTATCGCCATGATAAATACTCACACCTCATCTTTAGATCATATTTTGCCACTACGATCGCTGGGAGCCAATCGAAGGACCGGAAAACCTATGGAGGGACACAAGTATAAGACGATACGCGTGTGGCATGTACCGATTCTGACTTCGCGTAGGCAACGGCCTTCCATTCTACTTCCATGAGCAGCAGTGTAGGGGGAGACAGACCATTGACAAGGTTGCCCTAGCTGTGATAGCCAATTTAGACCTGAAGGATCCTGTCTACAGAAATAATCACAAAATGAATACTAGACGCCCCGCTCAGATCCGACTGTGTCTCTGGTTCGTCTACTGGATCAAAGAGAAAAGGTTAAGGACTGCGGACGATGTTAAAAAAAGTACAAAGATCAGTCGACTAGTCATAAAGTTGGCAGAGTGGAAGGGTGTTGGTCTAAAACAAACTGGTAAGTCCTCGTAAACAGACATGAAGTTCAGCTGACTCTAAGACCTTCAGATGCTTTGTCACTCCTGGATAAAGTACTGGTCCATGAGATGACACATGCAAGAGGGGCATATGAAGAGCATGACGACGACGACGAATAAGAAGTAGTACAAGAGGGCCTCATCGATGTACCTTCAACCAATAGGCTTTTTTCGGCCCTTAAATGGGGTGCTTACGGCTGGAAAGGCGCAATGAAGATTGCCAGAGAAGGCGCAGAGCTTGGTGGCGAAAACGCACCAGACAACAACGCAGATACTATAGCGCTTTTTGCAAGTGTTATGTCGACTCCGGCTAGTTTCATGGATCATGGCTAATCTTCGATCAGGTTGTAAGCTTCTCAGCCATGTCATTTCACGCGAGGTGGATAAGAAAGGCCGCGTCGTTCCAAGGTAATCGGAGCTTAGTGAACATGATTTTTCAAGCAGAAGAACTTTTCCATACTTTGGAAGTAGGATAGGAACAATCCAATGAAGCAACGTCTTTCATCGCGAGAACCTCGTACGATCGTGAACCTTCCTGTGATGTCGCAGCTTGAAAGGCAGGTATCCAAGAACTTGCTTTGCGTTATAGGGCAAGTCAAAATTAAGCTTGACGTAAAAGGCCTGAGCCTTCACAGGCTTCAGCATCCCGAAGACAAACACAAGGGCTTGGTGCTCGGCAGGCCGGGTGACATGATCCTGCTCCTCAAACTGGTCGAACATCGTGATTTTGATATGGAGCAGATGCAGGTCGTTCAAGCTAGCCAGAGTGCGGCAGCCGTTCTCCCGATCACGATAGCTATCTCGCGAGAAACTTCCTCTCTTTTCCATCCAATGCTGCATCGGTGTCAAAAAAGATGTCGATATATGCAGTTTCCGGAGCATGCTCCAGTTGGCGGGTGCAGTTAGTGTGCGCAAGCTAAGCACTCCGTTGATGCCTCGGAAGCTGAATATTTTTGCGGTATATAGAGTCTCCAGGGCCTCAACGTAACTTGATAGTCCAAAAGCGATTGAAGTGGGGCACGAGTTCTTACTCACGCAAGGCGACATGTCAGCAGAAGAGACAGCAGATCGCTGTTCGCGTGGCATGCGTGACGAATGTATTGCGTGCTATCCTCGTTCCAGACTCCAAAACATACGTGCTGCCACGTCAAAAATGAACTCTTTTCATCCTCGCAGCGCCAGTGTCCCATTTTCTTGGATCTTCCTTTCGCATGTGTGGTGTGTAGAAAGTGTAGCAGACGGTGCGGATCTGCTAGAATCTCTTCATAGATGAGCAGCCGAAGTTCGGACGACAGCTTGCGAAACAGTGTGGACTGCTCCTGCGCGAGCGCGTCGTCTCTTGGCAAGGCCATGTTTAGGGTCGATTGTGTGTCGCGGCGGGAGAACCTTGTTTTAGCCCCAGGGCGGTGTTGCGGCACAGCAGAGCAGACTGTGTAACGAAGCCCAGCCGGCGCTTATCTTTTGCATCTTGATTGTGGCACCACGGAAAATACACCATTTTTGGAATGATGGTGCATGCTAAAGATCGCGGCTTTGAGAGGGTGAAGACATCTGCAGTGTTGGGCGCACACGGTCCAAGACGCGTGGGCTTGATCCGGACTAGCACATTTTGCATGTCGTCATTGCCTAGATGGGGTCCCGAACACCTCTTGCACCACTCTGGGCATCACGAACCCATCAGCAGACCCGTCAACCTTTCGCCTTATATCTCCGCATAATGGTCGCCATCTCGACGTCGTCCCGTGTAATCACTCAGTTTATAAAGCCTTGGTGATCGTTCGACAGCCCTGCCTTGTCGGGTATCATGGCGTCAAATAGATTGACACCAGTCAGCCCAGTCTTCACAGCTGACCATGCCCTGCCCTGCCCTGCGCCGCGCACTCCAACACACCGCGTCTTGTCGCAGTCAAAGTCCTCATATTGGAGCTACTCGAAGGCACCTAAGAATTTCGAGAAAGGTGTTTAAGCTCACTAGCGATCTAGCGTGCGTCGGACAGTAGCGAAACCTCGCTGCGGCCACAGTAAGTGTGTTGTTGCAAGGTGACAACTGTATCCTCCTAGCCACCGATTGAAATACTGTCATCTGGGGCCAAGGATGCATGTGTCTAATTGGTTCGGCTAAGCCTTCAAAGAGTGGTGTTGAGGGCTATGTTGCCCCAAATGCCCCCACTAGTCTGAGCATTGCCCTCGGCATTACGCTGCCAAAGTATGATTGGACACTAACCGAGGGCATCATGCATGAGCTGAGGGCATAGAGGACTCCTTGGCACATGCCCTTGCCCTTCCGCGGGTTCGATCTGTTCGTATGGACTATATCCTTCTTCATTTCGTTTCAACTGGCATCGGGCAAATATTGGAGCGCGTCACACTATCACATTCAACTTCAACCGTTTTCGCATGAATCTTTTGCTTTGAATTTTCAAGTGACACTACAGTCACCGAACAAAGCTCACGGCTACCTACAAACATGGAACAAGTACAGGGCTGCTCCGGGGGCCTTTCCAGTCATCTAGAGCACTGTAGTGGCGTATTGACGTATGTAAGTACATACATCTAGTAAAGTATCTGTATAGATTATCCACTCACACTTCCAGCCTTGCTCGAGAATCTTGCCAACACCTGCTCAGCTAGAGCTGGGCTCGTTCTCCAACCTCGATGTAAAGTTCATCGCTTCGATCTCCCCTGGTCATGATTTCATTGGCTTAGCCAAATGGCAGAACGACATGCTTGGCTCGTGGCATACTGCACATCGGCGGTTTCCAAACAAAGAGGAGATGCTTTGCTTCCTCATCCTGCTGAAAGTGTCTGAGGCCGACATCAGAACTCGCATTACCCGTTTCATTGCCAGTGAACATCAGGCCGACGAGATTGCTCAACGTCAATTCCCCGCCAAGGGTATGAGTAGTACCGGCCAGGAATCATCGCTCGTACAGGCAAGTTCTTATGAGGGACTGGAAGTGGCCGGAACAACATCTTGCTTGGAATCTCCCTATCCAAATGTACGCTTGGTATCATTCTACAAGAGGCAAACAGAACCCTCCTATACAGACAATGGCACAGAAGGCTTTGACGATCTCCACCCGAAACCACTGCATTACTTCGCCTCCAATGCGTCGACGGTCCCCAATAGCCACAATGTTTCGTGCGGAATGGTTGATCCAGGTCATAATTCCCGCGTTGATTCCAGGATCGGTGCTCAACGACAAAACTGCCAAAATACGTCAGAGAATTCATTTTCAAGCTCTTTCCCTTCCGGTACAATCGCCCCTGCAAGCTCTACACTTCGCGAATTCGTCTAATCCATCGTCAAAAGTAGGATTGATAGAGGCTGCGGTGCAGTCAGAAAACATGAGAAACAAACAGGACAGTATGCATGCACATTGGGCTGCGAACGTCGCTTCAAGGTAGCTGCTGATCTATTCCGCCATGAAGAGGTAGTATATCCACAGAGGTTTTACTACTGTTTCCAGTGTGGCGACACTGAGAATCCTACTGAGAGATATCTCTTTACTCGAGAGGACAAGTTGCGTAAGCATATTAAAGAGCGGCATCCGAACGAAAACAACGTCAGCAAGTACAGGGTAGCAGACTTGCATGGGGAATGCCCCAAGACATGCGATATCTGCACCCATCACGTTCATCGCAACTGGGTAGAAAGGCGCAAACACATCATTCTGCACTTTAAGAAGGGACACTACGCTAGCAAGGCCGGCGACAGGCTCAAACGGCAAGAGAAGGCCGTTCTCGATAACAGCGAAAGCCATGATAGCGACAATGACGATGACGACGACGAAGAGGATGATGATGGCAATGAGCATCATGACTTCGATACGAGTCAAGGCCCATATCATTCGCCGGACAGAAATCACGATGACCACTCAAATGACCCTCCCTATCCGCAAGGGTCTGCAGACTTTGATGCCTTCGTCGACTGGGACCTCTTGGATTCGTTCGGTCCTATATGGCGGACTGCTTTATTTGCAGTATTGGCAACAAAATATATCCGCAGTGTTCATTCATTCAGATCGGGACTGGATGACGCCCAAAAGGATCATTTATATGGCTTGCGAGAGACGTTTTCCCTCCTTGCCAAAGGCCAAGTTCTGAAGCAAGTCGAGTCCACGGCAATTAGCCGTGTGATGACCAATCACACTCATGCAGGTATCGAAGCCTCTCAAGTGAAGCGGTTTGTTGTCGTCAAGGCCGCGAATACCCGTTTCCGGAAAGGTTCAGCCACCGAGTACCCGGTCCCTCATGGCGCCGTCCACCGTCGCTCCCCGTGGGTTTGCAGTCATCAGCAACTCGCTGATACCGTCCAGAAAAATACACCTGCCGGAGATGGCCAATCGGGGATTTTGAGGTTAACTGCTTCCGAACACCAAACGTGCACTCCGTTCATGTGGAACCCAGACATCACATACTCTCAAACTCTACGTGGACACGATGATGACGTTGCAGTGGATCATATTCTCTCAGATGAACTTGAGCGACCTTCGTGTGAAGACAGTGCCACGAGCAGTTTTGCCTCCCTGTCCCATCTATTGTCAGTTGGTGATGCGGGCAAAGTCTTCATTGGACAAAGCAGCCCACATGATCAGGGTGCAGGGCTCGCCCTGTCACAAGTCTCCATCGACAAAACCCTGTCAGGAAGCATGATTTTTGGGCCCTATGGACCATACGAGCTGGAAGAAACGACTTATCCTCCGTATGAGGCACTCTATGGAGACATGACGGTCGTCAATCACGAGCTCGAATCGCCGTACCTCGAAACTTCAGGAGAGAGTTATGAGGCCTTCTGTTGGGACACCACTAGTAACTTCCATTCCGCGCCTCATACGGGAGTGCAACCCCCCTTCCTCATAGGGCCCTCGGGGCCCTTCTTAGGACTCCCATTGTCGAACTCAGTCACGGACACTGACTTCGTCATGGCGACGCGAGCACCACGCGTCAAAACAACTCACCGGAGGCCCACTATCTCCGTCCTGACATGCGACTGTATGTCTGGCGGTAATGGTCGAAGTGCAGATCACCTGAGAAATTATCGACACAGTACATATCAGCGAGGGGCATGGATTCGCCACCGCACAATCAGCAGGCAGAAGCGACACATCCGCCTTGATAGGCGGGTACAGCATGGGAGAATCGATAAACTGCGTCGTCCAGATCCCTTCGACGGCTATAGGCTATGGTTCCGCTGCGTGTGTGGTTTCGGGTGTACATACAGGCTCTGTTGCGAACATCCCACTCATGGTTAAGTAAGCCGAATACAGACTCGGCGGAGCTACCAGCAAGGGAGTTGATGCATCTGTTTCTCTCCCGATCTGAGAGCAGCAACTTTATCCCATCAGCGCTGGCACATGTTTTTCCTTTTGGCAATTTCCGTAATTCCTTCAACAGTTTTCGTATCGTTTATAGCGTTCATTTTTGCAATCTCTTCTCATCCGGTTCTGTCTAAGAATTCGGGTCTTGGTTTCTTCCAATTTGGCAAAGTGCGGGATGTGTCGTGCGTTGGTCGACGAGAGTAGTCGTGTCAGCAAGGTGCTAGGGTTATTTCACCGGAGGAATGGTGGGCCGTTCACCTTGTCTCTTCGACTGGCAAGTCTGGCGTACATGAGCCTTCCAGTCTCCTTGGACAGTGCTTCCCAACGGACAGGCTCAGCCACCTTACGTTTTACCTCCATTTCCTCGAAGGCCTATTTTCAGCGAGGTGTTTAGACGGGGCTTTTGTCTCTTTTCTCCTTTCTCGCGATTCTTATCTTTTATAGTATGCAGCTTTAGTCTTTCAAAGTAGCGTATCATGTAGCGAACACTTGTAGAATTCATCCTACAGCACAACCCGAGAGTAAAATACTCATCCACTTCGCCACAAAACAATACATCTACCATGCAAAATCCCAGAATGAAAGCCTTGCACACATTCACCACCGGCAGTACCCAAACCATCTAGGTGCTCACTAATCTATACCCCTTCCCTCACAGTAAGCACCGCAGCCCATGACTAACGCACTTTCTACTCACCGTCTCCTCTCCCGCCCCACAACCCCAATTAGCGCCCCGTCTCTTTTTTGTGCCCTCAAAGATAAACATTCACCCGCCCCCGGCCCAGCCTGCGCGGCACGCGACACATTACCTATTCCGTCCCGCGGTCTAGCGCACGGATGACGACAGTAAAACAGTAAGCACCGATGTGTCTTGGCGCCTGCATCCGGGGTCGGGATCGGCGTCGGGGGGGGGGGGGGGGGGGGGGG
>QXCR01000099.1:0-113844 GCA_004380135.1 Stemphylium vesicarium
ATAGACCCGAAAACTTTACTCTCCCAGCCCACACGCCGCGCAACTTTTGCCTCGGGACGATTACCACCACTAGTAATACTACTAGCCAGCCGCAGCCCTACTACGTGACCGCCGACCACTGCTGCTACTACGATTACTACGTGGACTGCGAGTACCCACTCGGACCGGCGTCCCACCCCAATTCCCATTCAAATACGTCGCGTTATCCTCGTCGAAGCCATTTGCGTACTTGCCTGTAGTGAAACTTGTACTACGCGCGCCTCCGCTCTGCTCCGCGTCCTCCCAGCCACGATTGGAATCTCTGACGCTGGTTTTTCTCTTTGGTGAGCTGGAGTCGCGGCCATGGTGCTTGTGCTGGGTGCCTGTCCAGCCTACTTGATCATCCTCCCACGCCCAAGGCTGTATGACACTGTGTCTACTACTAACGCTACGGCTTGCTCGACTCTCGTGACGGGCCCGTGTGGATGGATCGTGGGATACCTCGCTGTTGCTACGTAGCGATCCGCCCTCGCTGCCTGTCCCCGCTATACTAATGTCACTAAGTGTCTTGTCCATTTCATACCCATCCCACGTTGTCGCGCTTGAGGCCCTGGTAGTGCTCTTGGCATACTGCTTTGAGGTAAAAGGCTCGATGCCAGTCCAGGCAGGGTTGTCTGCGGCTTTGGGTCTGCTGCTCCAACTTTGCTCGCTTGTGGGCTGGGTGAGAGCGTATGCCCAGGTTTGAGGGTGAGGAAAGGTCGGTGGGGAGGTCCAGCTTTTGCGGTCGTTGTTCATGCTTCCTCGGAAGCTGTGGCTGTCGTCTTTATTGCTGGTTTGTGGCTTCTCAAGACTGCCTCCCCAGCTCATTACAGTAGAACCATTGTTTGAGGCCGATGAAGTGTTTGGTGCATCCTCAACGGTGGGTGCTTTGTACGTCGAATGGCTCTTTGCTGACGCATTCCCTACGTCCTTCAGCCTAGGCGATTCTCTGCTCTCGTCATGGCGGCGTGATCCACCGCTCCTGGTCGTTCTCGCTGGACTGCCTGCTTTCCACGCATCCCCAAACTGCCCACCGTCCCAAGATGCGTCTGACATTGTCTTTGCTGGGTTCTTCAATGGCGAAGACTCCGGTGAAGCCCATCTTCCAGGCGTCGAGCGCACAGGTGAGGCGGATTTCGACTTCACAGACGACTCCGGAAAGGTGTACTCGTAGCTATGAGAGACTGGCTGAACATGTCTGTAACCGTCTCTGATCTTCTTTGCCACTGACTCCGGGGCAACATACTCACATTTGTCGCTCACAGAAGCCGCTGGAGATGCAGTTGATGTCGCCGTGCGTGAAGGCCATCCACTCGCTCCACCCGTCATCATGAAGCCCGTCGGCGATCCGATATCCTCCACACCCGAAGACAGGTATCCATTTTCATATTCCGATTCCTGGATAGGTGTCAACGCCTTTGGTAGTGAATGATGAGGATGTTGTGAGCTTTGTTGACCACACTTCTTGTCTCTGCTCTTTGACTTCCTCCTTTCTTTTTGTTGCATTGACGCACTGTGTCGTTCCGGTGGCGGTGGCGCTGCGGCTGTAGATGGCGGAGACGGTGGAGCAAGTGTAGATGCCGCCTTAACCCAGGGACGCTCCCGCTGCCGTTCTTGCTCATCGTCAATTCTCTGCGGTCCAGAGTCAAACTCTCCGTCCTTGTCCACGACAATGACCCGTCCATCGTCCGACTTGATAACAAACGTGCCCCACTGCAGTGGCATAGGAACAGTCACCGTATTCTTTTCCACACCTTTCTCTCTCCCATCCTTTGCAACAGCTCCCTTGATCTGCAAGTCCCTCAAGCCCCGCATCTTCTCCAGGTTGCGTTGCATATCCCCACTAATCGCTTTCTGCACATCCTCATTCCACGCCTTCTCACCTCCCTTGGGCTCCTTCCGCTTCTTCTGCCTGTAGAACCGTGTGTCGATTGGTCCGAACCCCGGGGTTGCGCCGGATCGAAAGTGCATGTCTGCGCCATCGTCGACGAAACTGCCCGTGTACCTAGAGGTCTCCGAAACGCTACTAGAAACCCACTTGGCTACCTGGCGCTCGTCGAGACCGCGGGGCACGCGCTTGATGAAGGAGCCGCCGTCGTCGACGAAGGACGGGAGCGTTATGGAGCTCATTTCTGGGTGATTGGCCGCTGTGGGCTCGTGAGTGAAAGGGCGAGTCGGCTCGCAGATGTAGGTATTGTAGTTTTGGGAACAATTCCGCTTTGGTGGTTTACGTGCAGCGGGGCGAACGAAGAAGAGTCGCGGCTTTTGAGCGGGCTTTGACGGCATTTCTGCGCTAGTGGAGCAGAGGTGAAAGAGGGTCTTTTCTCCGTTGCGGGAACTGACGTACAAGACGATGCGATAGCGATGAGCAGCTTCTCGCGACAAGATTTTTAGACAGAAGACATGGAGACAAACATGATTGAAGAGGTTTTCAGAAAACAATTACCGTGTCACATGGACCTGTGCTGCCAATTGCTAGAATAACTATACACATCCAACAAACACCAACACGCACCAGTACCAGCACCGACCCTCCCGCTGCCCTCGGAGAAAAACTGACAGAGCAACACATGTCGAACCGCCAATTATAGCTTCGCCTTCTCCCGCTTCTTCTCTTGCTCCCACTGTAATTGCACCTTGCGCATCTTGTACCAACTCCACAGTCCCGCTATAGCGCCAAAGGGCGGGAACACCCAGAGAAGAAAACTCCACCATCGTGGACTCCGGCCCTGAACGTCCTGCATGACTCTTTGCACTTCGTTTTCTAGATGGCTTCTATCGCTATCGTTCCAGACTACCACGCCCCTACCCGGACCTCTCTGCAAACAGCGCTCTGCCTTCTCGCGCACGTCGCCTTGACTCATAACGCGATTCCGCGCATCCTCTTCGGTAAGATGCGCATCACGGGAGCGCAGACGTTGTATTTGGATTGCGGGGTCTGAAACACCGACGACGAGAATGGTGCCGCAGTAGCGTTCCCAGCCGCTTTCGAAGAGTAGAGGCACGTCCAGTACCACGGCCCAGTTGCCGCGCAGATAGGCCCATACCATCTGTCTATACATCTCTTTCCGTACTGCGGGATGTACGATGCTGTTTAGCATTTTCCTGTCTCGCTCCTTTTCCTCTCCCCCGCCAAAGACTCGCCGTCCGAGCGCTGGCCGATTGAGTGGCCGCCCTTTTGGTGTCGCGTCGGAGAGGAGTAGGTCGGGTGTGGTGGGTGAGAAGTAGTTGACTATGGCATTGTAACCCGCGGTGCCTGGCTCGACGACTTGTCGCGCAATGAGGTCGGCGTCTATGATGGGGAGGGAGTATGGCGGTTTGGAGAGGAGGGACGAGACAGTCGATTTGCCCGTCGCGATCGAGCCGGTGAGCCCGAGGAGGAGCATGTTTTCTTTCTTTTCTACGCGAGGCTTGGGGAATTGTAACGGGATTAATCGCTATACCAAACCCAAGGTTGGGGGAGATTAGTTGGTGCTGTTTGCTTCACATGGTGGAGGATGAGAGACGAGATGACGATTGCGGGGAGCTACGAGCTCGTACCTCGGAGCTTGAGCCTAGACCATCGGACTTGGAGCAACATCCCTTCTCCTCCCCTTGCTTTTGCAAGACTTAGTCATCAACGCGACATTCTTTCAGCTGCATACTTTCGTAGGCGTTCAGACAAGAAAACTGTCGCCACTAGAACGACATGCTCGCACTCGAATCTGTCATCGTCTGCTTGACTTCGTACATCTGACATGTCTCCTGACCGAAACCCTCCTTTCCCTGGCTGACTATACAGCCTAGTCCATGCCGGAGCCCTGGCTTGGCTTACAGCGTCTGCCGATCCTCGCAAATTGGGTTGATTGTTTCTCCGCATACGGAAGCTAATGTGATGAGGTTACACTGCATAATGCCTGTCCTTGAGCTAGGATGCGTCGGATCCAGCACTACGATAGTCTGCTTCATCTCTCCTGCTCATAATGTCTTGATTACCCATATCACTCCATGAGACAGAAAAGATGGCGTTGCGACGACTGACCGCGCTTACTTGGGTGGCCCAAGCCACTGTTGCGCTCTCAACTACGATTGATTCATGGAAGGTCACACCAGCTGCAGAGGACGACCACATTGTTACACGACTCTCTGTTCCAGGAATTGATACGTCGTCATGGTATACCATCGGATCCAAGGGCACGCTGATGGCTACGCTGATCGAGAACGATGTTTACAACGAGCACGACCTCTTCTATTCAACCAACCTGAAAAATGTAGACACCGCGCAATTCCGGGCCCCATGGTACTATCGTACCGAAAGTGTTATCGGCAATGAAAGCACCTCAAGCCATTACTACATATTGGAGACTCACGGAATCTCATCGGGCGCCGATATCTGGCTCAACGGCAAACTGGTCGCTGATAGGAAGGCGCAGGCTGGAGCTTACACTGGGCTGGAGTACGATGTCACCGACAAGCTTCGCTTCGATGGACAGAAGAATGTTCTGCTATTGAGAGTATATCCGACGGACTACAACCGAGACTTTGCTCTCGGGTTCGTAGACTGGAACCCGTATCCTCCGGATAACGGAACAGGTGTATGGCGAGAGATTGAACTGAAAAGAACCGGAGAAGCGAGGCTTAGCAGCCCGAGGATTACTACGCATGAGGCGCTCGATGGAAGTATTGACATCTTCGTCGACGTCAAAAATATGAAGATGGACAACGATATCGCCGGTTCTATTGATTGCGTTGTCTTTGATCCAAACAACATCAAACTCTTAACCGAGACTTCATCGTTCAAGCTCAGCGGCGGTCAACAATCTACAGTCACAATCAACACAAAGGTCAACGATCCTAAATTCTGGTGGCCTCGCCAATGGGGTGATCAGCCATTATACAGCGTCCAATGCAACGCGTCTACATCTTCCCACCAGCTTTCCGACAGCACAACATCGACCCACTTTGGCATCCGTACCGTAACCTCTACCCTGGATAAATCTAATAACGATACCACTTTCTACATCAACGGCCATCGATTCCAGGTTCTAGGAGCGGGCTACACATCTGACATCTTCCTCCGCTTCGACGAGCAAAAGCTCAAAGCGCAGTTTCAGTACGTGCTCGACATGGGCATGAACACGGTGCGTCTTGAAGGCAAACAAGAACACCCATTCCTCTACTCCCTCGCCGACTCAATGGGCCTGATGCTCCTCTCCGGCTGGGAATGCTGCGACAAATGGGAAGGCTGGTCCTACAACGACGATGGCACCGGCGAGAAGTGGACAGACGCCGACTACAGAATCGCCGGCCTATCCATGAACCACGAGGCAGAGATGATGCAGCCGCACCCAAGTATGCTCGGTTTCCTCGTCGGCAGCGACTTCTGGCCCGACGACAAAGCAACGAAAAAGTACCTCTCCGCTCTGCGCTCCAAGAACTGGGCCACGCCCATCCTAGCCTCTGCCTCGCAACGCGGATTCCCCGCCGCCCTGGGAAACGGGGGCATGAAAATGGAAGGACCGTACGACTGGGTGCCACCAAACTACTGGTACGATGCCGAACTGCGTCTCGGCAGCGCCGCCGGTTTCGGGTCTGAACAGGGTGCCGGCGTCGGCACACCGGAGCTGAACTCGCTGCGCCTCTTCTTATCCCCAGCAGACATGGCCGATCTCTGGAAGGAGCCAAACAAAGGCCTCTACCACATGTCCACAAACATCTCCTCCTTCTACACACGCGAGATCTACAACACCGCGCTCTGGGCGCGCTACGGCGCGCCATCCAGCCTCGGCGATTACCTGCTCAAAGCACAGATGATGGACTACGAAGCCACGCGCGCCGAGTTTGATGCGTGGATCTGCCGGTGGAGCACCGAGTTGGAGCGTCCAGCTACGGGCGTGATATACTGGATGTTGAACAATGCATGGCCGTCGCTTCACTGGAACCTCTTCGACTACTATCTCCACCCCGGCGGCAGTTTCTTCGGCGTCAAAGATGCGTTGGCGGGGCTGCAGAGCCTGGTCTTGGATTACCAGGACCACGCTGTGTGGCTGGTTGATCGGCGGCTGGATGCAGAGGATACGGCAGCGGCGGCGGCGGCGGCGCTGGAACGCAGGGTTGATGTCGAGGTAATGGGGCTTGATGGCGTCGTGCGGGGGAGCCAGAGTGTGCAGGCTACCTCTGTGCTTAACTCTGCGGTACGTGTCGCTGCTGTTGAGAATCTAAAGAACGTCACGGATGTCGTATTGGTGCGTCTATGCCTCTCTGGCGCCGCGAACGAGACGCTGAGTCAGAAGACGTATTGGATCGCAAAGCCCGATGTTATGGATTGGGATAATTCGACCTGGTATCATACGCCGGTTACGCAGTTCTCAGACTACACTGCTCTGGAACGCATGGACAGCGCGGATGTAACTGTCGCGGTTACTGCGAAAGATGGGACGTATGCTGGTGCTGGTGCTGGTGCTGGTGCTGCGACGGTGACGTTGAAGAACAAGAGTAAGGTACCCGCGGTTTTCATACGGCTCAACCTTGTGGATGGAGAGGGAAAGGATGTTCTGCCTGTTTTCTGGAGCGAGAATTACATGACGCTTTGGCCGGGGGAGGAGAGGGCGATTCGAGTCAGGTATCAGGTTGGGGTGAAGGGTATACATGTAGTCGTTGATGGGAGGAATGTGGAGGAGCAGAAAGTGAGTGTAGGGATGTGATTAGCACGGTATAGGAGCAGTATGCGCTAGCGAGTGATTGTTGCAATCGATTCATTTGCGTCTACAGAGTAGAGCTGAAGATGATGCGTTTATTCAACCAAGGATATCGTGAAGATGCCGCGCCCAAAAACGCCATTCTCGCTGCTGTTTTTTTCTACTCCATGACAGAGTTGGGTTTGATAGAGTTGGAGCGGGATTGTGTCGCAAGAGATTGTCTCCCATGATGCGGACGACGATCGTACGCCAGTGACGTCTTTCTGCTCCTCCTTTTCACGTTGCCGTTTCTACTCTCTCTCCCTCAACATACGGCATTCGGCAATCGCTGGCGACTCAGTCTAAGAAACGCCACTTGTTAGCCGCTTGGAGGAAGGAACATGAGAAGAAAGAGGGAGCTCAGTCTGAGACCTCTCCATGGTTCACAGTCTTCTTGAGCGGCTCGACGAGTTTGCGCGCGGGCCGGAAGATTTGGAGTTGGTTGTCTTCGGCCGCGCCCATCATGAGCCAGGGGTCATTCTTGTTCCAGTCAAAGTCGCAGATGCGGTTAGTAAAACCACCGTGCATGAACAATCTGTTGCTGTTAGTTGATGTGAATTGGCCGGTCGAGTGCGTGTTAACTTACAGCTCGGGCGGGCCGTCTTCTGCCTCTTCGTCCGTTTGCTCGGAGCCAATCTTGCTGAGATCCCACAGGCAGATGCGGCGATCGTAGCTGGAGCTTGCAAGGATAGCAGCGTCTTGTGGGTGCCACTGCAGACCGATGACATCTGCGCGATGGCTCTGCAGGCTGTGTAGCTTCTTGTCAAAGTTCCTCAGATCCCAGATGCCGACTGTCTTGTCTGCGGAACCCGTCGCGAAAGTTCCTTCGAACTCGGGGTGGAAGGAGATGCAGTTTACAGCGTCTTCGTGAGCTTCTTTCCTGTAGAGTGCCTTCTTGTGTGTTTCCATGCGCGTGTCGATAATTTGCCACGTGAGGTCGTCGGAGGCGGTACCGATGAGGAAGTTGTGGATGGGGTGGTATTGGACGTCGTTTACGGTCGCGCTGTGGACGTTGTATGTGGCCGTGGGGCTGATGGTCTTGCTGCTCTTGGAGAAACCCGACTTGATGTCCCACGTCTTGACGGTTGTGTCCTCGTTACCCGTCACCAGATGACCTTCCTTGAGAGGACTCCAGCTCAAACCAAAGCCTTCTTTGGTGTGTCCGACGAGCTCGGCCTCAAACTTGATGGTGTCGTCCTTTGGTTGTAGTGGATGCTTAGTCCGATCGAAGACCAGGACTTTGCCGTCCACACATAGAGAAGCTATTATGTCTGGATTTTGGGGCTGGTATCGCGCTTTGTTGACCTCGCCTGGGTGGTTGATCTTCTGCACGATCTTGAAGTCGAAGGGTCGCTTTGCGTTGCCGTGTCCGCCAATCTCTCCCCGCTCCTCGTTGAGCTCAGACAGGTCGGGTTCGCGAAAGTCGGGGATCTCGCAGTGGGCGATCTGGAGGTAGTTCTGCGCTTGATTCGACGTGTGGGTGCCGAGGATGACGCGGTGCTGGCTCATGTTGGTGCCTTCGACGGGCTTTTTGTCGGGAAGCCATTGGGTGGTGAGGGTAGGCCACTCGAGTGCGCGGCCATAGAGCATGTCATAGAGGAAGACACTATTCTTCTTCCATATCTTGTACTCTTCATTGATGATCTTCTGCTCGACCTGCTCCTGGTCGTCCATCTCGTGAGAGTCGTGGGCGTCTGTCATGGCCATGTCAGTATCCATCTGAGGGCGTTTTCTGGAATTCGACTCGTCGTGGGTGATTCGCGCAGTCTGGCACAGGCCCAAATAGCCATGCGCCAGGTCTGTCAAGGCGATTGTAAATGTCGCGAAGCCAGTGGTTCGTCGCCATACGCGACCCAAGTTTACTACCGCTTCAATGAAACTTGACGTATAGCCCTTCCAGAAGTCGCTCACAGCATCTCTCGCTGGTGAGTGACGACTGTTTGCACCTATGTACAAAGCTCGGGCAGTGAATTGTCCATCACCTGGCGTCAATGACCAAGTAGTGTCGCATACCGCCGCCAAAGAAACATGTATAACTCACCACTCATTGTCTCGTCCATATTTAACGTCGGTAACTGCTAATCAGATTCCTGTGGTGGAGATATGCAAAGTCGTTGCGCTGTTTGCAGGTCACAGGTGTGAAAGCTCCGGCGCACGACGCGGTCCCAAAGTTCGCGTTCAGGCCAACCCGGGCGTCGATCAGCTAGCCCCACTTGCTTGGCAGTCGCCTCCGGTATATCCATCGCCTCTGCCATCTGTACTCGAACTCTTTGAAGACCCCAGCGTCGAGAACCGCCACCTCATACTATCTCCCCTCCCTTCACCCTCAGCGCCTTTGTGCGCTTCTCTCCGCAACCGCCTTCCCCATCTTCGCTCGCTTTGCGACACAAATTCCCCCACTCTCCACACACATACAGGTCGCATAGTCACCCCAATTACCTATTCTCAGCTATTCCTAGACAGTAGCGGCAGCCATGGGTGTCCCCAAGTTCTTTCGATGGATGTCCGAAAGGTATCCGGGCATTTCGCAGCTCATTGCGGAGAACCGCATTCCTGAGTTCGACTGCCTTTATGTGAGCACCTTCGAATTACCTCGAATGCGCATAGCTAATAGCGTCAGCTTGATATGAACGGCATTATCCATAACTGTACCCACAACGATTCCGACAGCGTTACCGCCCGTAAATCGGAGGACCAGATGTTTATCAGCATCTTCAACTACATCGAGCACTTGTTTGGCAAAATCAAGCCCAAGCAGCTCTTCTTCATGGCCATCGATGGTGTCGCCCCGCGCGCCAAGATGAACCAGCAGCGTGCACGACGCTTCCGAACGGCTCTCGATACTGAAAAGGCTCGGGAGAAGGCTATCCGCGAAGGCGTTGAGATGCCTACCGAAGAAGCTTTTGACAGCAACTGCATCACACCAGGCACTGCCTTCATGGCAAAGCTCACGCAGCAGCTCAGGTACTTCATCAACAAGAAGGTCTCTGAGGACATCGACTGGCAGGGCGTGGAAGTCGTGCTGTCAGGTCACGAAGTCCCCGGAGAGGGCGAGCACAAGGTCATGGAATACATCCGTCAGGCAAAGGCGCAGCCGGGGTACGACCCGAACCGCCGCCATTGCTTGTACGGTCTTGATGCAGATCTCATCATGTTGGGTCTGCTTAGCCATGACCCCCACTTCAGTTTGCTGCGAGAGGAAGTAACTTTTGGTCGCCAGAGTCAGACCAAGTCCAAGGAGCTGGAGCACCAAAACTTCTACCTCATGCATCTTTGCATTGTTCGCGAGTATCTGGAACTCGAGTTTCAAGAGCTGGAGGAGCCCGGTGCTCTCAGCTTTCCGTTTGACATGGAGCGCGTTATTGACGATTTCATCCTTATGGCTTTCTTTGTTGGTAACGATTTCCTTCCTAATCTTCCGCATTTGCACATCAACGAGGGCGCTTTGGCCCTCATGTTCAACGTCTACAAGACGGTCTTACCTAAGGGTAAAGGTTACATCAATGAAGGTGGTGTTATCAATATGGAGCGCTTGGCTATTTTATTGGACGAACTCGCCAACATCGAATACCGACATTTCGAATCCGAAAATGCCGACGCTGCTTGGTTCAAGGGCAAGCGTCTTGAGAAGGAGGATGTAATGCAGAAGACGGCGAGACGAGGCACGGTTGTAATGACTACTCAACAGCAGGCCTTATTTTCACAGGTCAAGAGCTGGTTGGGTAACTATTTGGAAAAGAAGGAGCAGGCTCCTCTGGATCTCCCGGCATCTCTGCGAGCAGAGGACCGAAAGTTTGTTCAGGAGCTTGCAGAGAAGCTCCATCTTCCCTGGAAGTCTGTTCAGAACGACGATGGCGATCGTCATATCCAGATCACCACCCCACCTAAGTTGGTCGAAGGTGATTCGGATGAGGAGGAAGTGGATGACGAATCCACCAAAGCGATTGTACGTGTTGTACAGAAATACGAGCAGGCCAAGGTTGTGGATATCTCACCTGAGGACGCGCAAACGGAGATGCAGAAGAAGTACGACGAGAAGTTTGACGCTTGGAAGAACGACTATTACAAGAGCAAGTTTGATTGGGATCGCAGCAATGAAGAGGAGCTTCGCAAGCTGACAGAGAACTACGTGCAAGGATTGCAGTGGGTTCTCTACTACTACTACCGCGGAGTAGCGTCATGGCCATGGTACTATGGCTACCACTACTCCCCTATGATCTCCGACGTCAAGCGGGGTCTGAAGGCCGACATTAACTTCAAACTTGGCCAACCATTCAAGCCATACCAGCAATTGATGGGTGTATTGCCCGATCGCAGTAAAAGCATCGTGCCAAAAGCCTACCATCCCCTCATGACGAGCGAGGATTCTCCCATCATCGACTTCTATCCGCGAGACTTCACCCTGGACATGAACGGGAAGAAACAGGACTGGGAGGCCGTCGTCAAGATTCCTTTCATCCAGGAGGACCGTTTGCTCAAGGCTATGGCCACGAAGGAGGACCAGTTACTTCCAGATGAGAAGGCTCGCAACACATTTGGTGTATCGCTCAAGTTCACTTACGCCAAGGACCTCGACTTCGTTTATCCATCATCTCTTCCGGGCGTCTTCCCAGATCTTCCGCACTGCAAATGTATCGAGAACATTTTCGACCTACCCACCATGGAAGGGTTGGAATACTACATTGGCCTTATGGATGGAGTCAAAACAGGTGCCGAGGCCTTGGCTGGCTTTCCCAGCTTGAAGGTTCTGCCATTCCATGGCAAGCTTGAATTTGCGGGCGTCAACGTGTTCCAACAGGACAGCCGAAATGAAAGCATGGTCATTACACTACTGGAGACCGAGCCCCGCCAGTCGGTCTCGCACGCGCAAGCGAAACTTGGGAAAGCGGTCCACGTCGGCTACCCATTCTTGCATGAGGCCAGGGTGGTAAAAGTATCAGACGAGCTATTCGACTACGTACTTCCCGAGAGTGGCCCGTCTGCTCCTGTCGCTATTCCACATGGACCTACAGAAATCTCTAACTGGAAGAAGTGCGCAAACCGCATCGAAAACCAGTACAGCAAACGTCTTGGTATCAACATTGGAGAGGTTGAATCTCTTGTGCACGTGGAGATGTTGAAAGGACTCCGGAAGACTGATGAGGGTGCCACCATCAAGGAATACGGGGAGGTCGCTGGACTGCAGGTTGAATATGCGACTCAGACTGTCGTTGATGAGGTCGCCAGTCCCGACGCCCGATTCTTGGAGAAGGACGCCCTGCCCATCGAAGAAGAATTTCCGGTCGGAGCCCGAGCCTTTTACCTTGGAGACTACGCCTACGGCCGTCCTCTGCAGGTCATGGGCCATGCAGACAACAAGGCAACCATCATTGTCGCCAAACTCAAGAAGCAAGAGCCAAACTTTGGACGCGAGGTTGTCAGCAGAGCCGAGCAGGCCACGCCTTACTTACCTTCGTACATCGTTGCCAAGCAGTTGCGCATGCCACCACTTGCTTTGTCCAAGCTCACTTCTTCTTTCAATGTCAACTCGAGCGGTCTCAAACTCAACCTGGGCCTGAACTTGAAGTTCGAAGCGAAGAAGCTGAAGGTCTTGGGCTATTCCAGGAAATCAGCCAACGGATGGGAGTACAGCCAGAAGGCCATGAACTTGCTGTCCAACTACATGATCAAGTTCCCCGAGTTCATCGCTGCAATTATCAACAACCCGACGGGCGACGGCTGGGAAGATACCGACTTTTACCCACCTGAGATCGCGAAACAGAAGGTGAAGGAGATTGGGTCATGGCTGAAGGAAGTCCAGACCAAGAGCTTTGAGAAAGTGCCCTTGGATGCTGAGCAGCTTGACTCTGACACTGTCAAGATGATCGAGCAGGCCGCCGACGCCAACTTCCCCATCACTCAAGAAGTCGAGCCCAAGACGGTCGCGAAGGTACCCCGTGTTGCTTTGCTGAAACCGTCAGATGCGGAGCAACGCTTGGGCCACCAGACTTTTAGCATTGGAGATCGAATTGTCTATGTCCAGGATTCTGGAAGGGTACCAATTGGCGCGTCGGGCACTGTTGTCGGCAAGACACGCACGGCCCGCGTCCTGTTGTTGGATGTCGTCTTCGATGCGACCTTTATGAGCGGTACGTCTCTCGGCGACCGTTGCTCTCCGTTCAGAGGATCTACTGTGCCAGCGACCGCTGTCGTCAACATGACAGATCAGCAGGTCGTTCACTATTCAAGTGCTGCCGCAGCTAAGCGCCCACAACAAGCGCCGCAGTCGTATAACATGCCTCGCATTGGCGCTCCAGGAGGTCCACAGCTGGTACCAGCAGGTACGCCGGCACCTCTTCGCGGTTCTTACCGAGGAGCTTTCGGTGGCGCCAACGGACGTGGTGGTGGTATGGCCCCTCGAAACAGCCCGGGTCCTCAGGGGCAGCAACAGACTCTACCTATCCACGGTGGACCACCTCGTGGTGGCCGTGGCGGTTTCGCGCCCCGAGGTGGACAAGCAAACGGTCAGCACACTCAAGACCAGAACTATGCTCCAAATGGAGGCAACTCTCGTGGTAACCTCCGTGGTGGTTCTGCAGACTTTGTACCACGCGGACGAGGAGGCTTCAAGGGTAACCGCGGCGGCTTCACCGTCATCGATAATACCGATCCTGCCGAGGGTGTTGTCTCCAACAACCCCAAATTCCAACCGCGCAACTACTCAAACGTTCCACCTCCTGCGAACTTGGACGGTGGACGCGGTGGCAGAGGTCGAGGCCGTGGTCGTGGAGGATACCGCGGGCGAGGTGGACCCAGGGGCGGTGCGCCGGCTGCCACCCAGTAGAATGCTGCTCTAAACATTGGAAAAACTTCGCTTTTGGCAATCGCCCCATTCGTCAGTGGGGTTAAAGACTGGTGTGCACGTAGATGGAAGGGGTAGGAGACATAAGTAGTTGCACTATATACCATACAAACGAACTCCTCCACTAATGGTGGAGGACGAACTGCTGCTTTTTCCCTTGTTTTTGTGAACACTACCAACCTTCTGTTTTCATACGTCCCCGTTCTTCTATCTTAGTCTATCTCAACATCTCTGATAACGAGAGCAAGGTAAAGCTGTTCGATGTCGGAGTTCCTCCTTAATCCAACATGCGCAGGGAAATTTGCCAAGCTGCAGCGTTTGCCTTCTCTGATGTGCTGTTCGCGCAGCGTTGTTGCCTGCGGCGTTGCACAAGCTTCGCCCCGCCTTCTCAGACGACTGGCACCTTCTTACCTCAACCCATCTGCTTGACTCCCACTGTACCACATCAACCGACATCAGGTACCGCCATCAGTAGCTTCTCATTCTTAGCGTTGCCTGCAGAGCTGCGAATCATGATATATCGGTACCTCATTCCAACACACTACTACGACATCGGCCCATGCTACATGAACATTCGGGCAACCTGCCGAGCCATACATGACGAATCCGATCACGAAGCTACGCGAACGCTGCGAGATGTTATACGCGAGAAGAACCCGGGACATGCGCTGATGCTGTCTGCTGTCAGCCCGCACAGGATGAAGATGATGGTTCGACGCGACACTTCGCTGCCACTTCCCGATAAAAGCTCGATCGGTGTACTACTGGAAGATTTCCCATGGCTGCACAAGCTGAACATTGAATATGAAGAGTGCGGCTTGCCTGACGTTGACGGCCTTTGTGGTACGAACCATTATACGCGCTATCAGAAACAATGTCCAAAATGGCTTGAGACCTCCAAGGATCGGCTATAAAAATGCGCCCCCAGGATACCATATGTACCTGCATGTTCTGCTCAGATGGTCTGGAGAAGAGCCTGCCCAACGTGTGCTTGGCTTCTTCGATGATTATAGTGATGCCATATGGAGAGGTCATCAGCTTAGGGTCACGACTACAGATCACTGCGACGGCAAAGGCAGAGTGCATGCCTGTGAATGGCAAGGGCGTATCTACCACCGCAAAAATGTACGAGGAAGTCATTGCTTTTCTGGTGTTTGTTTCTGTGTTTGTGATAATGCTAACACTGGTATACTCGATGATCATAGAGTTTCATGCACTTTATTGTAATTTGGTTGTGTGGAAACACCGTTAGGTCATGGGGACAGCTAGAATACACTACGACGTCTACAGTAGAAGGACCTTCGCACATGCCTCTTGGCATCTACCAAACGCGGCGTTGCAACGTACGATACTGTCAGATGCAGTCCCACCAGATATGGTCCCCCAGATAAATCCAGCTGCCAAGTAGCATACCATAACGACAGACGCTCACCCAGCCTGGCAGATGCCGTATTCAAGAGGCTCAGCTGAAGCCGACCCAGTAAGAAACAGGTGGGCAACAGCAGTGTTGTTGAGAGTCATTGCCTTCATGGAGATGTGGGTAGGATGTGTGCGTGAAAATATGAATGTAAGTGGCCCCAAATTGAGCTCCAAGTGTACGAACTGTCGTGCTGACGGGCTACTTAAACAGGAAGTGTCGCAAGCTTACCCTAAGAAGCACAGCTGCAAAGGATTAGTCAATTAATGTGTACTCTCATGCTTGCTATCGCAAAAGATCAGTCCGCGTTCCAGCTAGGGGTGCGGCCTCCATGTTCATTGCGTCTGATCACAAGAAGCATGATCTCGACTTGTGACTGATAGGAACGAGCAACGATGAAGCGACAGAATAAACTCATGATCAGAAAATCTGCCACCTGCTCAGCAGATCGACATGGAAGAGTTTGGAATTCTTCGCGAATGGATTGTACAATTGTGCCGAACATGTGTCTGGCGAGAACGATGGTTTGCTGTTGGCGCAGAAAAAGATTGTGTCTTCAAAAGAAATCATCGCGATAGGTGTGCTAGGAAAGGGGACTCCATTTGAATTTTTAAAGCGTCCACAACTGCTGAAGTAAAAAGAGCAGAAAGAAGATTGGACTTTCGAATGGTCACGACCTCAGCTTCAAATTTTGCAGGAGGTCAGTGTGTCGTGCATAAAATAACGAGACTAGGATAGGGGGCAGACATGAGCTGACAACGCTGACTTAAGGCGCCGCTATGAGTACTAGCTTACACATGCAAAAGGCTGCAAAACCCGAATCTAACTGCTTTCGTGATAGCATGGACGTCGCGTACCTTTCTAGGGGTTTCACATCAACGTTCCGGAAGCACTCCGGTCGCGATCAAATACGGGTCCGGGGCTGTGTTGGTCGCTACAACGTCCCTCAACGGCCTTGTAACGGCTGTACTAGGTGTTAATCGACGCTGGTATAAGCCTCCGGCCAAGCGTTCAAATTGGGTATGTGGTCAAGGCATCGTGTTCATTCAAGCACTTACATTGGAGCTGACGCTGCGCCGTTGTTAGAGAATTGATTGTTTGTGGACAATGCGTTTTCGTCGAACGAGATAAGAGTGGTGGGCGGCACTGCTTTGGAACATCTGTAGCAGCTTTACATAATGCGTTCATCATCAACGTTTGTCACTCTCCTTATCGCTGCTGCGCAGGCACTTTCATTTCCCGCGGATTCCTACAACAAAACGGAGACAAACAAATGCTCTCAGCCACACGTGAGGAAAGAATGGTATGCCAGGCGATCATATTCGACCTCCGATTTTGGGATTTACTGACATGAGGTTAGGCGCACACTAGACCAGTCTGAACAAGATGGCTACATCAACGCAATTCAGTGCCTTAAGCATACGCCATCCCAAGGAAAAAAGTTCTACGACACCCTTCAATCTCGCTACGACGATTTCGTGGCTCTGCACATCAACGCTACACGAGGTCAGTCTCCTGATTGTCTTTGAATATACGAGATGAAACTAACATATCCAAAGGAGGTGATCACCCACCGCCGCTTGATTCATTCGGCCAAAACAACTCCACCGGTTAGTCAAAGATCGCAATCTATTAATACAACAATGAAGATCCTAATGCCGAGCGGTTTAGGCAATGATACGCAGCCACCATCCCTCTACGGCGTCCACGGCGTCGGTGTCTTTCTCCCTTGGCACCGCTACACCATTTGGACCTTCGAGTCAGCCCTTCGGACCGAATGCAACTATACAGGCGCCCAACCGTACTGGGACTGGACACTGGATAGCCCAGCGTCCAATGCGTCGTTGCTCGCATCCCCCATTCTCCGCGCTTTTGGAGGCAACGGGTCTGCGGCAACCGGATGTGTGGAAGACGGTCCTTTCGCTGGCAACGCCTCTTTGCATATCGGGCCTGCAGACTCGATGAAATGGAACCCGAGATGCTTGACTAGGGTGATTGATCAGGATACATTCGATATCCGGTCTAATTGGGACGATGTCTTCGCGCCGTTGTTGCTGTTGAGGAATTACAAGCAGGTGCAGCTTTTTATCGATGAGCTCGATTTCGTGGGACTTGAAGACCGGGTTGATAAGTTTGCTAATCCGCATGCGCTCATGCATTCAGTTTTCGGAGGAGATGTATGTTCCCTGTTGTCAATATCAGACAAACAGGTTCAAAGCTAACACTATGCTGCAGTTCATGGATGTACATTCGTCGCCCAACGACCCGTTGTTCTGGCTCCACCATACCTTCATCGACTTCTTGTGGGACTTGTGGCAGCAACGCGATCAGGCTCGTCTGAGTGATATCAGCGGTGCTAGAACGATGCGAGGGCTTGGACCTGAGGGTGATAAAGTTGAGAATACGACGCTGGATACGCCGCTTTGGATGGGGTTCATGACTAGCGACGTGCCTGTCAAAAGTGTCATGGATACGATAAATGGCGATGGTGAGGGTGTTTTGTGCTACAAGTACGATGTTTCGCCATCTACCTTCGGTCGTGCGGGATTCTAGTGACAGCGGTTGTGGTTTCTGCATATCGATGTGGAGGTTATGCTACTTTGCCGCGATGATGTTGCAGGGTAGGATCATACGGCCGCCTTTTTCTATTCTTTTGATATTTCAGCGAGGCGGGTTGACTGTGTATGTCACCTCTTTGTTGTAGTTCATATTATTCATCCACCAAGATCAGTCTCTAATACCACATATGTGATCACCTTTTTAACTCTCTTGAAGAGAGTCCGTCTACTTCGCTAATTGATTATGCAATTCAATTCACAATTCGCTCCACTCTCGGGTCGCTATGTCCATTCGTAAGAAGAAATGTTCTTGAACGCATACTGAGAAGCCCTGAAGATTACCTACTACCATGAAGCGATGCAGCAGAAAAACTCACCCTCTAACCCCTCGATGTAGAAAGCCCGCAGTCAACTGTTAGAATGGTGTTGTGATGAAGACGGGAAATGACGCATCGTTGGCAGTAGTGGGGCCATTAGGCAGCACTTTAGCAGCTCTATGCTTTATCAACCCCACGTTCCAGACAAGGCAGACGTAATATCGCACGAGGCAAATTCCTGAAACTTTCTTGCAAACATTAGCTATTCTCTTGTTCCACGAATATTTCACCAAGAGGAGAGCAGCAGAGGGAAACGGCTGTCGCGCAACGCGTCAACATCGAGCATCGCTATTACTCTCGCATCAACTGCCACCACCAGAACCAGAGAAAAGGAGTTTCAACATGCGACTAGACACCAATGCGCAAGTTGAATCGTCATTCTTCAAGCTGCCTGCCGAGATCCGACTCGCAGTCTACGAATACCTAACCTTCCCGCCAATCGATAACGAGCAATGCAGCGGACTGATTCTTTCTTGCAAGAAGGCCAAACGAGAATGCGAAGATAAGGCGGTTGAAAGAACGAAGGAATGGCTGCGATGGTACAAACGTGAGACGTCGCGCGTCCGCCCGGTGCGCATCTTGCTTCCTTTGCCGACAAGAACACCTATAGGGAGGCACACCGGATTCCACACCCTTCGTCACTTGACGCTAGTGCTACCCGGGCACAAGTGGGCGAGCTTCTTTAGAGCGTCAAGGGGTGCCTGTCACGACCTCTTCCATTTCAGGTGGAGCTTTAACTTGTGGCTTGACAGCTTGACGTTGCACCATTGCGGCCCGCTGAAAAACCCAGCTCCAGATATGCGGGGATGGACCACAGAAGAGCATTTGAGAGCACGTGTCAGGCGTATGATTTCCGTCTTGGAGATGAGTTTTAGGTACGCACATGATCCGGTCGGACAACTACACGAGATAGAGGACAAGAAAGATCGTGTCTGGGCGCTTCAATGGGAACCACAGCCGTCTTTCATAAAGAAACTGGTGATTTCATGGGACTTGACGGAACATGGTCTACGCAGCGAAGATCTGATTGCGGTGGAAGGCCTGTGCAGAAAACGCTCGACGATGGAATGTCCCGGGATGCGCGAGCATTTCGTCGTGGGAAGAGACGGTTATCTGGGAGAGTATTCAAGGGAGTCAAGATGTCGATTCCGACCTTCTGAAAGCGAACCACCCGTGACCCTCAGATACCGAAACGAATCCCAAACTGCAAGCGACGGCTTCCTCTTGGATCTCGAAGATCGACTAGTGGGGCCAAACACTGAGCATGAGATGACATGCCTCAGCTGTAGGGGCGGAAAGTGGGATTACCGACGCTACATCCGAGGCTTGCCGACGAAGGACAACGAGCGCTGGCTCTGACAATCCGCGGAAAAAGAACAGAACGATAAGTCTAGTGAAGATGTGTGGAAGGGTTAAACTTTGTGCCCGTTGGAGCAACAAGATCGCACCTGGAGCCGCGCGATCTGGGCGATCTGGCGGCTGACACTAGCACCCAAAACAGCAACAAGCGATGCGGGCTTATCATGAACAACCGCATCTCATTGATCGACAGATTGTGCGACTTTCGTCGCGTACGTCATGCCTAAATACGTCCCCGGGCATCGGAAGGAAAGATATGGAGACGTGCTGCACTTGTCCTTCTTTTGGACCTCTTGGATCACGAAATTATGTGCGGCATTACTTGTGCGGTTGCGTTGCGGGGTCACGGACCGTTGGCAAAGGAGCGGGGCGAGCTGAGCAGAACTTTGAAACAGAGTTTGGACACGATCAAGCATCGTGGACCAGATGCGGATGGACATTGGATTAGCGAGGATTGTCGCGTGGGTATGTGGATGCGAGATCCTTCAGTTGGTTGGAACACGTGACTGACGCTTTCATCCTCCAGGTCTTGGCCACAATCGGCTAGCAATCGTCGACCTCAACCCAGAAGGAGAGCAACCTTTCCATGACCCCGAAGGAACCATCCATGCAGTCGTGAACGGAGAGCTTTATGGATACGAAGAGATTCGCGATCAACTCAGTCGCGAAGGATACAAGTTCAAGAGCCAGTCAGACTCGGAAATTGCCCTGGCACTCTACAAGAAGCATGGCCTGTCTTTCCTATCACATCTACGTGGAGAGTTCTCGCTATGTCTATATGACTCCCGGGCTCAAGTCTTCATTGCCGCGTGCGACAGGTATGCGATCAAGCCCATGTACTACACGGTACTAGATGGGAAACTATTGGTATGGTCATCATGTTGTCCCTCAATACTACATATGGCTTACAGCCACTATCTAGATCGCGTCTGAGATGAAGGCTTTTCTTCCTTTTGGATGGCAGACCGAGTGGGATGTGCAGAGCATCAAAGATGTTGGTTGGCTTTGCGATGGCAGAACCATCTTTCAAGGCGTATCAAAGATACTTCCTGGTCACTATCTCGTTTGCAGATCCTTCAACACCATATCTCAGGACAAGTACTGGGACGTTGATTACAAGGACAAGGTATGTGCACCACTATCGCCACGTTATCGGTAACTAACAACCTGCAGCGAGAAGTCGAGCCCCGAAATGAGCAAGAGATGATCGAAGGTGTCCGCAAGAGACTACTAGATGCGGTTCGGGATCGTCTTCGCGCCGACGTGCCCATCGGGGTCTTCCTCAGCGGTGGCATCGACTCTAGTGCGATAGCGGGTATGGTCAAGCATCTTATGGATACTGAAGGTGCACGACTAGGCACTGCACCCGCGTCGGAAAGGATAAATTGCTTCAGTGTCAAATTCATTGGAGAGGAGCACGACGAAGAGCCTATCGCGCGCCGAACTGCCGAGTGGCTCGGAGTGAAGATGCACCACTGTGAGATGACCGAGGAGAACTTTGCCGCAAACATCGAAACCGCCGTCTGGCACAACGAGGCCGCTGTAACGGATCTGGGCACCGTTGGAAAGTTCTTGCTTTCCAAGACCACAAGCGACGAGGGCATCAAGGTAGTCTTGACGGGCGAAGGTGCAGATGAGCATTTCGCAGGCTACCGCGAGCTGCTGACTGACTTTGTTCGCGGGCGCGATGATGCATGGCCAAACACCACTCTTTCGGAGGAAGACCGCATAGCTACCTTCAACGAGCTCGAGGGCTCAGAGACCTCAGGGCCAAAAGAGCTCCCAACCTCCGCCGCAGCGCGCGCTCAAGTAAACAACACGTCCTTCCTCGGCTTCACACAGACGGCATCCCTCCGCGACTCTCTCTTCGCACGCTGGGTCTCTAGCGAATTTGGAACAAGCGACAAGCGTCTCACAGCCGTGAACTCCATCGACGGCCGCGTCCGCGAACTTATGGCGAACAAATGGCATCCCTTGCATACTTCGCTATACATCTGGATCAAATCCTCCCTCGCAAACGGCCTTCTCACCGTGCTAGGAGATCGCTGCGAAATGGCCCACAGCGTCGAAGGCCGCCAACCGTTCCTCGATCATCGCCTAACCGAATACGCCATGGCGCTGCCCCCATCCATGAAATTGCATTACAACCCCGCGACCCGTTCCTTCAGCGAGAAATGGATTCTTAAAGAAGCTATGAAGCCGTTTATCACCCCGGAGCTTTATGCGCGCAAGAAACATCCGTTTTCTGCGCCTGTCAAGTATAAACCCGACGGCCCAGTGCACAAGTTCTTCGAGAAGCTGATTACGAAGGAGAATGTGGAGGCGTTGGGGTTCTTGGAGTGGGAGAAATGCAAGGATTTGTTGCATGATGCGATTTATGATGGGGATAGACCGAAGTGGAGTCAGATGATTCTTGTGGGACAGTTTGTTGTTTTGAGTCAGAGGTTTGGGGTTAAAAAGGCGGTGCCTGAGTATGGCAGTGTGAATGGTTTCTAGTTGGAGAGGTTTCATTTTGGTATATGAATTTGTTTACTATATGTTGTTGCTGGTAGAATATTACTGATTGTCACCGTCTTCTGCTTATTCCAACATGCCATTCTTCCACCGTTTATGGACCACGCGAATTAATGGTATATGCCACAAATCCCGATTGACCTTCTGGTCCCCCGAGGAAGTCCATGGCACCCTCCTATGTAGTTGTCTTGTTATCTTGTGTTAACTACAGTACCAAAGTCGGGCCACGTGTTAGCTACAGTACCCCTCGGGCTCCTGCTTGCGACATTCTCAAACCAAGACAAAGATCCGATCAAGTCCGCGACATGGTTCAAGATATCGTTACGCCGTAATCTGCCAGACAGTGGAATCTCTACCGCCCAAGCCCCGCAATCAGCGTTCTCGCGGAAAAACTCGTACAAACGCGGCTGTGGAAATGTCGCCCCGGAAAGCTCTGTTTCGAAACCGTCAAGACGGTCAAATGATGGCTGCTGCCCACCCTTTCCGGTAAGCCTCCATGTCACGTGCACACTTCGGATCCTTGAGTTGTGCTGTGGGCTGATTACGCGGCTGCGAATGCCCCACATGATGTCGCGGGCATGCTTGTGGCGGGTGTTGCAAGAGAACTTGTCCCAGGTCGTTGGGTCCAGTGAAAGGTGGTATTCGAGTCGGCTGATTGGCATGCGACATAATGCGTCGCATATGTGGGGAATCATGTAACCAACACCACGAAAAGGTAAGCACTTGCTGCTAGGGTCTTGGTAGATCTCGATGTCGATAGGAGTGCCCGTGGGCAGCACATGCCGTTCGAGGGCTTTAGGGAATCGCATAACGGTCCGTCCATTGCTTTGAGTAGCGATGTTTCGCTGGGTTTTGAGCAAGTGCAAGCGGACCTCCACTGCGGCTGCTCGATCCATTTCTTCTTTGGCTTGACGGCAAGAGAGATACAGACCCGCATAGTCTTTGGCTTCAGCGAATAGTGGCAAGATAAGGAAATCGTAAAGGACGCAACGCACACCTAGTGAGGTGTTTGAAGAAACGGTTGGGCAGGATGGACGTCGGCGTAGTCTTTGGGTGGTGTTCGGCGTAGGCTGGTGCTGTGTGGAGGCGCATGGGCCAGCTCTCGCTTGAAACGTCGTGGGTAGACATCGTTCTAGTCTCAGTTGTAGTGTCGATCGTGAGTTGTTGAAAGTCGTTCAGAGGAAATTTGGTATGCGTGCTGTAGAGTTGTACTCGGTGGAGGATGATGGAGAAATCAACAGTCAATCTCAAAGCCAGCTTTATAAGTCTCGCTTTCTCGCAATATTCGAAATCCTGTGGATGAACCATGGGTGATGGAAGGACTGTGTAATGCGATTCAGTAATTCGCGTGTGTGGAAGTACACTTAGTCGGTAGACGTAGGAGAGCGAACCATACCCCAGTAATTTGTAACCCCTACCAGATGTTAGAATTCCGAATCAGCGTGAAGAATACAAGCCAAGAGTTTGAGGACACTAGAAGCCTGATCAATCAACCAGGTAGTAGGTTTGCGCGGTCTCACCGGCAACGCAATCTCGTGGATCTTTTCATAGCCCAGACGTTGCTGCCTGATGCACCAACCGCTTATAAACTCAGCCCACCGACCACAACCAGTCTTTGACAGACATTGCTTCCAGCTCTTCTCATTAGCCCATACATCTTCTCCAAAGCTTGAGTCATGCCCGTAATCGAAATTGGTCTGATGCGCGCCAAACCAAATCACGCTGTGATGGTAAAGACGCGACAAGAAAGCCAAATCCTAGAACGCACATGGGACGCGGTCGCAAATTCCGCTGCCGGACCTCACTGGGTCTTCGGGGGTACCGAAATAAGAGACGATTCAAAACTTTGGGGGTTCTTTGAATTCGAGTCGGTGAAGCATCATGCCAAGTTTGCGAGCACGTATGTTTGCACACCCCACCGCTCAGCAAAAAGGACCGACAGTGATATTAACAAATGATCACACTATGTGTAGGTTCGGTGCTGAAGCTGTCAAAGACCTCCCGAAGATCCTATCGCATAGCGAATTTCAGAAGCATGTGAATGTGGAGGCGGATATGAAGCCTGTTTTGGAGGCGCCAGTCACTGAAGTGTCGTTTTTGTACTTCACCTCCGACATCTCTAGCTCTAAGCGATCAGCTGTTGGCTCCCGTGTCAAAGAAGTCATTGATGCGCTCATCGAGACTACCAGTGAGGCAAAGGCTGGGGTTTGTGGTTGGAGCGTCGAGAATGATTTTCCGGTGTTAGATCGTGAAGGAGGGGGACCTGAAGTTGGTTGTGTATATGCAATTTTGGTAGGATGGACAAGCTTTCATGCTGCAAGAGCATCCTGGGAGCAGGCTGCGGCGAGTCACGGTGAGGATCTGGTGAGAATCCAAAATGCGGAAAGAGCGTTGAAGGTGGTGACTCGCCACGTCCAGTGCCGCAGGTTTGGCCAGGATAATGGAGGTGCTTGACAGAGTTGGGAAATGAAGCAGTTCATTCAAGAAGATAGTCGTCTAGTCGTTTCTTCGTAGCTCGTACAAAGTCGTGGAGAATAATGAAACTCCTCCCATGTGCACCTCAGTCCCTGTTCCTGCTTGGGCTCCACCTCTTGAAAACGAACTCCCGAACCCTGTACTTCTTCAGCACGCTACCAATATCGACTTTGAACCCATCCTTGTCGGTTGAATTAGTGTCCCATGGCTCCGGTACTTCTACGTAGACCAGCATCAGCGTCTTCATGACTTGAGTCTGCACTCGGTTGACCCTATGAAACCACCACCAGTCTTTGCGCGCATTGTTCGCTATCCTAGACATGGCCTCTTCTTCATCATCCTCCTGCTCGTTCCAATAAGAAGCGGAGTAGGATGGAATAATCATGATGGCAAACTCTGCGTGGGTGAATGCGGGTCCGCGTATATACAGGAGATAATCCACCGCGAACTTGATACCAGGACGAACGACCCAGCCAAGAGAGCGGAAGTGATGAAAGACGACATACTTGAGCAAGAATGGATTGTCTGGGGCAATGGATGGAATGCACGACAGAGCAGGATCCATTCGGGTAGCACCCTTGCTCATGTTGTATGCAGTACGAAGGTGCGTAAGAGTTCGCTCAATACCAGCGGTATCGCTCGAGATTGAAGCATGCGCGCAGTATAACCGTAATAGATACCATGCTGGATAAGAGATCGATTGATCAGATTCGTTGGTGTCAACGTCGACGATTTCCAGAACACCAAGCACGTAGGACAGGAAGAAAGCCTCTTCAGGTGTAAGCTGAAGGTGTTCCATATCTGGTACATCGACTTCCTCAGCTTCAGCGTTGGCATTGTCTTCCCCTAGAGTAGCGTTCGCGGTCTGGTCTACTGTGGGTGCCTTGACATCACCATGGAAGGGAGTATCTTTGAGGTCACCATCTGCAAGCTGATCAAGACTAGCATCAGGCGCGAGTTTGCCTTCTTGTCGAAGCTGTTGCTCAATAGCCTCACGTTGTGCCTTAGCTCGCTCTAGTTTGAACTGTCTTCGCTCCTCTCGTCTAGATTGTGTGACCTCTGTGCTTGTCTTGGAAGCCTGCGCGCCCCGCCGCCGCTTCTCAGCGACTAGCCATTGTGGTTCACTTCGACTTAGCGAACCCTTACCCCAGAAACCATGTTCCCAGAGTGCTCGAATGGAGGCTGGGTCGGTGACGTGTATTGACTGGGTCTCTACAGAGTAATACGCCTTGTGGACGACGGTATGAGACTTAGGCGGCCAAAGGGACTGCGCGATAAGACTAATCGCTAGCCTCACGATGGAGATTGGATTGTGAGGAACAAATCCAGGGAGCGCGTAGACGTCTAGAGGTAGAGGCTTGGCATGGATTTCATTGTAATTGGGTCGGCGTGGACGAGGTTTCCTCGGAGCACCGTTCGCTGGCTTCTCCGGATTTTCTCCCGGCGCAACGGCTGGTGGTGCGTTCTCTACAGCGCCAACCTGCGCGGGCTGAACAGCTTCTACCATGTCTAGTGACAGGAGCTCGGTGTTTGAGGAAACTGCGCTAGTATTAGCAAGTGTGCGCATGCCAAATTCCATCAGATCGTAGCCAATATTCGTGATCAGATACCGTTGTAGTCTATTGTAACGGAAACAGCATCGACCGTCTAACGCTGTCAAGTGAATGCCAGCGCCGGCGATCGTATAAGTGAAAAGTTGTCATCATAAAAGTGTGCTCTTGGGGTGCAGAAAACGTATGTGCGAACAACCTTTGTAGGACAAAGGCTGCGAGAACATTTATATGCGCGATTCGACACCCAAAGCATATAAGAAAGAAGAGAAAGACTTACCCAGTCTTTGCGACGTCACGTAATGTCGTCGTCAGTGAGCGTTGTCAGCTTCATGGTGATTGTGTTGGAGGTAAGAGCGAAGCTCGAAAACTTTGGAGATGACTGTTTGCCAAGACCCGCTCCGATTGGCTAGCGAGCGCGCCGCATCACGGTTCAACTGGAAGACGCCCACCACAACGCGCTTATGCAATCTCTATGTCTCTGCAGAGCTTTTTCATTTGATCCTGTTAATATTAATCAAAAGACTGGCTTGTAGTTTCACATTGGAGCAGTCTTACGGTGCGACGTATTGTTATGACGTAATCGGAGCAATTCGAATCCCTCAGAAATACACAGGGCATCTTCCAAGACGCCACGCAAGAACGACTAGACATACACGCTGTTCCCTGAACCTGCCTGCTGATTCAAACTTACTTTTAGGAATCCCACGTATCCTGATACACACTTTACAGCAACCAAGATGCTACCGGCAGCGAGGTGGTCCGCTCAACTACCACGACAATGCCTTCGCTCGCTCACCACCAAGACTACACCGTCAACCGTCAGACCTCGTAATTGCTTTCCAACCTGCAACCTACAGCGTCCAGCTGCATCTTACTCAACAAAACAACCCAAAAACGAACCTTCGACGAATAGCCCTAATGAGCCCGCCAAAGATGCCTCAAAAGTCGAAGCAGTATCAAACGCCCTCGCAACCACACCAGATTCGGAAAACAACCTCGTTACAGCCGTATATATGCCAGAAGATCCCCATGACATCCTCAAGCAGACCCACCCTGCCATGCGTCTTCTCGACAACTCCTCACTTATTGTACAGAGGCAGCTTGAGATGATGAATATCCTCATGGGATTCGAGCAGGCCAATCGCTATGTTATTATGGACCCACACGGCAATCATATTGGCTATCTGGCAGAACAAGATCATGGGATAGGCAATGCAATGGCGAGGCAGATGTTCAAGACCCACCGGAGTTTTACGACGCACGTCTTCGACCGCGACGAGAAGGAAATACTCAGGTTTCATCGACCGTTCAGCTGGATCAACTCAAGAATACGCGTGTACGACGCCGTGGGACAGCATGGCGGAGGATACACTAGTTCGACCAGCTTGCAAGGCACAAGTGCAGCGAGCATCGCAAACCAAACAAGCGCAAACGTGTCCAGCTTGCCATTGCAAGACATGAGGATCATCGGAGCTTCAGAACAAGAATGGGCTCCCCTACGGAGAAAGTACAACTTGTTCCTCGCGAGGAATCTGGAAGACGATGCCGTTGCACCGGGCACACCGCAGATAGCAGCTGGCGACTTGCCCATCTCGAGCTCCAAGGCCGTCGCAGTAGCGGAGGGCGATACTCGAGAAGTCGGCATGCTTCAATTTGCCAGGGTCGATGAGCCTTTCTTGTCTTGGGACTTCAGCTTGATGTCTGAAGACGGACGCCTCGCAGGTTCCGTCAATCGCAACTTTGGTGGCTTTGCGCGAGAAATCTTCACAGACACTGGAGTCTATGCGCTTCGAATGGATGCTGCCGGACTAGCAAATGAACCATCCCACCTTGTTTCGAAGACTGGAGAGCAAAGCAGACCATCATTAGAAGGCTACCCGGGCATGACTCTGGACCAACGAGCTGTTATGCTTGCTACAGCAGTCAGCATCGACTTTGATTATTTCAGTCGCCACAGTGGCTCGGGAGGCATGTGGCCCATGTGGATGCCTTGGGTTGGCGGTAGTAGCGAGGCAGCTGGTGGTGCTGCAGCAGGCGGTGCCGCGGCAGGAGAAGCGAGTGCCGCTGGAGCCGGAGCTGTTGGTGCAGCTGGCGAAAGCGGCATCGCAGGTGAAGTTGGTACTGCAGCACGCGGACTGGGTGCAGGGGAAGGCGCCGCAACTGGCGCTGCAACGATGGCAGGCTACGAGGCTATGCAACGAGGCCGAGAAGCTACGCAACAAGGCGGAGATGATGCCTCACCACAAGCGACTGACCCATACCAACCAGACCCAGATGAGCAGCCCGGTACAAGTCAAGGCGGCGAAGAGGTATGGGGTGAGAACCAAGACCCTGGCTTCGGGCAACAAAGTCAGGATCGAGACTTCTGGGGTGGTCAGGGAGGTCAAGGCGGTGGTGGCGGCGATGCCGGGGGTGGTGATGGCGGTGGATTCAGTTGGACCGATATCTTTGGAGAATAGAACTTCGGTTCCTGTATCACCACTCTGTTCCTTAGCATAGATACCATAAATTTTATAGCTGTACACTAGGTTGGGTGTAGGTGGTGCCACGAGCAAGCTAGTGGGTGTGGCTGAAGTGGGGCTATGCTACCTAAGTAGGCAACCTCACCACTTGTTTGCCTTCCAGCGCTGCGTTTTAGACTACCATCGTCTTCACCACGACGAAGGCCTTTAGGTCATCACAATTGTCTCTTTGGCGCGCTCGGGATCCCTAATCACCACCGTCATGTCGAGTATCAGGAGCGGCGGCAGACGATGCTCAGATCTGTACGACTATACAAAGCTGGACACAACGAAGCAACAGATTCGTTTAGTCAAGCTGCTTCCACCCACATTTGTAGGCGCCGCGGCGCCTGAGAACGATGTCGTTCGTCTTCAGCTCGGAGTCCATGACATTACGACTGCCCCAGAATACATCGCTCTTTCATACGCCTGGGGTAATCCATCGGACACCCGGAACATCCTGGTCGACAATAGACTCCTTACGGTCAGGACGAACTTATTCGATTTTCTTTACAGCTTCCGCTCGCAGAAAAGCAACATTCACTACCTCTGGATCGATCAGCTGTGTATCAATCAAAAGGATACATGGGAGCGCAATCACCAGGTGCGATTAATGGCACAGATCTACCGGTCTTGCGTCTTTGCCATCGCCTGGCTTGGAGTGTCTTCGACGAGAGCAGCGGCTAGATTTTTGAGAAATCCAATCGCGAAATATGTAGAAGAGTTATGCCATAATGTCTACTTCACACGGCTATGGATTGTCCAAGAGGTTCTGCTTCCCCGAAATATTCGCCTCTTTTGCGGCCACATCTGGGTGGAGTGGGATTCTTTATTGAAAGCTGCATTACGGGCAGACTTCTTCCATCATGATACGCTTTGGTCGGTCGTTGATCTGCTTTCTAATCGTTACATGCATGACAGAGACCCGCCTGTAGCCTCAAATTCTCGTCTCCTCCATAGCGTATTGTCTTCATTCTCAGGCATGGAGTGTCAAGATCCCCGAGACAAAGTGTACGGTCTTTTAGGCTTGGTCAGCGAAGAAGAGCGCCCAGAGGTGGACTACGGAAAACAAGTGGAAGAGGTCTATCTCGACACTGTGAGAATGGCTCGACTTTTCTACAACGAAGACTCGATATGTTTGCGACGAGATCTTCCAAACAATTTAGGTTTCTCTTCAGCACATATCGCGCAGCTGGATCTCTTTTACACCGACATGTTCAAAGCTACGATCGGATCTGCTCGAAATGGATGGCCTGGCGATCTCAACTGGTATATGGAGAACATGGGTTTTGAGAAGGTAGATCGCAGAGGTTCGCATCCAGATCGTTGGTGGTACCGACACAACGGAAAAAGACATTACCATGATTGCCTTCCGTCCGCAGGCAGAAAAGCAAGTACACTAGGATACACCGCTCCCGTTACTAGATCCGGGGATCGTAGCGTTACCCCGCGCTACATGCTTCGCAAGCGGCTCCACCCCGGACGTTGAACCAATCCCAAAATTTCCGGGCCGCTCCCCTCCGGCCACAATTATTCCGTGGATTCCCATGTTTCCGACGACTTGGTCATCGACACTAAATTGATATAATCCAAAGCCAAGTCGATAAAAATCATGGCCATTGCAATCAAGCCTCCAATCTTCAATCCTAATTGGTCACCATGAAGCTAGCTGCAAGTCCATCTTTCTCTTTGGCACTTTGCGCATGCGCAGCAGCAGTACCAACGACGCATCTTAGGCACACGAAAAGCTGTTTCAACTGGGAAACTACCAAGTCGCTGATAGCTTTCGGCGATAGCTACACCTTTATCCAAGGCACCCTCGGCCACCAGAACTACTCCTTCATCGGCGACGAACTAAACCTTGCCTTCACGCCCACTCAACTCTTCTCTGATCGCATCGTGCAGAACCTCACCGGAACAGCAGAAGGTGGACCAAACTGGGTTGAACTTCTGACCGACTGCGGTGTTGAAGATGGCCTCCACGACCCCCAAGAATGCGACGTCCAGCTCTGGGATTTCGCCTACGCAGGCGCCAACACGATTGAAGAAGCCGGTTTCACCCCACTTCACCACAACCACACCGTTTCTATGGACCGCCAAGTAGAGCAGTTCATCTACTATGGTAACCCTGCGCTCGAAATCATTCATCTTAGTAAGAAGAATGCGCTAGTAGCAGTTTGGATCGGTATCAACGACATCAACGATCTCGTGTCTACACAAGGCAAAAACGCCACTTTCGCACCTGCCTACGAAAAGGTGCAGAAGAATGTGTTCGAGAATGTGGAGAAAATTTACAATTTGGGTTACAAGAACTTCTTGTTCATGAACCTACCGCCTCTGGATCGGGGCCCGTCGCCCAATGTCAACGCATCGCTCGTTGAGTCTTTCAACGATATACTTGCGGCGCATGCCGATGCTTTCGCTGCTGAGAATCGCGATGCCGAGGTTCTTCAGTTCGATGTTAACACTGTCTTGAATGAGGTGTTGAACAACTACGCGGACTATGGATTCAAGAACGTCACGGGTTACTGCCCAGGTTACAACCAGCCTGATATCCTGACCGAGCCGGAGAAGTATGGATGCACGGCCTTAGATACGTACTTTTGGTACAATTCTGGGCATTTAACTAGCCGCACGCACAAGATTATGACGAATGTTTTGAAGAAGTGGTTGTTGGAACAATGAGCGGGATAGTCTATCTGCAATGATGAAGTATGGACACTATTTTCATATTTCATTTTTTCAATCGGCTGCCACGTTAATACAATCGCCTGTCTACAGAGCCCAAATCCTTTGATCACCCCTACTATCACTCCTCTCCAGCTTATTCATTCTTCCATACCACAGCTTCAGCCCCATCGCAATAGCCGCAACAAGAAAACTGCAGCCCGCGCACACGAAGTTTCCCGTGGGGAATCCGCTACTCCTCTCGCTATCCATCCATATCCATTGCGCGATGATCTGCCCGATACCAGCACACGAGTTGTGCAAAGCGATAGCAAGCGGTAGAGTGAGAAAACTAGGCGAGTTGCAAGTGACCCAATTCGTCATAGATGGTGCAGCAGGAAACGCTCGAGCAGCAGCCATGCATAAGCAGCCATAGCGTTGTACATAGGCATCTGCGGGGAGGAGACCGGCGGTCAGCCATCCTGTGCCTCCGACTAGCGATGCGATGGTGATGTGCCACCCGCGAGCATTGAAGCGATCGGCAGAGTAGGAAATCGTGATTGCGACGAAGAAGCCAACAATCCATGGCGGCACAGTTAGGAGCTGGGCGTGGATGGACTCGTAGCCTAACCCTGTTACGATCGTGGGTGTGAAGAACGTAAAACTGCCCTGCGGCACCACATCCGCCACATATGCGACGTAATGCAGCAGCATCCTTGGGCTGAAGCATGTATCCAGAATCTCTTTTCTGGTAGCGTGTTCTTGGTTATATCCGCCGCCGTGCTCAGCCAAGCGGTCAACGGCGAATTTCTTCTCCGCAGCGTTGAGCCATTTCGCGCGAGCTGGATAGTCTGGGAGGAAAAACCAAAGGAGGAAGGCAGAGAGTAAGGTAATAATTCCTTCGATGATGAAGAGCCAGCGAAATCCTTCGAGTCCTGCAGCTCTGTTGATATGGCCGACGCCGTATGCGATAGCGCCACCGAATGCGCCGGCGAGGTTGCAGAAGGCGATTACGAGTGCGATGCGAACTGCGCGCTCATTCCAGCGGTACCAGATCGTTATGAAGTATACGATTCCTAAAGATGGGTTGTCAGCTGCGATTGATCTGTGTGAGACTGGAGATAACGCACCGGGGAAGAAACCTGCTTCGAATGCTCCGATCAAGAATCTCAGAGAGATGATAGTAGCAGGGTTTTGCACGCCAGCGAAGCCGATGGTCAGCGCTCCCCAGGCAAAGAGAAGGATACCGAGCCATCGGGATGGCCGAACATAATGCTTCATAACAAAGTTGCTGGGGACTTCGAAGATCGCGTAGGCGACGGAGAAGAGGGTGACGGTCAGCGCGTAGCCGTGTGATGTCAAGCCCGTGTTGCTGAGCATGTCGTCACCCAATTCTTTGTTGAGTACTCGTGCATTGCCGATATTGCCTAGGGAAGGTCTTTAGTAAACAATGTTCCTCCCACTATAGTGCGAATATTGGACGTAGCTAACCGCGGTCCAGAAAGTTGAGAAGATAGACCCAACAGCACAACGGCAAGACCCGCAGGTCAAGACGTCTGTTCAGCTTTTTGTTGTACTTCTCGTCATATATGTCGATTTCCCCGTGCTCTTGCAATGTCTCATCTTGATGTTTCGTGGCGTCAATGTCCACGTCTTCAAAGTGCTTTGCTGGGTCTGATGATTTCTCCATTATGAAGACTTTTTTGACGCGTGTGGAGAATGCCCTGGTTCATCTGGTATTTTTCAGATCATAAGAGGGCGCAACCTTTCATATTCCATGCCTGAATCGAACCCTCATGTAACGGCAGTGGCTTTCCTTTTCCGCATATATCAACGGCATTGCCCCGCACGTCTGAGGTAATACTCATATTCACGAGGTGCTTGTCGCTAACCATGGAGATGATCTGCGAGCTTTTGTGTTGAGGAGGTGGCATCGGCGTTCTCGCCGAAGTTTGATCGTCGTGGGGAACCCCGGAGCTAGTCGCGCATCTGCGGTAGTGATAGCTACGTCATACAGACGCAGAAGCAGCGGGCAATGATGCTAGAAGAGCACCATCTGTTCTACACCCATGCCCGAGCCATTGACGCTGCACAGTCAACGTCCAAATCCTCATTGCTCGAGCGGCTAATTACGCACTAGTAAACGCCACGAGCTTTATCGTCATCTTTCCTGGCAGTCACACTTAGAATTCCATTCTAACATCGCGATAATGTTTTCATCTTTGATTAATCATTATCAGTCAGTCTGTCTAACACGATGATCGATAGTATCATGACTAACAGCCCGATTGCGATAGTGGTTTCTACCACAGTCCCGACCCAAGCCATAGACATGGCGGCGGCTCCGATATCGGTAACGACATTCCCGTAGTTAGCTGACTCTGCCATAGCTGCTGCCCCTACCGCACCTACGTGCTGCCATATACTAGCAATAACTAACTGCATTGCCGCGATGGCGGCTGCCGCCAACGCGACTTGCGAGACAGGACGTGACGGAAACGGCTTGACATCGACGACCGAGCCAGTGCGCTCATCGTGTTCTTCATGCCAACCAGGAAACGTGGCTAGGAGCACTGTACTGACTGCGGCAAGGATGACAACCATGAAGAGAAGGCCAGAAAATAAGACGTCGTCTTTAAACTTGGCAGCAGCGCCTATGAGGTTCAAAGGATCATTCTCATATCCGATTTGTCGGGCTAGGCCATCGTGATCGGAGCTGCAGAGCCATACGACACCACTCTGTCGCACGCACATACCAAAATAGCCTGCCCTTACTTCGAGCTCAGACGAGCCTTTCAAGTCTTGCATTGTCTCGGCCAACAGTCGCTGGTTCGATTCAAGGTGTTGTAGTGTTGAATTGGCATAAGACAGGCCAAGGATAAAGATGTTCGTCATGGAAGAATACGCTGAACATCCAGCTAAAAGGATCGCTGGTAGATAGTTAGCACGCGATTCCGACAGAACTCTGGAAACACTCAAAAACTGACAGATCAGGATGATAACTACGATGTTACCAATCATAAGAATATGATGGTAACCAAGGAATGGAAGCCATCCTAACAAAACTGTCAGCCATAAGGACACTGTAGCTCGATCTCTTTACTGACGTGCGGTCGTTACAGCGAAGCGCAGAACGGCCATATTGAGGATTCGCGCACAGACACACTGATGATACCTTGTTCTCAAAGGAACACGCGTGCCGCCGACGAGATTTCCGAGTCGAGGCTGCTTGTACGCCCTTTCGCAGCAGAACAAAGGTAAAAGCTGAAAAATTCGAATGCAAATGTTTCATGCAGCTACTTAAGATGCCCCGCAGACTGCTGTCGCACATGGTAAATGGCCTGCATTGTGCTGCATGGGCGCTTAGATTGGTCCTATCAGTGATCACGCTCGGCAGCCACCTAGCCATCCTGCTGGGGGCCAAATTTCTGAGCTCTTCCTAATGAAGCCTGTCAGCCTTTCCCGTTCTCGTTCGCGTTGTGCACTCCAGACACCTTGCGAAGACCTCACCTTCGAGGTGATGAAGCGATAATCCGTTCGCAAACAAGTACACGGAGTCAATGACGCCATGGAGAATTCTGAGATGCACATGGGCGACGAGCACGAACATGAAAACTTCGAACGCGGCTTAGGAACCGTCCAAAATGCTGCGCACGAGGAACAGACGCGCAAAAGCGTTCAGCTTTCTGACGACGAACAGGCTGTCTACGGTCACGAAGAGAACTACAAAGCTAACTATTTAGCGGGCAATGGTGATTCGCAAGACTGGCAACCTCGACGCACCTCCAGGGAGCATGAGCGAAGACGAACATCACTTGAAGATCTCCAAAGATGGGGTTTCTCGCGAACCTGGCCCCGGCTTGATCGTTTCGAAGCAGATGCAAGAGCATTGCCCCCTTCGTCCGCCTCATCGATCAACGAACCTATAGGACCTCAGGTCGAGAGGGTCGATGCGATCAAGTCTCTCGATCAACTGTTGTTACGCCCGAATGAGATTGCTCTTCCGGAGGATACGTGTGTGCAACAGCGAACATCGAGTCAGCCGGAAATTACGCGTCCGGCGCGAGAACCCGAACGTCCGCTTGACAAAGATTTTGGCCCCAGCCAAAGATCACACAGTCCTTTGAGAAGAAAACGAACCGATCAGTGGAGAAAGGCCCAAGAAAACAGGCGACCTCCACGTAAACTATGGGATCTTGTATTCGCTAGCTTGCAGCCAGGTGGACGGTTGAGGCAGGAAAGGAAGCTACCTCTTGCTTTAATAAGAAAGAAACATCCTGTCAACTCAGAACCAGAGTTATCCGAAGCAGAAGTTTATCGGTCGAACGTCACCAAACTTGCAGCTCAATTCTCACACCTCCACAATGTTAGCACGGATCAGACGAAGACCCGTCACGGTTGGAGCTCACGCATCATGTTTTACGACGTCCTGGACCCTCTACAACATGAGGCTATCCGATTACAGGAGCCCTGGTCTGGAGCAAAAGTCCAACCAGATTACCAAGAGTTTCGGAACGTGCTCAAAAAAGTTTCATCTGACTGCATTCAGAGGGTGATACTTGTCGAAGATATCTCCCCGTCGCTCATTGACTATCTGGGTGCTGCATTTGACATTCCTCCTCATGTTTTTGAGGAACATCTAGATGGCTCAGGCTATGCGAGTGATCTATCCCAGCGAAGTGGCGCGGCACGCTGGCAAAACCATTTCCCCGACCAAGGCTCTTCATCCGTGACATGGTTCCGGCCTGTCATCCCATTGTTACCTATCACACCGGAACTACGTGATGACTTGCTGCAGAACAGGCGCCCTCCTATACGCTGCGTAGCTTCCAACTGCAAAGAGCAGCATCACATTCGTGTGCAGACCACTACGAACATATGGCGTCGCAACATGGCGTTGTGTCCATACCCGGGTGTTTATAACAAGCACTCGGAAACAGATTATCCAGTCGGATGGGAGGAACGAATGACGACATGTGTTCGAGAATTTGGCGACTGTAAATATTGTACGACACACCATCCATTCTCGACGCGATGATACATTCAGAGTTGACTCAATTAGCCATATTGCTGCTAGATCCTTTGCCTTTCGCCAGAGCGGATTCCCGGGTGCATGCCCGACGACAGAAAGCGATGCAACAAAAGTTGACCGTGGTCAAGGCTTCAGACCCTTTTTCAGCATCACAGGCTTCCCGTAATCGTCGTGGCTCGATGGCAGCTGATCACATCAATATTGAGAACTGGGTAGCAGAGCAGCAGTTCTCTATGTCGCCGGATCTCCAACCGGAATCGCCAGTTCTATCGTCACCATTGGAGCCACCCCAGGATGTGGAAGCTGAATTGCCACGTTCACCTCCATCACCGCCAAATTCTGCCCTGAGTGTTCTTCCAGGTATGTATATGAGTTTAACTTTATCTTTCGGCGTAAGGGCGGCCATCAGATGCAAGGGGGGTCGACTGTGGGCCCGAAAGCGGAAAAGACAACATCATCTTATTCCGATGATGCAGCCTCACGACCGCCGACAAGCCAGTTCTCTGAAAAATTCTACCATCTCTCAGTCCTTAGGTCTAAGATTCTAACAAATCTCCAGAGCCTCCCAAGCCACGACCCTCTGGCGTCCGATTCTTAGACCCAAAAAGACCAGCAAAAACGCGCGTAGACGGGACAGGAACAAACGCCGGTCTTGCAGGAGTCGGCTCCTCAAGTGTGGAGCCTCGTTCCCAGCCCACTAGACTTGGCGTAAAACGAGCCTCTGGCGGAGGTCAACACCTTGACGGCAGATCATCGAACCCATCTCATCGCAAATCTTTTGCAGAAGCTCACCCTAGCCTCTCACGGGATCCAGGGTCTTCAGGCCCACCGACAATACGAGGAAACACTCATGACCGGTTTTTGTTGTACCATCCCATCAAAGCAGCGCCGTCTTCTTCAGCCAAGCTCGGCGTTGCCATTACAGCGCTTGATATACCTGCATACATCGAAAGACTACAAGTGCCTGGTTCAACGCTTGAGAAGTTCGAGGCATCTATGCGAAATCTTGGAAAAGGCAAAGAAACGGCATTCGATCCCCTCCGGGCAGTTTTTCGCATCATTCATGATGACACAAACAGCCTGATGGACGTTATCGAAGATTCTTTACAGCGTATACGATCCGACACACTCGATGAAGCCTTGTTAGAGCAACGAATTACCTTCTGGAGAAAACTGATCCACAACTTGAACTCGGGCTTGACAGAGCTCGATCAGCAGTTGCGTGCTTTTGTTCATTTCATGAATGATCTAGAATCACTTTATTTCTCAGGTAGCCAGCGAGACGAGCTCCCATCAGAGCGGATAGCCAGAGATACCAGGCAAACATTACGTACCTGCCTGGGGCAGCTCGAAAGATCTTCGATGGCACTACTTACCGAAATTCAAATCGTCGACAGCCGTAGGAGTATCGCAGAGGCTGAGAGCATATCCAAGCTGACTGAGCTCGCGTTCGTCTTTATCCCACTATCCTTCGTCGCCAGTCTTTTCAGCATGGAGATCCGGGAACTAGACGGAGGCGTACCTGTCTACATCTTCATTCTGGCTGCTTTCGCTACTGTCTTCATTGCATATTCTATGCGACTCGGTATTCGAAGCTCTCGACTCATTGAGTTCAAGGACAAGATGAAGTTACAAGTTCGTGCGAAAGCCCACGTCCCACACAACCGACCCATACCGACGCACGTCTTTTTGAGATGGGTTTGTAGTATTACGGCCAGATCTTTCATAGACTCAACAACCAGGGTTCTTGCTATAGTTTCCCCAATACTCCTTACAGCGACCCTGATCGCTGCCATCTTGGCCCCTCTGATCGCACTTTGGCTGCGGAATATCGATAAAGGGTTCACTGCCGTAATCACCCTCTTGATACTTCCTCTAGATGCGGTATTCGTGGTTCCTCTAATCAAAAGCTGCTACAAATCTCTCGGATCCGACCCAATAAATACTCTTCGCGATCTACGGCAGAGGTACCAAGAAAGCCAGAAGAAGAGAACGATGACAAGGCGAGGCAAAGGTAGTGCCGATCCAGAAGACCAAGCACCGACCTTGTCGGGTAGCTACTACCTTGGAGAATTCCCAGACATGGATCGAGTCAGGGAGGTTTCTGATGATACATCTACGACACATCAGGTACGGAGTCCGAGAGTATTCGGTATGCGCTCGGGTAGACGAAAAGCGAACGAAGACGCATTATCTGCGTCATCTTCACATGTGGAATTAAAAGGGTGACGCAAAAGGGTCTCTCAATACAACTTAAATATTCCATGCTACAGTCGTTTTCCTCTGTTTACAAAATCGATAACGGGCAAAATCTCCAATCAAAATCTCCACCCCCGCTCAGCCTTTATCTCCGACTGATTGAGCCCATGAACCCTCAACTCCTCCGCCCAACCCTACCATTCAAATAACTTTTCCATACTAACCTCATCCCCAAAAGCGTCCATATCATTACAAATCGCCCGATGAGACCCTATAGTGGCTCTAGCCCAACTAGCCCAATCGCTTTTTATCAGACCTCTGCTGTAACCACCCTTTTGCGGGCCCGTTGGACCCAGCAAGCAACACGTCGGACCGTATTCTCCCACAACCCGGCGCGGGGTGCAATGGACGCAGTATCGTGAGTCGTGGTTAGCGAGGTTCAGCAAGAAAGTCCGGGTTTCCATGTCTTGTTTGAGGGAACTCAGGGCAGACCGGAGGTTGGCAAGGCCGGCTGCGAGTTTCTCGTGCTGGACCTTTTGGTGGGTTGCTTTTCGGTGTTTGATGCGGTTTCTCATGTTGGCGAGTGTGAAACGGGTCATCTGAAGTTTGTGTGTCTTGAGCGGGTTTGGAAAGGTATTTAGGAGGGATGTTGTGGGTAGAGAGAAGGGAACAATGCAGGAATTAATGCGCCATTGTATGGATCGTAGATACACAATGTTGATCTGAAGGCTCATAGTGTGACTGAGGCACCCTGGTTCGCCCGCTCATCCAAAGTTTTGCAGACCAATGACAAGAACTGCGTTGCAATATTTTTTTCCTGTGTCGAGATACCCCTTTGCTGCCTAATTGTTGAGAAAAAGATATTCCATAGAATTTTCTCATCATCAGCTTTCCAATACGGTCAGACAATTCGAGTAGAAAGAGTTCTCGGCACACGACGATACCGCATCCCACTTCATACAAGCCTCAACCCCTCTTCACTCCTTCATAAACTTGCCGAAAATGTAGAGATCATCCGTAGTCCTCCATCTGCCCGCAAGCCAAAGCCCTTCACCTTGCCAAACATGTACTGCCAGCTCCTGCATACCGCTCTTCGCCATCACACGTCGGCTAGCCGGGTTCTCACCGTTGACTATGGCTCTGACAAATACCTTTTCACAGCCGTCCCAGAAGCTCTCTTTCTTCTTGCAAGCATTGAGTACAGCGGTCACGGCGCTGGTCGCGTAGCCTTTACCCCATGCCACGGGTAGGAATTGGTATCCGAGCTCCATGGTCAGACAATCGGGGTTGAAGATCGAAGCAGGGAAGATATCAGCTGGCAGAGGAAGACTGTTAGGCCCGATAGAGCGAAGGGTTACTAGGCCGATGAACTTTGTTGGGGTGTTCTCATGGCTTGTTGGATCGCTTGGGGGTTCTAGTAACTCGTGGATGGCGTAGACGATTCTGTAGGATTTGGCTTCGCCGTCATGAGTTGTGGTTGGTAAAGCGCTTTGCATGGTCTTTTCTGTGTCTTCTATGGTTTTTGAACGGCCGTAGATGCTGTCGAAGGTTAGCATAGGTCATGATCATTGTAGTCTTTACTTCCAAAATTGAGAATAGGACATGACCAGACGTGGAAAACGAGGGGAACGACTCACCTCCACCATGTAGCTTTCTCGTCACTACGTATCTCGTGGAGCCACTCAAGTTCCTGGCTTCCTTTCTCCGCTGACTCGATGAGCGTCAGCTTCAGCTTTGGTGTGAACAATGTCTTGTCCATGATGATAGATAACAATTGAGAGTCGAATAAATGCTTGATATTGAGATCATCTCAGTACGGAAGACCAATATATATCTTCTCAAGTCTTAAGGCAGCCATATCGGAATGGATTGTACGAAGTACCCAATCGGCGTTCGTGAAGCTCGGTAAGCATCGTAAGCGGTAAGGCGTGGTGGTGGAGCGCATTAAATCTGGATTAGTCGTTCCGCAGACCCAAGGTTATCGGTATTCCAGCTTCTGAGAGCATACGCTCTAGATCTTAACTAGTGTCTTCGTGAGTCAACATGATTGTATCCGTCCCGAGGTCATGATCAGTGCCTCCACCATTGCGATTCATCAGAGGTTCGAGTAGCCTTATCGCGCCAAGCAAGCCACGGCAACCCTATGTACCGTTTTCCAACACCTCTGTGACGTGAGGTCTTCTAATTCATATATATCATGGTCCATGAAGGTACAATGCGTTCCGTCGCTTCATTACTTGTATTTACCGCATGCCTAGTCGAAAGTGGAATGCCAAGACCAACCTCTCACCATCTATACCCATGATGGTACCAGTGCAACTAGAATAATATGCCCTGATGACACGTGAACAGAATTTGGGGAAGCTGTCGACCTGACGGCCACAGAAGCGTGTGTGACAATTAGCTAGCGCAATGATGTCTTGGCATTCCCGAACTTCCGACCGAACTTTTGGCACCATCGCAGCCACCTTCGACGACTTCAAAGCCGCAATGGCACGCCCACGATCGTTAATAGCTCCCTTAAGCCGGCTAACCACGTCCTCCGTCGCCGTAACGAGACCTGAGATCCCGCGCATTGCCTCGATACCCTACCAGACGATACGATGCGCAACCACCAAAGCACAGCCCAAGAAAAAGAAGAAGGCGCGGAACACGTTCCTGCAATATGACTTGAAGCGGGCAGACCAATTCTCGCTGATTGATGCGATGCAGTAAGTCCCATGCACGAACCATTTTGGAATTTGGGAAAGAGAGACAAGGAGCTGATTGCAGAGTAGATATATCCGCGCCTTCGAAGTAGGCCGCAACCCATCCTCGTCAAAGTACGAAGTGCACGTTCGCCTCCGCACGCTCAAAAACGGACCTGTAGTACGAAACCGCTTACGACTTCCACACCCTGTCAAGACCGACATACGAATCTGCGTCATCGCAGCCCCAGACTCGAAAGCGGCTGCTGAAGCTCGCGCTGCGGGCGCCACGATTGTTGGCGAGGACGACATTTTCAACCAGATCAAGGAGGGTATCATCGAATTCGACAGGTGTATATGCCATATCGACAGTCTACAGAAGATGAACAAGGCGGGGTTGGGCCGAGTACTAGGTCCCAAAGGCCTGATGCCAAGCACGAAGACGGGCACAGTGGTCACGCAAGTGGGAACCAGTGTGAGGAATATGGTGGGCGGAAGCGAATACAGGGAACGTCTGGGTGTGATTCGCATGGCGGTTGGACAGTTGGGATTCACACCAGAAGAGATGCAGAGGAATGTCAAGGCGTTCATGGATGCGCTGAAGAAGGACATGGCGCAGATGAGCGACCGAATCAACAAAGAGATTCATGAGGTTGTGCTCAGCTCAACGAATTCGCCTGGCTTCACGCTGAGCGGGGACTTCAAGGGGCCGGATTCGATAGCGCCCAAGGAATTGAGCGGGCCTTTGTAAATGTAGCTTTTGGGTTGTATGAACAATGTACCATACCGAACGCCGTCGCTATGCTGGTGTCGAGTTTCTCCATTACGACGACTTTAATGATTTTAAGACTTGAACCGCTTCTGCCGATTCCTCCATGTCTCCGTATATTTTCATGATCTTCATGACGCGGCCTGATCCATCTGCCCCGGCAGCCTTGGCCTGCTGCAATGCAGTGCTCAAATCCATCAACAATGTAGTCCGCACCTTTGCTATCCTCGCAGTCTGTGCTGCAACAAACGGATGCTCGCCCAGCTCCTTTTCCAGCCCTAGCACCAGTCGATACTGCACTACATTCCGTCTGAGTTTCGCAACCGAAACACTATAGCCCTCTTCTTCCTCGTCTTCGTCTTCATCCTCGTCGCTATCCGATACTTCTTCCCCGAGTATAGTAGGCTCTTGCCCAGTCGTTTCAATCACGAGCTCCGCCTCCAACTCCTTAAGCCTGGTATCATAATCGATGAGCTGTCTGCCGACTTCAATCTTACGTCTAACATGCCGCTTCTCCTCTAGTAACTCGCCGACCTCTTCCTCCCTCTTGCCCACCACACCCATCAAGCCATCGACCTCCTTTCTAAACCCCAACAACCCCACTCTGACCTCCTCTACCTTTTCCTCACCACCATTCAGGCTGTTCCCCAGGTTCAAGAAGTCCTGATAGTTGGAATTGACGAGGTCAAGGAGCTCTTTTGAGAGGAGTTGGGAGCGCGAGCGCAGTTCTGAGCGCAGGTCCTCGAGCGTTTGGTGGCGGTTATGAAGCGTAGAGAGGTAACTCGCGGGGGAGAAGTCCGGGGCGAGGAAATCGGCGCGGCGGAGTGGTGTCGCAAAGGGTAGCGTGGAGATGTTGTCTTCGTCGTCGTCGCTGGACCCGGAGGAGCGCGAGTCGTCGCCAAGCTAATTCAAACAACACGTCAGTCGCAAACACCAAAAAAAACGAGTCGCGTAATCGTAGGAATAGTTGGAGTGCCACTACGTACGTAGAATTGACTCATGGCTGCCGTCTTACTTCCATGGACGCGTCACGTTAGCTGTTCGCTGAGCGTTGTTGCCAGAAGTCCGAATAAACTAATCGATAAGCTTCGGAACGTGAACCGAGGCCTCGGAACCATGCTCGTGGTTTGTAATGCAACCGCCGATTAGCGGCACGCACCCCTCCGTGGGGCGAGTCGATGGCAAGTAGAGTGTTGTACGTCAGTTCCTCCGTTGTGCTCCTTTGACTTTTTGCCGATGATCTCCAATAAACTTGTTCATTCTTCACACACGTACCCCAATTCTGACACAAACGTTTGAAAAGCTTGTTATCAGTCATACATACACTGAGAGAAAGACGTCATAGTAATTCGCGACACAAGCTTCCGTACAATGCCACCGCAGCCCGAGCTCCCTGAGCCCGCACACCCTGGAGTCGATTCAATGCTGAGCCGTAGGTTTGGAAAAGAGGTTGCCAATTACTTCTCTGGTACGTCCCACCAAGCCGGCGTGTGTCTATGTCTTGGACCCTTATCGTTGACAACCGATATACAGGCTCCCCGTTAAACCGCGTGGGCTTCCTTCGTCCCGACCACCAATTCCTCTCTTCCGCTCTCCACCACCCTTCGACCACATTCCTCCTCTTCAACAAACTCGAGCCCCTCGTCAAGACCGGCACCGAGATCGCGCGCTGTAGCTTTGCGGATGTGAAGCCTATCATCGGCGAGAACCCGTTTGAGAAGTCTGAGGAGGAGATCATTGCTCAATACAACTCGAGTTTGTATGTCCCGCAGATAATATTCCTGGGCCTGGACGAGAGGAAAGATGGGTTCAAGTACAAGGAGCACTACAAGGGCCAACCTTGGTTCGCTGTAGACGTTACGCCTAAGGAGAGCGTAAAAGACAAGGCGGAGCAATTGATTGAGAAGTTGAAAGGTCAAGAATTGGAGTTCAGCAAGGGAAGAATGCATCTGAGCTTACCAGCCGAGGAAGGTATATTACTATCCCTCCAAGCAATCCCCGTTTCCAGGATCGTTGTAACTAACATCTTACAGCTGCCATCTACGCCGAAGCCCGTCACCTCCTCGACTGGAACGCCCGAAACCCCTTCTGCGCCTCGTGCGGCTACAAGACGCTTTCCGTAAACGCTGGTTTCAAGCGTACCTGCCCACCCAAAGACATCGCGTCTGAAGTCAACCAAGGCGAGCGTCCACCATGCGCAACCCGCACAGGCATCTCCAACCTCTGCTTCCCGCGCACCGACCCCACCGTCATCATGGCCGTAGTGTCCGCCGACGGCAAAAAGATCCTGCTAGGTCGCCAGAAGCGCTGGCCACCATACTGGTACTCCACTCTCGCTGGTTTCCTCGAACCAGCAGAGAGCGTCGAGGAAGCTGTTCGTCGCGAGGTTTGGGAAGAATCTGGCATTCATCTCGGGCGAGTAGTTATCCATTCCACGCAGCCCTGGCCGTATCCTGCTAACCTCATGATTGGCGCTGTGGGCCAGGCGATTCCTGAGGGAGAGACAATCCATCTGGGACATGATGCGGAGTTGGAGGATGCAAAGTGGTTTACCGCTGACGAAGTGCGCGAGGCGTTGCGAGTGGGGACTAGCGGGCTTGGAGAAGATGCTGGACCTGAGTACAAGGAAGGTGGATTGAGGTTGCCGCCCAAGACTGCGATTGCGAATCAGCTTATGACGGCTGTTGTGAACGGTTTCGCTAGTGGAAGCCCGATGATCTAGGTCTGTAGTTTGTATACGAATGAATAGACAAGAGGATGTAGTTGTAGATGTAGAAGCACGGATAGAAGATGGTCTTTGAATGAAGGTGCAGATGTTTGTTGTACACTTGCAATGTTTGCATTTTGCATGTTCTTGTTAATCTACTCCAGTACAATGTACCTGCGTAACCGCTCGGGTATCGCATCGTACAGCTTCTTCTGCTCCAGCCACTTCTTGGAAAACAGACGATCCGCATATCGGTATGCGCCATCGCACAGCAGTGTAACAACTGTTGATCCCTTGCCCAGCTTCTCAGCTACTTCCTTGGCCGCAACGACGTTGAGACACGAGCTAGCACCCAGGTAAAGACCCTCCTCATCCAGACATCTGTATACCATCTCGATGGTCTTCTCGTCGCTAATGTGTACGGAGCCATCGAGGAGGTCAATGTCCGGCTTCAAGTTCTCGGTTACGCGACCTTGACCGATACCTTCTGTGATGGAGCCGCCAGCCCGTTCCGTGAGCTTGCCGCCACTTTGAATGTAGGAATGTAGGACAGAGCCTGGGGGGTCTGCCAAAAAGCTCTTAACCCTTCCATCGCTCTTCTCCTTGAGGTACCTCGTTACACCCGCCAGACTGCCTCCTGTACCAGTGGCGCAGGTAAAAGCGTCAAGCTTTCCTCCAGTCTGTGCCCAGATTTCCGGTCCTGTAGTCTCAATGTGTGCCTGTCTGTTCGCCACATTGTCGAACTGGTTCGTCCACACTGCGTTTTCAAGACGGTCTGCGTGACGCTTCGCCTGGTGGTTGTAGTTCTCGGGGTTGTCAAAGGCCACAGCTGGGACTGGGTAGACTTCAGCGCCCAGTAATCTTAACAGATCGATCTTGCCCTGCGACTGGGTGTTGGGCATGTAGATGACCAATCGGTAGCCCTTTGAGCGGCAGACGTGCGCAAGACCAATTCCAGTGTTGCCGGCTGTACCTTCAATGACGGTGCCGCCCGGCTTTAGGAGACCCTGGCGCTCGGCATTCTCGACGACGAAGAGGGCGGCGCGGTCCTTGACGGAGCCGCCTGGGTTTTGGAATTCGGCTTTTCCGAGGACGTTGCAGCCGGTTTCTTCGGAGAGCTTCTTCAAGCGGATGAGGGGAGTCTTTCCGATTGCTAGTAATGGTTGTTAGTATGACAATTTCTTGTGTTTGTAGCGCATATATGTTACCATCAAGGAAGCCCCGCTGACCAATGCCTTGGGCTTTGGAGATGTTGACGGCCGTCTGCTGAGCAGCTTCTATGGAGCCAATGCTCTCTACGCCGCGCCGTGCGGAAGTCGCAAAGCCTCGCGCTGCCGTCCTGAACATTGTTGGAACTGTAATAACGCCACACAAAGTCGAAGGACGGGAAAGTTCAAGTTCAAGATTCGCGATGATGCCATCGGCTGGTCGGCGAATCAACGCGCTTTCGCCCGATGTCGCAAGCGTTTAGACCCTTGCTCGTGGCACCCCTGCACCCACGAGTCGTTGCCGCGGGGGTGCGTAAACAACAACACCGACCGTCTATCGCAGGTCCATGGCCACTGTAGACGACCATATATTCTAGTCATCATACACCAAAACATGCCTGGACGCCCTTCGACGCGTGCGCCGCGCGGATCCAACACGTCAACCGCCCGCAAAACCAGCGGCGGCACTACCAAATCAACGCGCGCATCTTCTGCAAGGCAGTCCGCAAACGCAGTCCAAATCCCCGATGAGGGCCCCGTAACCACTCTCCGCACGCAAATCGCACAGGTTTTCAGCGACGCACAGAAGACAACTGCCACACAACGGAAGTTGGTAGTCAACCTGAGAAAGATCCAGGAAGCATGCTGTTTCGAGCCACCGGACACAGGCAAGAAGGGCGGGAAGAACAAGGGGGAGGAACATGAAGACTTTGACGAGGAAGAATTCAACGCTGAGGTCGTAAGATGCGTGCTCAGAATTATGAGTGTGAAGAAGAGTGAGCCGGTGGGGGACAGGGTTATACGTTTCTTGGGCGTTTTCTTGAAGCATGCGTCGGAGAAAGGTTGGTTGTACACTGCCTCCATTGCAAGAAAAAGATACTCATGAAGTGTAGATCAGCAAATCTTTGCCGCCGAGTCCGAAGAGGAGGCGACTGCCTTTCACGAGACCCCTACCAGCCGACTTACATCGAATATTCTGACAACTATCCTTGCGTTTTTGACGGCCAAAGACAAGACGGTTCGGTTCCGTGCTACGCAAACAGTCGCGCATATCGTAAATAGTCTCACTACCATCGATGACGACATCTTCAATTTGATAAGGTTGGGTTTCTTGAAGCGGCTACGGGACAAGGAGCCGTCGGTCCGTGTGCAAGCTATCCTGGGCCTGGGTCGCCTTGCCGGCAACGATGACGATGAGCAAGAAGATGAAGACAGTGACGAAGAGGCCGCGGGCGGTATCCTAGACAAGCTTCTGGACATTATGATCAATGATCCGAGTGCCGAAGTACGACGTGCGGTGCTTTTAAACTTGCCGCTTTGGCCATCGACCCTGCGATACATTCTAGAGCGAGCTCGCGATATGGACGCGACTACTCGGAGGCTAGTCTATGGAAAGATTCTGCCAGCTTTGGGCGACTTTCGGCACATGTCTCTTGTGGAACGAGAGAAGCTGATCCGGTGGGGTCTCCGGGATCGAGACGACATCGTCCGAAAAGCTGCTGCAACTCTTTTTCGTGAACGCTGGCTGGAGGATTGCGCTTCTTCGCGCGACACCCGTTCTGAAGAAGAGAAGAAGCCTGGTGATGTTGCACCACCAAACCTAGAAGCGCTCTGTGAGCTGCTGGAACGTATCGACGTGACAAGGTCTGGAGAGGAAGAGGGTATGGCTCACGAAGCTATGCGCCAGTTCTGGGACGGCCGTCCAGACTACCGCAGAGATATTACGTTCGACCACGAGTTCTGGAACAACTTAGATGCGCAGACTGCCTTTGTTGCTCGCACGCTGAACGACTATAGCCAGAGTACAGATGATGACAGAGTTCGGAGCATGATTGAGGACAAGATGCCTGAAGTCACCATGTTTGCTTTCGTTCTGCAGCGGGAACTCAATTCTTTGATGGAGTTGGTCGACAAGGTTGCCATGATGGAAGAGAACGACCCAGAGATTGAGGAAGCCCAGGAAGACGTCGAGGAGCAGGACTTTATTGTGCAGCAACTCCTCCACATCGCGCACACGCTTGACTACACAGACGAGATGGGACGAAGGCAGATGTACAACATCATGCGCGAAGCTATTGCCAAGGCTCAGCTTCCTGAAGAGTGCACCAAGCTTGCTATCGAGGTCCTGCGAAAGGTCTGTGGTAGCCGAGGCGAGTCAGACTTCTGTGCTCTCATTGTAGAAGCTATTGCCGACGTGCGCGATTCACTCTTGGACGCCGATGATGCCACTGTCACCGGCGAGAACGCCGAGGAGAGCTTTCACTCTGCCCAATCCGATGTGGACATGGATGCTCCTTTGATCAAGCCCAAGACCGCCAAGGCCACAGAGAACCTCACTGAAGAAGAGAAGGAAGAGCGACAGATTCGTGAGGTGATGGTATACTCCAAGTGCTTGCACATCGCTCAATGCACGCTTCAAAATGTGGAGGGCGATCTAGAGTCGGATACGTCGCTCACCAATATTCTCAACACACTGATCATCCCCGCTGTACAAGCCCATCAAGCCATGATCCGTGAACGCGGTGTCATCTGCTTGGGACTGGCGGCCCTTCTTAGCAAAGTAAGTCATAGTACCCATCGTTTGCTACGTGCTATATTGACAGTAACCAGGATCTCGCGGATAACAACCTCGACCTCTTCTTCCACTGTTTCACCAGGGGACACGACGCACTGAAGGAAATCGTCGTCCAAGTTCTCACCGACGTTATCATCACACATCCCCAGCTCCTCATACCCACCATTCCAGACCCTGATGCCGAGACCGAAGATGCGGAGCCCATCACAAACCCACGCATCCGACCCATCACCAAGATTTTGCTCAAAGCTTTCACCTCGGACAACAAGCGCATCAGCCTCATCTCCTGCACCGCCGCTTCCAAGCTGCTGCTTCTCGGGATCCTGCCCCCGCTATCAACAGCCGAAATCCTCAAAGCCTTCACGTTAACCTACTTTGACCCCGAGACAGCGGCAAACCCCGCGCTTCGCCAAGCGCTGAGCTATTTCCTCCCCGTCTTCTGCCACAGCAAGCTCAAGAACGCCAAGCTCATGGGCGAGATCGCCGTGCCCGTCATCTCCAAGCTACTCATCATGCGCGACGAGAACGTCGAAGAAGAAGACGTAGACGAAATGGTCGGCTGGCCCGTTATCACAGCCCACCTCTCGGAATGGACCGACGGCCGCAAAGTCGTCGGCGCAACGGAACTCGGTCTCGACGGCAAAACGAGCTCAACGGCCGAAGCAGAGGAGCCGCACGTCTACCTCGCCATCGACGTGCTAGAACGCGCTTTAACAAGCACGTGCTCGAAAGATGAGCGTAAACCCCTTCTCTCCCTGCTCAGCAAACTCTTCATTGCTGCTTCGGGCGCGGTAAGTGCTCGCAAGGCCAATGACGACGGCGGTGACGGCGCCGTAGACGAAGACTCGCTGCGCACACTGCACAGTCTGGTCTCTGAGGCTGTAGAGGGCAAAATCGGGACGGATGCTACGCAGCGTAATGCGCTGGCTAAGCTGGAAGCTACACTTACCAAGCGCCTAGGCGAGGTCGGGAACGCGACGCAGGTTCAAGATGGCGACGAGGCTGAGCGTACGGCTACGCCTGAGACGACTGTTGCGCCTGAAGCTAGTGTGGCTGAGGACGAGGAGACGGAGGCTGAGGCCGATGCGACTGAGGTACCTGTGCCACGGCGTCAGGCTGAGGTGGCTCACGACGAGGATGAGGAAGAGGAAGAGGAAGAGGAAGAGGAAGATACCATGTTAGCGGGTATGCAAGGAGAGGGTACACGCATGCCGCTTGAAGAAGACGATGATGACGACGACGACGACGACGATGATGAAGGAGATGACGAAGATGACGAAGAACAGGGAGAGCAATCTGTGGCTGAACATAGTGCTTTGACTGTTGGAAGAGATGATCGCAGGAGGAATATGGTTACTGAAGATGATATCATGGAAAGTTTGCTGCAGAGTGAGATGGAGGATTCGGCGTGAAGTGTATGGCCCAACGTCACGTCGCGGGTTGGAATTGGCGTTTAGGGGAAATGTGCACGATGAGGTTGTAAATGACAATTATGATATCCCTTTTTATTATTTTCTTCTTCTTCTTCTATTCACTGGGGGAATCTTGCATGGGTTGGAGCTTAATGTTGTAAGTGGAAATGCTTCTCTTCGCTTTGCTAACTAAAACCATGGGTATATGAAGCCTGCTCCTCGCAAAAGAAAGGAAAAAAAGATCAGTCCGCTAAATACGCCGGTAAACTCGAATGACCCAAATCTATAACGTCTTTCCCTGCTTCTTGGGGATGAACATTGCAAAATAACAGAAAAAAAAAACTAGCAGATCGATAAACTCTCTCATATCATATCATCATGATGCGCCTTCAACATCCATACATCGTCAGACAACTTACCCAAAAACCTCGTTATACCAGCTCCGAAGCCGTCTACACTGCTCAATCCCTTCATCTTCCCTACAACCCTCTTCAGCAATAACATCCCACATCCGTTGCTCGACATCGTAGCCAAGCTGCGTCTCCATAGCTTCTTTCCCACCCCACATCCTGTGCGGCTTCCCCTCGACATCAAACGCCCTAGCATCATCCAGCACCTTTGCGGGATCAAGCTTGAGGTTATTCTGATGGATGAAAAACGGGCGCGGTTTTCCAGGCACCTTCCTTGTACCGTATCCTCCTTTGTATTTGGCCGGATCGGGGTGTTTGAGGTCGGCGTCTTGCCAGAGGGCTTTGTCGTGGATGTGCGTGCGCATCGGAGCGAGGTATTTGTAGTCAAACTGCGGATGTGCTTGCGCGATGCCGGTGCCCTCGAAGGTGCCGTTGACGAAGCGGCCGAGGGCGCCGGGCGCGGTGCGGATTTGGTAGTAAGGGAGATCGACGGCGAGGGCGGCTTGGACGAAGGTTTCTTTGTCGCCTGCGCCGGGGCTGCCTTGGCTGAAGAGGATGTAGTAGTAGTCCGGGCCGTAGTAGTTGTAGTATACCATCATGAGGAGCGTCTCCCGGTGCAGGTCCTTGTTGATTAGGAGCTGGCCGCTCTCGGTGGAGAGTCGTGATTGGGATGCGACTTCGGGGATGGCGGCTATGTGGTAGAAATGCGCGGATATGGTCTGGGCCCAGAAATCGGGCCAGGTTACTAGACCGTGGGTTGTGTATGGTGCGGTCGAGAATAAAGGTGCTGGGTCGGTCACTGGAAAGGCGTCGCTGTCAAGGAAGAGGACGTGCTGGAAAGATGAGAAGAGGATTGCAAAAGCCTTGTACTGGAAGTGATGAGGTGGTTTGGCGTCTGTGGCGGTTTCGTAGATGTTCGATAGGACCACGCAGCGCGCGTTCAGTGAGGGGAGAACAGTGTCGCAGATCGTTGCATCGTACTTGCTCCAGTTGTCGATGAACACTTCCATGGGCAGGTCACACCCTGTCCGGCGCAGCATGCGCAGCGACACCAGAAAGATGGGCATGTACAGGGCGTTCGCGGTGGTAACGATGCCCGTAGTGCCTTTTGAGAAAGGTACTTTCGCCGCGAGTTCTTGCGCAGACGTACGCATAGCATAATGGGCTCGGAACAAGGCAGTCTCGTCGGTATCTGTAAAGTTGACCAATCGATCAGGGTGCTTCTTATGGGGTTCAAGCGGCAGGAACGTCTTGATTGACTCGAATCCCTCCTCGTCAAGCTCCAAGGGCTCGCACTGCGGCTGTGCGTCTAAAAGGGCAGTTGCGAGCTCTGACCAGAATTCTTGGACTGGTTCGCCAAAGGTGGAACTGGCTTCAGTGAGGTTCTTGCCAGTGAGTATGGGAACATTGTAGGCAGCCGAGCCGTGGTACTGCCGTGGCAGGAAGAAGAACCCGCATAGGAGCAGGAAGAGTGGAATGGCAAGCAGTCGTGGTACCGATGAGATGCAATGTGGTGTAGTGACAAGCATCGCGGAGCGAGATCGTGAGCGAGTGTGAGGTATACCCATCGAGGAAAGGATCGTTTCTAGGAGGCAGATAGGAGGGAAGGAGGGGGTGAGATAGGTCAAGATCTGGGGAATGAAACGAGAGTGTAGGGTCCAGGGCGTCTTTTTGTGAGCTTACTACGACATCGCCCACATATAGATGCGAGATGACACCAACCAGGGGCCGGCAGCGCCAGCCGTTTGTGGCAGAGCGTAGAAATCATGATACGGCCGGAAGGCTGGTGCAATCAGTAAGCTGCGGCGACGCCCAGAAGGAAGGAACGACTGCTGTATGGCCAACTCGGTTAAGATCTCAGCTTATCGCTGACTGAACATGTAAAGCTGCTGTCGTGCAGGCCAAGACATTCAACGTGGACGCCGTCACCCGTAGCATGAAGCTTGGTATGGTGATCACGAGAGACAAGCCTTTTGGTGTGGATTAGCTAGTGAATGTCACGCGTGCACCGAGTCAGCAAGACCCGGCGATACGAGCAAAGTTCTGCTAATTGAGCCCGAAACATACTGGCCTTGTATCTAAGCCTAGTTCATGAGGAGATAGTAGGGTCAAAATTAGTGACGCTAGTCACGTAGTTGAGATGATTGATAGCGTGGTTGGACGGCGAGACTGGGCAAAGTCTGGAAATTTGGGTCGCTAGTAAGAAACCCCTGCAAACTGGTAATGACGGCCGCGCATGATGAGGCTCTGGGTAATTGCCACGAGCGTAACATATTGATCTCATCTTGGTTATAATGGCAGAATGCGATTAGAGTTTGGAGCAGCTTGAAGGCGTCCGCTGGCCGTTGAAACGGGCGCTGCCAAGGTGCGAAACAGGAAGCTGAGTAGAGATACGTTGGTCTCTCGACTCGTATCGCGCTCCTTCAGCATTGCTGGAAAAATAGCGCAGCGCATACGAGACCCTGAGTACACGGAGAATCTGCGCCACGTGTACGCCACGGACCTCAAATTAGGCAAATGAAGAAGCTCGAGGTCCACCGTATATCGGACCGCAGTTGTTTCGGTCGTCCAGCCGCCGAGAGCCGAGGGGGTGGGCTGACGACAACATCGCATGTGAGACACTGGTTAAGAGCCTATTGAGTGGGAATATTGCCCATGGACTCTGAGGTTCTTTTATACTCTGGGATCGTTTTATACTCTGCGCTTCTCTCTGGTATGCTTTGATATCCGTTTGTTGCATATGCATCCACTCTTCCTGCGTTCTCCAATGCGAGGCAAGCAGAATGTCAGCTGGATACGATACAGCCTACAACTCACAGCCTATCCCACTCTAGCCTTTGTAGCGCCTTCATGAGCGCGTTACAGGTAGTCCAAAGATGTTCGACTTATTCGTAATGTTGCACACTCGCAGCAAGCCGCTGTGCACCAATAGCCGCCCTGCTGGTGCCAAAAGGGGACTAGTTCACAGCCAAGTTAGCACCTGGGCACCATAGTCTTCCGCATTTGGGTCCTGCAAGAAATGGGTGGTTAGATCGAGTGCACCACTTTGCTAGACCGGAAGATGGAAAATAAGCGCCCGTCCTTCTGGACTAATTCGAACAATACTTTGGTAGGCTTTTCAAATGTTAATTGAGGGTCCTGGCCTTGGAACTCGCAGACTGTCGACTGGGTGCGCTCGAACTACTAGGCGCTCTGACAAAGCGCCCGATCGCAGCGTTCCATATTCTTTCTGTGCATTCGGTCTGGTCGAAAACTCGAAGGTAGGGTTGAATAATATACCATCAGAATCACTAGTAGACGTCACTGTCCCCGGCTTTTTGACAATATGGCTACCTGTCTCAGAAGATCTTCTCATCCCAACTCGGCATGCGGGTCTTCCTTTCCACAAGGCGCCCTTGTATCCATTTGTGCCTCCACATCACCCAGACCCCGAGAGAGGGAGTCGCATCCACTGTTGAGCCACGGTCTTGGACACTTGTGCTTTGGGTCAGTAGTAGCCTACGCGCATGAGTACTTCTCAGACCATCTTGGGACCGAGGCTTTGGTCATCTAAACCTCATCATCTCTGTTTCTTCTCTTCTGTCGCGGCCTCCAGTTTCGCCTTAATACAATCCCAATCACGGTCGAAGATGGTAAAGACTAACAAGATGTTTCGAGGAAGAGCAGGAATTATTAGGACAGGTAGGGAAAGTAGTTCTATACGAAGCACGAAAGGCATAGAGGCCAAAAGAGCTGCCTTTGTCGCACATTCATTGCCAAGGCAATGCAGTGTGTGATTCAATTTAGATCATGTAAGAAAGGAAAAAAAGCAAGGCAAGCCGAGAGAAAAGAAGAAGCTCAAGGCCCAGACATGGAACGAAATGATCGTCTCCAAGATCCAAGAGCTCCTGCAAGCCCGTATTGCCGCCGTCCAATTTGTACTTTTGTCCGTCCGCCCAGCTTTTCAAAGGAAATTCAAGTCGATCCCCAAACACCCCCCATCCAAGGTATCGAACTCCGTCAAATGAGGATTTTTCCGTCTATACGCATCCATGCCGTAGGTAGCCTGCAAATGCCACGAATTCTTAAATCGACCGATGCTGTCAAACTCCACCGAAAGCCAATCTTGCCCACGCCAGCCTATCCGAAGAAACCATCCCATATCAAATTGCACCGCAAGATCCGCGCTCCAGATGATCGATACCTATGTACGAGTGTATTTACGCCGGCGACTTGTTGGCGGGATTCGAGACATTACGTCGATCGTCGTTCATGGAAAGAGAACCGAAGCCAGTCGAAAGGAACGCAAAGGGGTCGTTGCGACCGTCGCCACCGTTGGGGGCACCCTGGTTAGGGTAAGGGTCTGCAGAAGAGAAGGCAGCCTCAGCTGAGCGACTGTCGAAAGGAGTCGAGTGCATGCCACCGTTGGGCACGTACTGAGCACCCATCGGAGGGTAAGGGCTAGCAGCGCCCATACCAGAGGGCAGAGCGTAGGAGCTGGGAGGACCACCATACTGCTGAGCAGGGAAACCGCCGCCACCGTAACCAGCAGGGCCGTAGGGACCGGCGCCAGGCGTACCACCCATGGAGGGAGGGCCCATGCCGAAGCCAGAGGGAGTGTCCATGGGAGATGGGAAGGCCGAATCAGCGACAACAGCCGCACCTGCACGGCTCGCACCGCAGCGAAGGCAAGCAGTGTTCTTGGCGAAGTTGTGGTAGCCACAGCCGTTCTCACCGCACTTCCAGTCTCCAGCACGGAAAGGAACAACACCGGTACCTCCGCGCATGTGTCCACCACCCATTCCGTGACCGTGGCCATGGCCCATGTGGTGCTGAGGAGGACCCATCATGCCAGGGTGGCCTCCGTATCCGTAACCGCCATAGCCCATTGGGTCACCACCTGGTGGGCCCTGCTGCATGGCCGGGAAAGAGCATCGGAAACAAGCAGTACGACGCTGGAAGTTTGAGAAGCCGCAAGAGGGGCAGTTCCAGTCACCGGGGCGGGGTCGGTTCTTGCTAGGAGGGAAGGGTGTGATGATTTCGGAAGCACGGTCGAGGACACGAGTCGAGGAAGGTGAGACCTCGATAGCCTTTTCGTTGAGTGCTCGGCCGTTCATGCAAAGGCTCTCGGCAGCCTGAGAAAGTTAGTATGGGATTGGATTCGGCAATGGCATGGTACATACCTCCTCGTGAGAAGAAAAGATGGCGAAGCCGGTGCCGGTGGGCTTATGTTGGTCTGGGGTGCGAAGGGTCCAGAAAGCAATAGGGCGACCGCCGAATTGAGTGAACCAGCTCTCAAGCTCTGACTGCGTGGTGTCATGGGGCAGACCGCTCATGTGGAGGACCTTGCTGCGCTCTGACAAGAAGGCGCGCACATCAGCCCGGGCATCCATTGGCTTTGTTAGGACGTCTGGGTGGTCTTGGGGTGGTTGCGACTTGCGGATCAACCCACGGAGGACTCGGGCAAGTGTAACAGCCTCTTCCATAGCCCGCCTCGGTGAGGCGGGAGCAAGAGCCTGCAAGTGAAAGGGAAGGTTGTGTTTGATGGGCGCAGAAGACTGCACGGGCTCCACTTCCAGAGCTGCACAAATGTTGGTCAAGGCGCTAGAGCCAAAAGGCAATGACTCTGGGTGGTGAGCCTGCCAGCGCTGGTATTCAGTGCGAAGATCGAAGGTACGGGAATGTTGGAGGTACGGGGGGAGGACCACAGCCTTATCCCTCGCCTCACGCGGCAGCTGGACCCGGAGGTCCCACGAATCGAGTGTGACAAAGGCGAATTCGAGGTTCTTCGGCGCGATGTGCTCCGTGTGAAAGTTATTGAAACGCTCCACGGCGTCGCGGAACGAACCGGCGTTGCGGACCTGATCCCAGGTAAGGGTTGTCAAGCTGGCTGTCAAGGGTTTCTACGTCAGCAACATTCTTTCAGCATTGGAGGGTGAAGAGCAGAGGTACTCACTGCACAAGGCCGTGATTGGCGTGTTGACGGGCTTGACCAGGACGGACTCGCGATGCAGCTGGGACTGGGTCAGCAATTGAGCCGCGACAGGTTTACTTTCTCAAGCCTACCTCTTCGCACGACTTTGCATCGAGCAGAATCCAGCCAAGCTCAATGACCTCCGCCGAGTCCTTGGTCACATATACGCCATGCTCATCACACGTTGTTGCAACGTGGATGACGACGTAGCGGTCGAGGTTTGCGGCCTGGGGGCTCGGAGTGGGTTGCGAGGCCATTATCTATGTTTCTGGACGGCGTGCTGTCAGTATGTGTCTTCCGGTATCCAGATATCACCCGTTCGGATCGGCGATGTCGATTCGGCGGCTGAGGTTTGTCGGGGAAGGAGGTAAGGCGCGGCGGAAGCAGAAGGAGCGACCAGCGGATACGTCAGCGGGGAGGTGAATGGGAAGAGGTGAGGTGGGGAACAGCTGGCAAGCTAAGAGCGAGTGAAGGAGAAAACAGAGCCTCGAGGTGAAAGACAAGACGAGGTTGAGGTGTCCTGGTAAGATGAAACCAGGTGCTCTGAGATGGGGACGGACGACCTGAGGCTCCGTGCAATGATCCCGGGAAGATTTCTTGACGTGGATAGCAGAGCTAAGGCACAACTTCAACATCTTGGCGGGAGCTCGAGTTTAGTGCCGGACATGTCATACCTGGAGCTGTGGCATCGTGCCGTGTAGTCTTGTGTATATTTTTACTCGATAGATTCGACGGTTCGTTCCATACTATGGGCCCTATCATATTCTCTTCCTGTCCCATTCCTTACAGTCTGCGCCGTCATTTTGACTACATGGCTCCAGATAGTCAGGCTCTCATGAGTGGCTGCAGCACAACATGCCATGAGCACGGCTTGCTGCAGCTCCCGCCTCGGCAGCCAGCTGTCTGTACTCTTCCGAAACGCTCGTAGTCCTCTCATTAAGGGCTCCACGCGTCTGATGATACCTCGTGTTGCCCTCTTGTTATTGATGGTCACGGCGGGTACTCGCCTATTGTTGCATCTACGCATTGCTTTTGCTGCTGGTGGCGCCGCATCTAGACATGTACATGACAGGGTCCGACCAATACAGCTGGGCCCTCTTCACCGCGCGATGAGCAGCTGCAGCGCACCATGGCCGCTGTGGCGGTGGTCGTCGATTCGTTACCAAATTTAACAGGGACCCACCGTCATAACTCCGCTATCCATCCCAGACATGAATTGGTAATGTCGCAGCATCTACACAAGCCCTCACAACGCGGGCCTGAGGCATCAGTGCAAGACAAGGTGCCTGTCTCAGTGCGCTCTTCCGCGCATCCCGCCCTCAGACGCCGCATGGGCTCGTCCGGGAACCCCTGGCGATCTTCCACTCTCTCCCGCGGGGGCCACGTCAGCACGTGATCAGAGTTAGCACTCGCTGCTGTTTCGGCGTGCCGAGCAGTGGAATTGGGGGCACGACGATCTCAAGCCTTGCTGACACGTACAACAAGCACTAGCCCTGTCAGCACGCCGTAACGCCGCCGTTGGAATCGCTGTGCGGGATCTTCCTAACTGCTTTGGAGCCGACCCCTTAAACGCCGTCTCCCTCTGCTGCTCAGCTCCATAAGCGCTCGAGCACCTTTTTGCAGGCAGCCCGTGGTCGTTATTCTGCGATTTATGCTCTCCCATTCTGGCCCATAGCCGCACCCACTTACCGGGGAACTTTGCATTAACCCTCTAGCTATTACCTGCGTCCATCTAAATCGGGACCGCCGGCTTTACCAAGCATGTCTTCTCGGCAACGGGGGTTCTCGTCTTCCCCGCAAGCAGCGCCAAACGGACGCGAGTTAGTATTCACCTACCCACTTTTGAAACAACGGACAATGGCCCCCACCCTCTTAAAATAAATGTTCACCGCGTGCATGGCATTCATCTCCTAATACCTCTCAGTGCACCTCGAGGCATCATGGGTTTCTTCAAGCGCTTCAGGCGTAACAAGACGTCCAAGAAGAGCGAGTCGCGTCCGCACAACGACTTGTATGCCCCCGCCGTATACGACTACCATGGCCCCGACCAGTTCCAGCGCCTGCCCGATAAGGTCCTGCGTCGCATCTTCGAAGAGGTGTGCCCGCACTCGGCCGATGAATCGCTTGACGGGAGCGAGGACAGCGGCAACGATGGCTGCATGAGCTGCGATATGCGCGATCTGGCCCATTGTGCCCTGACGAAGCGACAATTCTACGGTGTCGCTGCTGGCCTGCTGTACGTGCGATCCACTCGGTGCAGGGGTGCAGCGTAGCTTACTTGGAGTAGATACAACAGCATACGCATCGATGCTGTGCATTACTGCGAGCTCGAGGAGGTGCTCGCGGACCAGCGACGGCGCAAGTCACGCAATGGCGACGAAATAGACGCTCCCACGAGACGGCTTCAGCAACTCGGTCAGAGCGTACGTGGCAACCAGTACCTCGGCCAACGCGTACGCTTCATCAAACTCCCATACATGACTCGCGAAGCATGCAAGGCCGACCTTGCACGAACAGTATCAGGCTGTCCGAACCTCGAGTTCATCGATCTGCCCGACGGCTTCTACAACGGCGATCAGTCTTGCCAATTGCTGCGACAGGAGCTGCAGGCGCGATGCCCGCACATCAAGAGGATGAAATACAACGAGGGCGGAGAACAGTCTCTGGAGTCGCTTCTCCAGGGCTATTGGCAGGACCTCGAATCCATTGAGCTCAATAGGATACACATAGAGCCCAGCATCCTGAGGCAGGTCTTCGGCATGCTCCCACGACTGAAAGAGCTTACCATCACCGAGGTTGACTGGCTGAACGATTCAACCTTCCATGATGCGCCTGGCATTCCCAACTTTCCCGCCTTGGAAATCCTCAGGCTAGACAAGTGCCACGCCGTTACTGCCAATGGACTGGCCCACTTCCTCTACAACCCCATGTGCAGCGGCAGGCTGCGGACCCTCATACTGAAAGACTGTGCTGGTTTCCCAGTATCATCTCTTCACATCGTTTTGCAGGCAGCAGTAAACCTCAAGACATTGGAATACACGGCTACCGTGTCCGCATCCCTTCCCTTGGACCCCATTCCGCCTATGACGTCCCACAGGCTGCGCAAGCTCAGCTTCGAGGTCATCTCTAGCTCCTCAAACCAAGTATACCCACCAGGTGCATCCTACTATCAGTATCTAGCAAAGTCGCTCATGGCGAACTGCATGCCGGCTTTGCGACAACTCTATGTTCGTGATCCTGACTTCCCGGAGATCCTCACACTTCCGCCACCAGTACTTCCGTTCAGCGAAGCGCCCCCACCCATGTTCAACCAGCCCCTGGAAGTCTATTCCAAGGGTCTGGACGAGCTGGACTGGATCTTCACCTCCATCATGCCACCCGAGGGCCAGGGACGCAGAGCTTCAATGTCGGTAGGCCGTCCCTTGAGTAGCTATTCGGCACACAAGGGTCTTGGTCCACAATGGGGTGGAGATGCCCGTAAGAGCATCGTGGTACCAAACGGTTTCGGTGGCTTCTTGGCCGTACCCGCGGACAACGATGGCAGACCAAGGAGCGCAGGCCACGGGGCTCCCAGCGGAGGGTTTGGGGGACACGGCTACTCCAATTCGCTTGGTGGCAGAGGGCCGAGTCCCCGCGCAAGCTGGATGAGTCATGCTGGCCGCGAGAAGCGAGCCTCGAGGGCAGACCTTTGGCGGTAGTCCATCTACTCCAGACGCGCACCCTGCATCTTCCGCAGCACTGCCTGCATTTCACATCACCGGCGTTATCTTCTTTTTGCATTCCCTTCAATTCTCTTCTGGATACCCGTCCATTTGTCTCTTCTTCCCATCTCATCTTTGTAAGATACCAAGAGGAGTTTTTTTTTCTTATTTTCTGCTCTTCACTGCTGGGGAAGGATGAGGTGCAGCATCGGTACGAATCACGGCGATACGGGGAGCAATCGGATGAGCCTCGGACCAAGGATATGATTTGGTACCATGGTTGGCCATCTGTATATTAAAAAAGAAAACAGAAACTGTCAACCCATCACTCGAGACTGGTATCTCGCGGCTGTATCAAGATGTTTTCTCATATTCTCGTATGCACGTATCTGTGGTGTGTGAAGAAAGCAAGGACAGCATAAAAAAAGACCTCAAGACTGCGCACCACATTCCCCCCACTCACACCCATTCCAGGCCCCCTCCTCTCTCAGCCCATGAATTGGACACTCGCCCCTCTCAACCGCCCTTTCCACAACCCTCTTCATCTCCGCCCTCATCCATGCATCCTCCTCCCCAACCCAAAGCTGCGCATGCCTCGCCCCACACGCCAAATTCCACGTCCCCCGCGTACTCCACTTCCGCTCTCCCAGCACCTCCTCATCCTCCCCATACCTATCCGCCCGCCCAATCTCCGAGTCGCCAACCACATGGTGAAATAGCTCGGGCGCCACACTCCAACAGCCCCAGCCCCAATCCCGACACGCCCCCAACAGCGCTACATCGAACGCGCTACTTCCGCCTCTTGGCTCGGTGGAAAACGACTCGAGGATGAGTGTTGCAGATGCTCTTGTAACCGCGTATGCGAAGGTGCAAAAGGGCCAGTATGCGCGGTGCACGAGGCGGGTTTGCGAGGGCACGTTGAGCGAGGAGAGGAAGAGCGATGTGTCTGGGTGTAAGAGGGGGGGTGGGGGCGTGCTTGGGTCGTGGTAGGTTAGGTGTGGGGCGGGGAGATAGGCTTGGGAGGGCAGGTCGTCGCAGTGGCCGGGGTAGAGGATGTGCCATTGTGAATTTGACTGTGAGGATGGGGGCCAGTATGTGTCGTCGGTGCTGCTGTTGAGTAAGCCGCGGAGAGAGGAGGCGAGGAGTGGGATTTGAGTTTTTCGCAGGAAGAGGGAGAAGTCTGTGTCGTCTTCTAGTATTAGGGCTGTGTCGTGGGTAGTAGTAGATAAGAACCTGTCAAGTTTAGATATCGGCATTGTATCTTTCTTATGTACTCCCTTCTTCTCACTGTTGTTGTTTGTTTTGGTCTGAGTACTCGGACAAAACTTACCATCTCAATGCATTCAAATGACTCAGCCATGCTTTTGCACTCCCGCTACTTATCCTGCTCCCTTCTTTCGCCTTGAACTTCTCGACGTCTGAGGTTGTCCATTCTGGCAGTGGCGGGATTTTAATGGAGATGGAGGTTAGATTCGCGGCCCAGAGGAGGCTGGCGCGGCGGGGGGAGCGGGTTGGTGATACGGCTATGATGGTGCCGAAACCGAGCGTGGAGTTTGCGGGTGTGAGGGATTTTAGTACATGGGCTTCCTGTCGGGAGAGAGGAATGGGAAGAGAGTGGGAATGGTGAGAATGGTAGAGATAGGTGGTCGTGCAGAGTAGGAGGATGGCGGTAAGGATACAGCGGGTGCGTTGCATGGTTGGGTTTTGGGGTATCAAGTTCAAGAATCGGTTATGAAGTTAGTTATGGAGTTGGTTGTAGAATGTTTTGTATCATGTGATAGTGCTTGTCTGGTGTTCACGGTGTAGGTGAAGGGAAAATAGTTACAAACATAAGCTCAAGTCACCGAGTGAGAGGGGAAAATAATATGTTGCAGTGATTCCGATGGAAGCTCTTCGCCAAAGCAATCGTTATGTCTCCTTCACCATTCTCAAGTGGGCTGTGACTCGATTTCGTTTGATTTGACTCTGTTTGTCCTTGTGCGCGGTTATTTGAAGAGTTCCAAACGCAGATCGAGTGTGCTCGTAGTCGGCATAAACCTTTGAAAACCCCGGGTGATATTTCGACAACTCTAATACCAATTTCGTACCTGAGCATCGTCTCGGCGTATACGTATGCAGTTCGTAAATTTGATGTCGGTATAGGCGACGGGTGCCCCACTTTGACTAGTGAAGTAGGTATTGCGCGTATTCGAGCAGGTAAACCGTCGTACCCTGCAATATTCACTTAATATGCGAGTTCATTGCGTACGAAGAATTGCCATGTCCAGGATTAATTGCTGTGTGCGAGTTGGTATGGAGTAGACTATCCGGGTAGCGGGCTGTGGCTGAGGCATGGCGTCAGGGCGTAATGATTCAGTGGCATGGGTGGCTTGTGACTAACAGCGACTGAAACGGCTAGCACGTAAAAGAAAAGAGACCAACCATGCATCTCTGCGGCGGGCTATTGTTAGTGCGCGCGCCGCAGGTACGGCCGGCTTCCCTAGTTTCAATCGAGACTGTGTGGCCGTCCTTGGTCCCCTGAAAGACCAACAACGTAGGACGGGGGGAAGTCTGGGTTGGTCGCCTTGAACCTGGTGATTGCATTTAGGTACTTAATTTCAAGAATTAGAGGCCGACTATCCGCGTGCACCTGCCACTCCTTTGTTGCTTCTTGCGACTTCCCTGCATCGCTCCCCCTCACTTCTAGGACGTGTTCCATGGGCGTGTCTCGTATGTCCCCTACTTTTCTTCGCGCAGGCACGCAGAGTCGGGTCGCACAACATTCTCGCACAGCATGTCGACCGAAACAGTGCCCTCGTCGGCGGCGTCTACGCAGAAGGTGTCTCGCTATAGGAGTGTAAGGCGCGCGCAGGAGCAGCATACGCATCACTTGGGACAATACCCGCAGCAGCAACAACAGCCACCGCAAGGAGTACCAGCAGTGCCAGCAGTCCCATCGATGCCACCAGTTCCCCCTATGCCTGCCATGCCAGAATCCCAGCCTCATAACGATGCGCCCCTCAGCAGGAGCAAGAGTCGCTACCACCGTCGTCCGACTACATCGCACGCGACCAGCCCGCCGCCCCCTCCACTACCATCGAATACGATGCCAACTGCTCCACTATCCCCTCTCGCGCAGTTACCGCCCTCCACTTCCCGAAATCGTGCCCTGAGTTCCCCGTATCAGGCGTCGCACGCCGCCAACACCGGCCAGCGCCGCCCCAGGACTGCGAAGACTCGCACAGATCCATCGCCTCCTGTTTCCGACGCGCCAAGAAACCAATCCTTCAGGGGCGATGATAGTGCGAGAGATATCCTGCAGAAGGAAAGGGAACGCCAGCGACAGCTGAAGGAGAAGTATGATGCCGAGGCGCGCGCGAGGAGGCAGGCGCAACAGGCTGAGCTAGATAGGGCCGAGCAGCTGCGCCAGGAAGAGGAGGAAGCTGCGCGCTTGCAGGAGCAGCGGAAGTTGGAAGAAGCCGAGGCGCTGCGTCGACAAAAGGACGAGCAGAGGGCAGAGCAGGAGCGTGGCAGACGATTACAAAAGGCTGAATCCCGGAAGATGGCCCAACAGAAGGAAGAAGGAATCCGAAAGGCGAAGCAGGAAGAAATCCAACGTCAGGCGACGCTAGCAAAGCTAGAAGAGCGGACTCAAAAGGCACCCTCGTCATCTCCTCCCGTCTCACCCCCGCGACAACAAGAAGTTGGTTTCGGCATGTTCAAGAGAAGGAAAGATGAGGCTCTGGGCCTGGACGCTCCTGCTCAATCCTCAGCCCCGCCACAGCTCACCCTCAACCTAGATAACCACGAGGAAGATACTATCAGACCTGGAGGAGGAGGTGTGGTCCTAGGTATCGATGCGCCAACGTCAGCCGTCAATGCTGGTGACAGGGTATGTTCGTTGCTTCTTCGGTGCGATAATGAAACTAACAGATGTGACAGCGCGTCACGGTTGTATGCAACAAGAAGCGCATCTTGCTGCCTGTAACGCCCACAACTACGCCGCTTGACCTCATCAAATGCGCTGCCACCGTTCTAACAGATCATATTGATGTTCGCACAGCCGTCATCTCGGAATTATTCACCAAAGTCAGCATCACGCGCCCTCTTCGCAACTATGAATATGTGCGAGATGTTATGAACTCATGGGATTACGACAACCAGAATGAGCTCACGATCATCGACTCTGATATGGACGGAATCAATCAAGATGATTTGCTTGCATACAAGGTTCCAGACTCCCGGCCGGAAGGTGCGTCGTGCTTCATCCAATACTCGTCGAGGCCCGGCAAGTGGAGCAAGCGGTTCCTTACTCTCCGCCCTGATGGCCAGCTCATCATGGCGAAGAATGAAAAGACCAAAGAAAAGGACCAAGAAAACATCTGCACACTTACAGACTACGACATCTACACCATCACCCAGCAGAAGCTAGCAAAGGTCAAGCCACCAAAGAAGATATGCTATGCGGTGAAGAGTATGCAAAAGTCGAACATTTTTGCAGACGAGTCGCAATATGTTCACTTTTTCTGCACAAATGATCGCAACACGGCCAACACTTTCTACCGGGCTCTACAGACATGGCGAAGTTGGTATCTCAAGCATCAAAAGGGCGAGGGGTTGAAGAAGAAGAGCCCAGCACAGCGGAATATTCAAGGCAACGCAGCGGGTCCACAGTCGTCCTCTCACACGCGTGGCGAATCAGTGGGGTCGCATTATCAGCTCGGTGCTTTCTCGTCACTACTGGATATGGATAGTTTCAACAAGACGCTAGATGAGATTGAGGTCCACAAGCCAGGAGAGTTTCCGGATGACAAACCTCTATCGAAACTCGATAGCAGAGGAATTCACACAAGGAAGAAGTCGATACGTGTGAAGCAACCACCTCCAACTGCTATGAGTAGACATGGGGTGGGCAAGCAAAGCCTATCGCAGCCAGCTTCCCGACAGGTGTCTGGACGACGCAGCTTCGACGGACAAGAGGAAGATGAATTTTCTTCTACCGGGCTTTTGGGAAAGACCTACACGGAACGTCAAGCAGCAGTACAAGCACGTGAGCAATCGGGGCAATCGGGGCCGTTCACAGAAGGGCCGTCACTACTGAACAACGTGGGTCGCTTGGGCCAGCCATCGAATGACAGCGGCCTCAAGCGCAACACTTCAGTTCGCAGTAATCACCATCGACGGACTTCGAGTGAGCTCCAAAGAAGTGCGTCGAAGCGTGTTCCAGGCATGCCTGAGCCCTTGGTTGATCTCACGCCACAATATCGTCCGCCACCACAGCATCTTAATAAGGGGAAAGGTTACAATCCAGGAGCGGGTGCAGGTCCACTCGTGGAAAGTGCAACTTCAATCGAAGAGGCCATCAAAGTACCTTCGTCAACAGATTGGCGGGCGGGTCGTCCTGGTACATCACGCGGTGCGCATGGCACGTACGGCGCTGGTGGTCACGAGCGCACACGGTCGCTCAAAGGTCGTGGCGAGCCCCTTGCCGCATATACTTTCAACAACCATTCCGCCACTCCAGAGGATGCTAGCAAGGCTTTTACAGGCGGCGGTTTGCTTGCTCAAGCTGGCTACTCTCAAGGCACAGACATCAAGGGCAGAGGTGTCATAGATGGCAGCAGAGCCAAGGGCCCGATGGTGAATCTCGCATCGGGCAATGAGTTTGCACAGGGGAGTTTGTTGGGTGCGATGCCGAGTGCCCCACCGATTATTGATCGAAGTGGGAAGTAGCGATTGCTGCAAGATGGGTAGTTCGCGGGCGGAACGATTACCCAAAAGGATCTTGGCGTATTTTGTTTGTGTGCGATTTTAGCCTGATATCCTCTGTTTTCCTTCAAGTTTGCTCTCCTTTGTGTGTTTGGATCAACGGCCTTGGTACTCGAGTATAATAGATTCCGGAAAATGAAGAGGAAATAGAATCGAGGTTTGTTTACGACCGGGTAGATAATGAAAGCTTTGAATTGATACCAAGATTCCCATGGGCCTAGACGCCACTAGCTGAAAACTTGGCACGTTATGCCACATAGTGAGCCCGAGGACAGTCCTTGCAACACGAGCAACGTCTGCGGAGGCCAACTTTTGGGCTGTGTTCCTCCGATCATCTCTCCGATCCTTACGGCAGAGTCACACGCAACGGCAGTGGCTGTTGCTGACGTTCACGTGCCCATCTCCGCCTCCACTCGTGACCCACAAATATGGCTGCGGAGAGAGTAGCGTGCTGGCGACTTCACCCACCGTTCGAAGCGGGAACCCCGCAATTGTCGGCGTTATGACGGAGCACTGCAGCAAGCGGACATGCAGCCGCTTCGGCATGTTGCCAATGCGTGAATCTCTTCATCCAGCGTGATGCTGTCCATTTTCCTCTCAAGCGTCCAGATGCGGGTCGAGGATGGACGAGCAGTCAGAAAAATAAGCGAGCAGCCCGACGAGATCGGTCGATGCTCCGCCTTTCATTTCCACGAAGAAACTGTTGAGTTGTTGACTCGCGGGCGCGCCCGTTGCGCTACAGGCTCAAAATCAGAGGCGCCGACACGGTGGGGGAGAGATTCTGCTTGCTTTACGTCGGTGACTGCGCAATGGCAGCAGATGAGAAGCTTTATGTAGAAATGATAGACGGGCGCCATGGCTAGCAAACCAGCTTAACGCAACGGGCAGCGAGAGCCGACGGGACTACGTCACTCTCGACGAGCGACAATCGCCTGGGGAGCTCTGACCCGAGCATCCCAACCTCTCCACGCCTAGGCTAACCAACGCTCGTGCACCAGACAATAGCGGCCCAGCACATCTCACCCATTCAACGGCTGTGCAGAGCGTCTTTTTCAAAGTATTAGATAGGCTCGTCTCGCTGCCAATTTTATTCGGACAGACTCAATTGCTCTTGCGGCTGCACAAGATCCTGTTGGCGACCAACAGCGACTAAATCCTCGTACTCAGTCCCCCGGGAGTAGTCCAACCGCTTGTCTAGCGCGGCAACCCGCAGTAGTCTGACCAAGCACCGAGCTCAAGCTCCATCGACCCTTCTTCAACTCTCCCTTCCTAAACAGACCTCTCCGTCTGCCATTGCGCCCTCACACCGCTCACCTCACACTACACCGCACACAATGGCTACACAGGCGCGAGACGTGCAGAATCACGCTCTCTTCGAGGTTGCGACCGAAGTCGCAAACAGAGGTAGCTATTCGTCCGGAATTGGCTCCAATCGCAAATACTGACGCAAACCAGTCGGTGGTATCTACTCTGTCCTTAAATCCAAGGCCCAAGTCACGACCGCCGAGTATGGCGCTGCATACACTCTTTTGGGCCCATGGAACAGGGCTTCGGTATGCGCAATCACCATCTCTCGTACAAGCAATGCTTACAAAATATAGGCAGCCGTCGAAGTCGAGCCAATCGAGCCCAAAGACCCAGCTCTGGTAGCCACTATCAAGTCCATGGACGAACGTGGCGTCAAAACGCTGTACGGACGATGGTTGATCGACGGTGCCCCACGTGTTCTCCTCTTCGACACTGGCACTGGCTACAGGTGGCTCGATGAGTGGAAGGGCGACCTCTGGTCTTCCACGGGCATTCCCTCACCGCCAGGCGATTCTGAGACCAACGAGGCTATCGTTTTCGGTTACCTCATTGCATGGTTTCTGGGAGAGGTAAGAATGACCCATTCGAAATCGCCGGTCCTTGTGCTAATTGGTTTCCCAGTACGTCTTCCACGAGAAGAAGCGCGCCGTCATTGTCCAGTTCCACGAGTGGCTGGCAGGTGTTGCAGTCCCTCTTTGCAAGAAGCGCCGCATCGATGTAACCACCATCTTCACCACGCACGCTACTCTTCTCGGTCGCTACCTCTGCGCCGGCTCAGTAGATTTCTACAACAACCTTCAATACTTCGATGTCGATGCTGAGGCAGGAAAGCGTGGTATCTACCACCGTTACTGCATCGAGCGCGCCGCTACGCACGCCGCCGATGTCTTCACAACGGTTTCTCACATCACTGCGTATGAGAGCGAGCATCTATTGAAGCGAAAGCCCGATGGTGTGCTGCCCAATGGCCTGAACGTTAAGAAGTTCTCAGCTACCCACGAGTTCCAGAACTTGCATCAGCAGGCCAAGGTCAAGATCAACGACTTTGTGCGAGGACATTTCTACGGTCATAACGACTTTGATCCCGAGAACACTCTCTACTTCTTCACAGCCGGTCGCTACGAGTACCGGAATAAGGGTGTCGACATGTTCATCGAATCATTAGCGCGTTTGAACCACAAGATGAAGAACGAGAACTCCAACATGACCGTAGTTGCTTTCATCATTCTGCCTGCGCAGACAACCTCTCTTTCGGTCGATTCGCTCAAGGGACAGGCGGTTATCAAGGCGCTCCACGATAGTGTCAACAACATCGCCGAGAATGTCGCCAAGAAGCTGTTCGAGCGTTCTCTGACCTGGACAGAAGGCTCCGAGCTACCTGAGGACAAGGACCTGATTACGCCTGCCGACAAGATCTTGCTTCGCAGAAGGTTGTTTGCCATGAAGCGCCACAACCTCCCGCCCATCGTTACCCACAACATGGTCAACGATGCTGAGGACCCTGTCCTGAACCAATTGCGCCGCTGCCAGCTTTTCAACCACCCTTCTGACCGTGTCAAGGTTGTATTCCACCCAGAGTTCTTGAACTCGGCGAACCCAGTCCTGCCTCTCGATTACGATGACTTCGTCCGTGGAACCCATCTTGGTGTCTTCTCATCATACTACGAGCCATGGGGTTACACTCCTGCTGAGTGCACCGTAATGGGTGTACCCAGTATCACAACCAACCTCTCTGGTTTCGGTTGCTACATGGAGGAGCTGATCGAGAACGCTCAGGACTACGGTATCTACATTGTAGACCGAAGAATGAAGGGCGTGGACGATTCAGTCAACCAGCTTGTCGACTACATGTTCGAGTTCACCAAGAAGAGCAAGCGCCAGCGCATCAACCAGCGTAACAGGACAGAGCGTCTCAGTGACTTGCTGGACTGGAAGCGTATGGGCTTGGAGTACGTCAAGGCTCGCCAATTGGCTCTCCGACGAGCATACCCTGCCGCATATGAAGACGACGAGGAGCCAGACTTCTTTAGCTCGCAAGACGTCAAGATTTCGAGGCCGCTGTCGGAGCCTGGGTCGCCCCGCGAACGCTCGGGTATGATGACTCCTGGTGACTTTGCTTCGTTGCAAGAAGGCCGCGAAGGATTGAGCACCGAAGATTACATTGCGTGGAAGCTTCCGTAAGTGGCCACTACATTAACAACGCTGTATATCGCTAACAACTGCACAGTGAAGAAGAAGAGGCCGATGATTTTACCTTCCCGCTCACTCTGAAGACGAAGAGTAAGCCTAATTCAGGCGCCAATACCCCAACACTGCCTGCTGCAGTAAACGGTACTGACTAGATGTTCTTTTTGCTAGGGTGACGAGATACGAACGAGGAAGAGAAGCCCTGACTTCCGAAATTGCATTGATCTATTCCCTTACGTCCGACTTGATTTTACATTCACGTACTGCATTGGAGAGAAGCGGGTGGTGAGAGGTGGGATGAGGTGTGTCCTGGTATGACAGCGGGCACGTGTATTCTAGGGATGATAATATAAGAGTCTGTCAGCCCACTTGATTGTCCTTGCACGGTCCGATTTTGTGAAAACGATTGATGCCGGAGCTTCCGAACAAGACCGAATACGCGTCTTTGGAACAATATATGCCTCAGTGACCTCATGCCCAGGGCCGTCCAAAGGGGAGGAGATGCGGAAGCGCAAAGCCAAGCTCACCGAATCGGACTCCAAGATTCATCACTGACGTCTACACAAATGCATTCGGAAAAAGCCAGCAGTGAACCGGTCAAGCCACAGATGAGGCATAGAGCCTCTCCACTGCCGGGATGACGGCACGATTGTTGAGCCCAGGTGGCTGAACGGCACGGCAGCCAGGTGTGGCGCGGCTGGGCATTGAGGCGCAGCAGTCGCTTCACCAAAACAAAGGGGAAAGGGCGGCTACGCGTATGTCGGCCGACGCGACCGTTGTCCGGGACTTGGGATGGCGTGCATGTCATTTTGTTTCAGGGTCGAATGCCTGTTTCGGCGCAAGATAGGGTGTGAGGCCGATTACTGGAGCGAAGCCAGGGTTTTACTTGTTCAAACCCTGAACTTTGTTGTCGTTGCTTTATTATGGTGTGTGTAAGACGGGGCAGCTTTGGCGAAAGGAAGGAAGCAACAGACGCGATACCTACTGCGAAAAGCATTGATTCTCCACGAGTAGTAGCAAAAAGAATGGCCTTATCGTTTATCTTAATCTCTGGGTCGGGTTCAAGTGTGGAGGGGCGCATTGTGCATCATGACCCCGAACTGGACTGACTGTTCACGCGACGCGGGGATATAGGCGGGGCGGAGCGGGAGGAACAAGGTGGAATGTATGACTATGTTACAAGGTGCATACATGAGTACATTAGTCGAGTCCACGTCGACGTGCGCATGATTCATTGAGGTGTAGTGTGAGTTTAGGTGTGGTATATGCAGGCAGCTTGATTGGGTTGACTATCTCTAGGTACAGGGGTGGGCCATAAAAACTCCGGTTGCGATACCCAAGGCTGGGCGCGCAGCGTTCCGCGGCCTCGTCGCCCCTTAGCGTCGTCATTCGCCGCACCGCGACAAGCCGGCAATCTTTCGTGATATTCAACCAGCATTCCCACCCTGAGTCCCGTAGTCCACTCCCTTTTGAACCATACCCACACACCTTTCCTGCCCTTCAATATGCATCCTGACGGATCTTTCTTGCGACGCGCTACCGGGTCGGTCCGTTGACGCCTTTCTGGCGCGCGCGCTGATTAACCCTCGATAACTCAGCTCTTTCCGCACCAAACTTCCAAACCAACACCCGTCCCTTTATAACCCTCTCTCTCTCTCACACCAAATAAACTTTCTGATCGTCGCACGACCCGAATCCTCGGTCACAACTACACGCGCCTTTTTGATTCCCGCCTCGAGGGCGACCGGACGCAAGCATGTTCGGCCCTCCCATGGCCATGTTCGCATGGCTGAAGAAGTACACACCTTCTTCTCTGAAGTCGATCACGCCGCATGCGAACTTTATAACTTTACACTGTAAGCAACGCCTGAAGACGGAGATTTTTCTTTGTGAGGCTAACGTAAGAGTAGATTCGTACATCATCGGCTGGACGCTCATTGGATCCGTCATCATGTACGGCAATGGTCGCATTCCATATGTCGATGCGCTCTTCTTCGCCAGCGGCGCAGCGACACAAAGTGGCCTGAACACGTACGTAGATCTCCCTTCTGGTATATGGGGGCCGCATACTGACTGCGCATACAGAATTGACATTAATACGCTGGATTTATATCAACAGATCACCGTATACCTCATGGCCTGCGTATGCACGCCTATTTTCATTCACAGCTCCGTCGTTGTCGTACGCCTCTATTGGTTCGAAAAGCGTTTCCAGAACATCGTGCTCGAAAGGGGCAACAAGAGTGGCCGGACTCGAACATTATCAAAACGGAAGAGCGAAATGAAGACGATTCCGGAGAGAGATCCAGGACAAGAAGAACAGGCGGTGGGAGCACGCGAGATCCGAGTCATGCGCGGCTCCAGTGGGCATGCGCATGGCGGCACAATCGAGAACGAATACGCTTTTAGTGACGGACTGGACTATACCGGTAATGGCATCCGCCCCAGACGATCTAGTTCCAGTGAAGATGAGATGCCTCCATTTGTTCGGCCTGAAACTCCAGTACAAAACACACCATCGGGTATCGTGTGGGCAGATAGGCTTAGTACGCCAACCAACCAGAAAGACAGCAGAGAATCCTTGGAGGAATCTCCCGGTGGCCGCCTTCCACAGACCAACAAGGAGCGAAGTATTGCTTTTGTGGAAGCTCAGCGCAATCCTACCGCGAGGAACAAACTACGCATTCCGGGTCCACGGGACTTCGACCAAGGTCTCATTCCCGAAGCAGTCCCAGGAGAAGAGCTAGATCGAGTTGCGAGCAGGATCTCGCATGACTCTCAAGTCGATCCCCATACCAAACGCGAGCGCTCCAATTCATTACCTCATGCCTTGAACGGAGACGACCGACCTTTCAAGAACCACATTACCATCGACGTACCCGATACACAACGGCGTCCTACCAAGCACTCCGTTTACGACCGAACACGAACCAATGAGGGAGACTCGAGTGAGCCTAACCAATCAATGCACCTCCGCAACAGATCACGCTCAAGGACTCTTACTAGCTTCCTTACTAGGAATAAGGATGAAGACGAAGACCCTATGCCCTACCTCAGCTGGACGCCTACTCTGGGACGTAACTCGAATTTCGTCGATCTGACTGAAGAGCAAAGAGAGGAGCTTGGCGGTATCGAATACCGGGCTCTGAAACTCCTTGCCGTCATCCTCATCGTCTTCTACCTTGGCTGGCACACCATCGGCGTCATCTGTCTGGCGCCCTGGATCACGCATGATTCATACTACAGCGGAGTAGTCAGGGACGTCGGCATCGATCCTACCTGGTGGGGCTTCTTCACTCCCGCTTCCCTGTTCAACGATCTGGGATTTACTCTTACGCCAGACTCTATGATTTCTTTCCAACTAGCCGTATGGCCCTTGGTACTGGGAACGTTCCTGATCATCATCGGTAACACTGGATTTCCTTGTATGCTCCGTTTCACCATCTGGATGTACTCCAAGATGGTGCCTAAGAGCAGTGCGGTTTGGGAAGAACTTCGATTTTTGCTGGATCACCCACGTCGATGCTTCACACTGCTGTTTCCAAGCAAAGCAAACTGGTGGTTATTCTGGATTCTAGTCATCCTGAACGGTGTCGATCTCATCTTCTTCATCATTCTCGATCTCAACGACCCAACCGTCACATCCCTCTCCGGCGGCCACCGATTCCTCGCCGGTCTCTTCCAGGCCGCCTCAACCCGTACCGCCGGTTTCGCCGTGGTCAACATCGCCGACCTCCACCCGGCCGTCCAAGTCAGCTACCTAGTCATGATGTACATTTCCATCTTCCCCATCGCCATGTCAATCCGCCAATCCAACGTCTACGAAGAGAAATCGCTGGGCGTCTGGGCCGCCGACGACGAAGACGACACGCAATCGAGCTACCTGTCCCACCACTTACGCCGCCAACTCTCCTTCGACCTCTGGTTCGTCTTCCTCGGCTTCTTCCTCATCGCCATCATCGAAGGCGAGCGCCTCGAAAACACAAACGAATACGCCTTCAGCCTCTACTCGGTCCTCTTCGAAATCGTCTCCGCATACGGCACCGTCGGTCTCAGCCAAGGGTTTCCCGGCTTCAATACCTCCTTCTCAGGCCAATTCAAAACTCTCTCTAAACTCATCATCATCGCTATGCAGATCCGTGGCCGCCACCGTGGTCTACCGTACGCCCTTGATCGCGCTATTCTACTCCCTTCGGAAACTCTCCACCAAAAGGAAAATGAAGATGCGACGAGACGGGCAAGACGCAGTAGTAATGCCATGGATATGGGGCTTACCATGAGTATGGATGGGATTACTAGGACCGGCACGGGACTTAGTAGACGTAGTACGGCAAGTGGGGAGAGAGCTGTATCGCAGAGTAAACCTCAGCAACTTAAACGGATTTTGAGCGGTGCGTTTAGCGCGGGGCCTACGGGTCAGTATAGAGAAAAGAGGAACTAGAAGTTTCTCCTTTGGTCTTGCATCACCGATTTTTCCGCTTTTTTTTTGTCCTGGTTGTTGTTTATTGGCCGGGTTTCATGGGCATGTCTTTTTTTTGGCGTTAGCAAAGGTATAGGTGCGCATGTGAATTGGGATACGGGCTGTTGTTAAAAATTTCTGTTCAAGGGCTTGGGCTTGGGTTATTTTAGATTTGATAGCGTTTTTTTGCGTGGGATTTTGCGACGAGGGCGTTTTTGGGGATCTGGGGGTTTGAAAGTCTTGGTATATACGTCTTCTTTGCTTGCCGAATGCAAACATACACTTTTGAGATGACGTGCTATGCTAGCTCTGACGTGATCGAATTACACACATTCTTTTCAAGAGTAAGACTGCTTTGTGATGAGTTCGTAGCGTATCCATCAAGTACACTAAGATTTGTAAATCATCAAGCGTTGCTAGTCGGATGATTGTTTACAACATACATCGCAACAATAGTATTGAAGACATCATGAAGATGCGATATAAATATCAACCAGGCTAGCCGTATACCACAACGGGATTCAGAATCACGTTTGGTCTCCAGATTGTCGAGACAAGTTACTGCACGAATTCACACCCGGCCGCCGGGGGCATTGTCGTTCAGCTAGGAACTGCTGCGCCTGGGATGCCCAAGTTGAACACTATGGGTACTGGTAGCCCCGTTGGACGTCTCGCTGGGTACCGTGCTGGACCACAAAGAGAGATGCTCGGATTCGATGGTGACCGAGCTTTCCGTTGCCGCATGCGGGATCGTCGGTGCTGGTAGGCTTTGCTTCTTAGCACGTGCCCACGTGATACGGCGGGAGCGCAGTATTGGAAGCGCAATGACCACAGCAACGCAGAGGACTACTGCTGCAGTAGATATATAAAACGTCCTCGCCAGGGCCTTGTTGAAGATACCCGTAGCGATGTCGAGATCTTCATCACCAAGCCCTTCCCTGAAGCTGGTAGCGCCGCGGTGTAGGATGGCATCTAGGCCTGATTCACTGCTTTTGAGTTCCCGAGAGAGTGTAGTCATGAATACAGCCTGTGCTGCGGGAATGCCGATTGAACTTCCAAGTATATCTGCAAGGGCTACAGCGGCGGGCCATATCATAGTCTCGTCGTCCGTTCCCAGATATTCCCGCAATGCAGAGTGGACGCTCAGATGGTATGCTTGAAATGATCCAGTACCAGCTCCAACGCTGAATAATACTTGCAGGCCAAGCAGAGTGTTGGTTGGCGTACTGAGGTCGAACCTCGACATCAGCCCGGCACCCAGAGCCATTAGGGCCAACGATGCCAACGGTAGATAGCGATACGAAGTTGCTCGATATCGGCGATTCGCTAAAAGTAGTAACGGAGATAGCACGAACCTGAAGACGTACGATGCTGCAGAAGGTAAAAATACGACTCCAGTTCGAAGCCCAGAGTAATTCCGCACGGCCCGCAGCCAAAAAGCTAACTACAGTCAAACACCGCCATTCTTTGCTAGGGTATGTGAACTTACGCAAATAATGTACGAGGGTGTGATAAATTGCACCCCAGAAGAAGGTAGTCGACAGGTTCCGCGTCGTGAAGACCAGAATTCGAGATGCGAAGCATCCCAATCCACCAGTTTGCTTGCGTCTATACAGCCATCCTAGGCTACCGAGAAATATGGCCGCGCTACCCAAACATAGACCGACCGTGATACCAATTCCCCAATTGGAACGCTCACCCCAATACAGTGACATCTGAACGGCTAATGATGTTATAGTGCATAACGAGCTAAGAATGTTGAACATCCACCGTACTCTCTTGCTCGAGCTTAGCCGTTCCTGGTGTGCGCTAGCATAATCTTGACCTCGCGCCGTGTATTTCGGGGAATGCACCAGGACGGCCATGATGAAGAAAACCATCGCGCCAATATTGACGAGAAAAAAGAATTTCCATCGTCTCTCGGTTTTGATGCGATCTGTGAAAGCTGCTCCGACCCTGCTTCTATTAGTCCTCTGCGCAATGTTTGAGAAGTTCGCACTATGTGCCACTCACAACGGCCCAACAAAACGCGATAGAGCATAGAAGGCAAATGGGATTTTGATACTGAGTTTCCGGTGCGACTATTTTGCTGGAAGGTCACCCTCCGTCACAAAGCACATGCCTGTTAAAATGCCTGTGGTACCGATGCCGCACAGAACTCTACCGACAAGAACAAGCGATGGGCTAGAGGCAAAGTAACAGCAAATTGAACCGCCTCCGAAGGTTAGTAGGTTTGCTAATATTAAGCAAGGTAAGCCAGTGCCTCTACCAACAAAGCAGGACAGGTGATAAATCTTGAGAAAGATTGGGATCGTAGCACTCAGGGCTAGGAAATGTACATTCCCATACCAGCCTATTAAGTGCATCGAGTCAAAAGAGTTGGTGATATCCGGCATAATTAGCGGGAACGCAGATGTGTCCTTCATAAGTCAGTATAGCACTGCAATATCTGGATTTGACGACTTACTAAGCCTATGACGAAGAGCATGAGACATAGCATTAAGAAGCGTCTAGGCGGGTATCGGCTTCCAGGAACGATACCAACATAGAGCTCTTCTGTTGGAGCTTCTGATTTAAACTTCTCTTTAGTCTCTGGTATAAGTATAGGTATAGTCTGACGGCAGGCGCTTGTTGCCATGGCCTCTCCGTGCTGTCTTTTGTCCATGGGCCATGGTGACATGGGTATGGGAAGTCGTCTTGTGTGATCCAGCTTCTTGACCATTTCAGCTCCCAACAAATGTACTTTGGCGGGTTGCGAGTTGTTTGCCAAGCTATCCCGTATACCAGAAAACATTGAGCTAATGGGAAGCATGTGGGCGTAAGGTTCATCATCGTAGACTGCAATGATTACCCCAATGGTCTGATTGTCGGACACTACCCAGGTACCCGAGTGGCCACAACCTGTGCGGGTCAGTGATTTAGATAACGTGGACGTCTGAACTATTGTAAGAATGCAAAAGAATGAGTAAATGAAACATGCTTACCGAGAGGCTCCTGTAGCTGTATCTTTCGGGTGTTCCAGCAGCCGACCTCATCGACGATGATACGGTCGCCCTCGAGGAGGTTACCCTGACGGATATCATGATAGGAGCATATCAGGTAAACCAGTCTTTCATCTAACGTGTCAGCGTACCCCTCTATGTTCCGGGATCCACTCTGGTGGAGGTAGCAATTTTGAGGTAATTGAGAGGACCCGAAATTGATGCGTAATAATGCAAAGTCGTGCATCTCTTCCTCATAAAGGTGACTTGATGATGATCCTCCAGAACCGTGCTTGTCCATTGACCCATATCTTGCCGACCAGAGTGTAGCAGGTAACCAGGACATTTCCGCTGATGCTATGGACTCAAGCGTCTCGATCACTATTTCGTCAGTGTCTCCATTACATGAATCAAAAAAGAAGTATTGGTCGTTGCTTCCACTGTATTCAGCACTTCCATGATTTGATCCGGATAGGCGAACCGCGTGTGTTGTTGTCAGGCCGAAGACGACATCGTTTATTCGGACCAATCCGCCGAGCTTACATACGTAGCAATCGCCATTTATGTCTTGTGCCTGAACCTGGAGTCCACATGCAGAATTGTTGTTGGTGGAGTATGGTGATTGTACTCGTATTGTGACGCGTGAGCCATTGGCCGCTATATCGTTTGTACTTCTATCCACCCCATCTCTTGCTGGGTAAGGCTCTCCCAGGTGTTCCTCGACCCTATCGGTGTCGCTCGAAGGCGTGTTTGGCAAGCCGCTAGCCGATTTGAACCCCGCTGGACGTGGAGCACGTCGCGTAACGTGAACAGGAAACATTCGAGCATAGCTCAAGTCAGCAATAGCTCTCTGTATGGCCTTTTGGCACTGGACGCTGCCACAGCCAATCCAGATGGTAGGTATCAGCTCCACACTCGCAGATCCTTGGCACTGGTGACCAGACATGAACAGCTCCGGTTCAAATCTTCTTTGAGAACCTTTCACGGAAGCCGGAAGTGCTTGGGTAGCCTGCCTAAGATCATGGACAAGTCTTTTCCGGATAGGAATCCATTCCGATTGCAGTGTTTTGGGAGGGGGTAGCTGATAAAGATGTCCAACGTAAATGCCCTTCTCTGGGCTGTATATATCCATTGAGTCTAGAGGCACAATGACCTTTGTTGTCTCACTATCGAGTTCCTCCGACGTGTGGTTAGCAGACGCTGCGTCTGTCAGATCCTCATGATGCAAAGCTGGGATGGGGGCTCCGTCCACTATTGGGGTCGGGAGTTCGTGTTCTGATATCAACCGTATCGCGCCTGAAGATTCGATGTCCATTTCCGTGGCTTGTGTGACTTCGGCAGACATGGCGATGTCCGTCGGGAAGGGTCTAGTAAACTCTGCTGAAGCAACAGCTTGCTTAGGGATGTCGCTGGCGCGCTTCCCAGGGCGAAGCTTTAGGGCGAGTTTTGATAGGTTTCCCCTAGAGGTCTTGGAGCTGGTATGCGCGTTGGATGGTTGTAGAATAGTACTTTGCCCTGCGTTGTCCGGAATACTTATGTCAAAGTGCCCGTTTTGGCCAGGCCTCGCTGTGCTATGGGCTCCGTGTCCATTCGCGATACCCACCTGCATCGGGGCCTCAGGTTGTGACTCCGCCTCCGGAGTCCCGTTAGTTGATCTTGCACTGACAGCACTGTCGTTCCTTCCCAATATACGCATGGAAAGATGGGGTAAGTATTTTGCAAAGCCATTCTTGCGTCGTTGACCAAGTGCACGGGGCTGAGAGGCGCGCCCTGTCGGATCATGACGTGGAACTGCGCACTCCGGTGAGTTGAGCTCGGCTACCCGTGATCGAAGGATCTCCATGATGAAAAGTGTCAAAATGAAAGTAGTGCTGTTATACTCAGAGCAACAACGGGCAGAGGGCTGAGATAAGGATGACCACTTAGGCTGGATTTCGCAAAGATTCTCTGACTCTAGTGTTTGAACACTTGGTGAAGGATTATGCAGAACGCCACTTTGCGTCAAGCGAGAACGCCTGCGTCTCAGCCTTGCTCTGGTCCAGGATAAAAAAACGCCTCGGTAGCGATCATGATTCGCAACACCCTTTGAATATCATCAATATGTCGACATCAGCTTGCTTCTTCGAGAAAGGGTTTGGGCAGCGACTCAAGGAATTGGAGAGTTCGGATCGACATGAATTATTACGCAGACTCTGGCCCTCAACAGAAGCCGAGCCAAGCCAGTCGGATGAGATCGCCTCCCCAGCCTTCCTGCAGTTCATCGCAGCCGAATTGGAACGTGTAAGGCACCACCAACAACTTTCGCCGTCCAGGACTTCGACGGGATATTGGCAGTCATCGACATAATTCGCACGCATGCTGCGAAACCCTGCAGAGAATTATTGAGCATCTTATCCCTTCAGTATATTTACGTCGCACTGGATTCGGTCCGTCGTTCCATGGAACTGGCAATCCGATTATGGTTGACACTCAACGTCCATACTGTCGACATCCGCGTAGGACCAGAAACCACTGAGGAAGATCCCATTGACTGGAACTTGGATCTATCTTTGGAAGAGCTATTGAGAAACCAATTTCCTAAGCGAACCATCAACAATGACCGGGAGAATCCTTTAAGGTTCGACACGAGGCTGACAGCGGCATATTTGGTAAACATCTGTGGAATGAAGCTGCAATTGTCCGATGACATCGCAAGTCATCTCAACTTCGACCTCAACCGACTCGTCCTGACCATCTACCGGCACAAGGTGTGTTTGAAAAGCCATCTCCTAAGCTCGGAAAAGAGTCCCATCTCGAAGGAGCTCCTACAGGAGATCTTGCGGACTATGGATCTGCTGTTTCCATTCGGCGACGATGCAACAAGAAACCTCCTCTTCAGAGAGGGCCAACAGTCCCTATACACACTCGGCACTTATAGAGGCGAGGAAGATCTCGACTGGGCCAATTACAGGTACTTCGGTGTGAAACTCGAGCTGTTGATGAAGTCATTCGATCAGACATCTAGAACGTGGCGACAGCTGGCCTTCGATCGCAGGAACAAGCTCGAATGGTCGGCATTTTGGGTCACTGTCATGGTAGCTCTCCTGACGGTCATTAGCATACCCTGCACCATCATCCAGGCAGTGTACTCCGTCAAAGCATATCAGTTGGCACTAGCACAGAACGATATAAACCAGAGAACAGAGCTCTGAAGCGATGCGGAGAGGCGGGGCAGCCTGCAAATCATATGCGGATTAGTCTAGGCTGTTGAATTGCGATGAAAGCTCAATGAGCTTCAACAAATGAGAGTTGATGCCAAGGATGTCAACAATGGTACTGTGGAGGGGAGCACGTCTTCGAGCGCGAACTCTGAACTCCCTCCCCCATACCCTCACCAAATTCGTTGGTCTAGGCTGGGACAGATGCAGTAGCAGTGGTGGCGCAGCTGCAAACTACCCCCGCCTTCGACAACAGACTACCATCTGACTCTTGTTTTCGCTCGTCCTTACAACGAGGACGATTGTAATCGCATGGAGCTGATGGTGACACGGTACAAAAACCCCATTTCCTTCGCGGAGCAATAAAGGATGGAATTGGATCGGAAGGGAAGTGAAAGTAGCTGGTGTGGTGGGAAACAGAGTGTGAGTGGAGAGCTAAGAGCTGTCGTTCCAGCTGCGGATGAAGTAACGGGGCAGGCGCGGACCCTTGGCTCGCACGTGATTTCAGCGACAGCCTACTCATGTACATGTATGCAGGTTATCCAGCTGGATGTTCAAGGCGTGATCTGGCCTATAATTCCATTGTATCTTTTTTATTATGTTTACATTGTTCTGCTGGATGAAATCGCTTCATATGATAGACATGCTTTTGCCGTCTGCAACGTATTACAATTCAAACTGCTTCTAATGCTATCCGTGTATGCGTTGTGCAATGCTTGAAACCAAATGCTACCGTTTCTTATCCGCATCCTTCTTGCCATCTTTCTCCTTGGGCAGTATCTCATGAACCTTCATATCCAGTCCAACCCAAAACGTTCTACCTCTCCACTCTACTGTAACACCGCCCCAGAACGCCGTGACCCAGACAGGCAAAGCAAAGATCTCGCGACCCAGCCAGGCGAAGAGAAAGTCGACGAAATTCCTCCTTGCACCGTCAAGCAGACTGGGCTCGCTTGGTGTCTTGTTGCCAAGTAACGGTTTCAGTACTTCAGTGCGGTGGTATGCGGAGGCGGAGCGTTGGGGGAGGATGAAGTCGGGTGTATCGGCATCGATTTCGACGGTCTTTGCGCAGTGGAGGAGTAGGTATTGGACGTAGTCGACGAGACACCAGATGCAAAGGTGGATGAGCCAGATGAGGAAGAAAGAAGTCCAGGTAGGACTGATGCCAAGCTTGTTGAAGAAGGGAAGTGTTGTCAGAGCGTAGGCGCCGTATAAACCGCACAGGATACTCTCAGTGCCAGGTTCGACAAAGGTTGCCAAAGTGACTGTGAACTTGCGCACGCGTAGCCATCGGATGCGACGCTGCAAATAAGCCATCACAGATGTATGACTGATGGGCTGGAAACAAAAGTCTCCAAACAACATAGCGTGTTTGCCCCATGATTCCTTCTTCTTCCCAGCTTCTGGTTTGTAGCCTCGCTCCTCAAAGGCTTGGGGTTGCTTCCACAACACGTCGCCGATGAGATGATCTTCGCAGATGTTGTCGGAGAAGAAGTCGATGCCAGCAGCGCGTTGCGGATTGGACGATGTAACGTAGTTGAGCTGGGAGCGACGGAACATGGTGCTCTTGCCCATGATGCAAGGTGCTACGGCGACAGTGTTGATGGCCTGGTAGAACTTTGCGTGCGCCGAGGACATGAAAGCCTCATCTAGACGACCTCCACCGCGCTGTAGAAGTTTCTTGATGGTACTACCTGACCGAATGCGAGGGTCTGAAGAACTAATTGCCGCAACAGTCGTCGACTCTGCCGCAACTTCTGGCCTTCCCCCAAGCAGCTCCTTTCTGTCCTTGAGCGAGAGGTCTTGCGAGTCAAGATCTACCGTGAGCGGTGTCTGATGCACAAATTTATATTTGGTCTTGCTCATTCCATTGCTGTCCTTGCCAAAGCCGCATAGCAGGTCCACCAGCCGACCGCAGACACCTTTACCGACCCAGACATTGCAATCCAGTACCCACACGATGTCGCCCTTGGCCTCTCTATAAGCGCGACTCATGTTCCTGATCTTGGGGTTGGGGCCCAGGGCATTGTTGTCCTTTAGCAGCAGCGGGTCCTCCTCTTCAACCAGAATGTGTACGTCGGCATCTGGAAAGTCCTTGCACAGGCGCTCGAGGATCGGGAAAGCGGGATCGGATCGTTCGGGGACACAGAACACAGTGTTCAACTTGTTCTTGGGGTACGTCTGGCGGAGCGTCGCTGCAAGGCATTCGTAGAGGCGGGGGTCGAGGCCTTTGACCGGCCGTATTACGGTAACGCGAGGTACTTCATCCTCCTCCAATGTCGTAACGCATGTTGCTTGCTGTGGCCTCTTCCAGTAGTATCGGAACAGTTGGATGAAGCCAATGGCGCAAACACTCCATACTATCACCCACCAGATGAGGCAGCCAGTCGCAACGATAGTACGCAACATGGAGACATCGTCTCCAGTCGCGAATTCGGGCGCGCGAAGCATGCGCGAAGATTATTGTAGGGTTCGGGAGAAAGTGGGATGTTGACGAATCTCACCGCGCGGAGGTTGCGGAGTTTCGACCAAGGAAGTGACGACCTGCCAAGACTAGCATTAGGGGAGTGCCTTTACGTGTGTTCTCGGGCACAATTTGCATGTGATTAAAGAAGAAAAAGATAAGGACACCGTGGTTTTGGTTTCACAACGGAGACGGGTGATTTGCTTGCACTCTCTTCCGGTCCGACGTCACCGATAGGGAGATTGCTTGCTGCGATCAGCGCGCTACGTCCACCGCAACTCTCACATTCAAGAAAGGGGTTTGGAAGAGCATGTTATACCTGATCGCATTGTGAATGGACCAGGGAAGATTGGAATGTGGTGGCTCCCGATTGCTAATCTAGCGTGTGCCTGTTCATGCCATAAGTGTCATTGCATCTTGCATCACCTTTATTCGAAATGCGGTCAGGTTCATTGTCAAATAGTAATACGTCTACACATTATTCCAAAATCAAAGATATGTACCAGGGGAAGACGCCACGCTATGCATATTCATCACCCAAACCCAATATAGACCAAAGTCTCATGGTTTGATCACTCAGGCTTTCGGCTTCTTACGCACCAATCCAGATGTGAGCGTATTGATGCCACTGGCAGCACTTGCATCGGCAGGCTGTACTGACTCCGTCTTTACCTTCTTCCGAACAGAGCCAGCAGATAGTTCTTGCACAGGCTCAACTGGCTGCTGGGCAACAGCAGCTTCTGCCGACCCATGTGGTTTTCTCTTCTTTCGTACACCCATGACCATGGTTGGAGTGACACCGTTCGTTGCAGCTGAGCTTGGTGCAGCTGTACATTCCTTTTTCCCTACCACTGTAAAGCCCCAGTCGTCCATGCCACCTAACACGGCAATCTCTTCCTTCCACTTGCTTGTACTTCGTGCTGCTGCAGTACGGTTCGCGAATGTTTGCTGCAGCAGCACTTCGTGCGCGCGGTCGTAGTTCTTTAGCGAAAAGCAGATGGTTCCGCGGGAGGACTCAGGCCACCTCCAATAAGGACTGTCTTCAGGAGGCAGCTTGGCAGAATTGGAAGTAATTGAAGAAGTAGATAGGTTTGACGAGCTTGACTTGATCTTGGGCAGGACAAGAGGGATGGGTCCGTATTTCAACTTTGCTTCCTTCTTCCGCCGGCTCGTCTTGGGTCGTCTAGGGCCAGGGACGCTTTCCTGGGATTCATTCTGTGAAAACGATTGCGACAAAGACTGCTGTGAGAGCTGGTCCTCATCTTCCTCGGGTATCGAAGGTTTCGGTGGCGTTATTACAACCCATATGAAGCCCACTATGCGACCAGAGGAGCATTCTTGGCGGAATGCCATAAACTCCCAGAATTGATCTAGAGTTTTGACACTCTTCCATTGCCCATTGCTCCTCGACGGTGTACCGCCATCGGCGACCATGGCATCTGTGCCTCGATCGGGAAGTTCCTCGTCTAGCTCGTCAAGGAATCTGGCCTTGGGGTCATCTGGAAAATGTGGAACGAGACAGCGCGGCGGGGCTGCAGGGTGAGGAGCGATTTGCAGGAGTGGGTGTGTAGTAGCCCATCGGCGAGGTGTGTTCGGTAAAGGGGCTGGCGGGATGTATCGTAGGGTGTCGTACGGTTCGAAGCCCGGGATGACAAGGTATCCCTTCGCCGTGGACTCGGATTGTGACGACACACCGTTCGTCGTGCTAGCCTCGCCCTCGACAAGGCGTTCGGGGAAGGGTTTCCGCTCTCCCTCAGCCTTGTATTCCCATATTATCGGATCAAGCACCCTGCACCACCATTTGACCAAGCCTCTGTCGTCGAGTACATGCTTGTTCTTGTTCTCGATGCTTGCGGGGAATAGGTACTGGTCCTGTGCCCTTGCGAACAGAGACACAACGAGCTTCTTCCCCTCTCTCTGCCTTTCCCGTGCGAGCCAAGATACAAATGTCCCGCAGATCGCTTTCAGGGGCGACGAGGACTGCGATCGTGGTAGGTGTAGCTCGGAAATGTAGCCCGTCGAGTCGGCCTTGGACACGAAGATGGTGGTAAGGTTCCTCGTAGTGTAAATCAAGACTTCAATGGCAAGCACAAGAAGCTCTTCAGGTAAAGCTGAGACTACGGCATCGTTGGGAATTATCGAAGCGGCCAGAGTATGCGATTCGCAGTATGTCCTTTCGGACTTGCCATGCGGTGGCGCGGAGAAGAGGGCAGACGACTTGGAGGGAGGCGTCGAGTAGTGGTAGAAGGTAATAGGAACGTCTTTTGGCAATTGTTCGGCCAAAAGCTCTTTCAACGACCTGGAAGCCCCAAGACTCGCCATACTGGCTCAAGAAGAGCACGGCAAGGGGAAAGGTCGCGTATCGGGGTTCAAGATGGGGGAGCGGAAAGCGCGACTGGGACTAGGGTGCATGCGGTAAGGCGCGATCCGCGTGCCGCAACTTTTCGATGATCCGAACTTCACCTCCGCCAGCAGCAGCGCTTTGACTAGTCGCCCAAACCGGACCACTCCACCAATATCACACATACGAACGGCCTCAATGGCTTCCAAACGGCCGCTCCGATCTCTTGCCTCGACCGCCTCGTCGGCTCTGCGGCCCGCACCACCATCAAAAGCGTCCCTCGTGCGGACCTCCGCATGCGCATTTTCGAGCACCGCCCCAATCAGGACTCCCGAATATGATACAGAGCCTGCAGACCGGCCGCGATGGCAGCAAACACCCCCGCGAATGATGGCGCCCTTCAGGTTACGGCCTCTGGCCAAGGGCGGCGTTTACAAGGTCAATGAGGACCCGCGGCGGTTAGACGATGCCTATGTGCGCATGTTGGGCCCTGGGGGAGACAAGGTGCTGGGAGATGAGGTCAAGTGGTTAGCGGTGACACACAAGAGCTTCGATCACGGAAAGAGAGGATTCAATGACCGATTGGCATATCTGGGTATGTCTGTGTACAAAACAGCCGGCCATGCGGGGAGCTAATATTCGGGCAGGAAGGAGGATTGTCGAACTACAAACATCACAGGCGCTCATAACCTCGCCACAAGAAAATCAATGGCCTCGGGACTCCAACGGCGTTCCCTTGAATGACGAATTCGGCCGCAAACCATATCTACACCCCGCTTTGAACGGAGTTCAAGGCTTGACCGCAGAGGCAGAGAGCCTAGTGCTGAGCAAGGAACGGTTATCACAAATAGCAGAGAAATACAATCTCGACAAAGTAACTCGGTGGAAACCTAAGAGGGTATGCAGCTAATGTTTGGGCAAATTGATTCAATGGCTGACAAAAAACAGGCCGATAACCTCCAAGACTCCGGTATCCAAACCGTCCTCATGACTTCATTATACGCCATTGTCGGAGCGGTCGCACTCGAGAGGGGCGGCGAAGCAGCCAACAAAGTTGTGCAAGACAAGATTCTCGCACCACTCGGCTTTGCCTTCTCGCCCGACTCATGACCTTGACGCAATTCGAGCCCTTTTGGCAGCTTACTACTTTTCGTGTACAAGACCACGTTCCGAAATCTGTACCATACTGTAAACAAACACATGACATGTGTCATGTGATTATTGAGCAGCGTCTTGAATATTGCTATGTTGATACCATTTCCTCACGAATGTGTACATTCCATTGTTTCTGACTCGCCTTTGATTCTAGGTAGCTCGATGCGGATTGTTTCGAATTGCTCGATCTAGAAAAGCCTTTTGCATGCATGCGCATGTAATGCTCGGACATCTGACGCCTGGTTTTGGTGAAGCCGTATACACCACGTGAGCTAACATTGGCATTGTGTTTCATTGGCGCAACCAGATTCTCACAGCAAAAATCCCCAGAATATCAAAAACACATTGGCGGACATGACGTTTGTCACTAAAAACTTTTGTCGTCGCCTGTCTGTTACCCCCGTCGTGACTGCTCTCAGAACAACCAACATAGCAAATATACCTCAACCAACGCCCACCCGTACCACACGCCCCACCCAGCCAAACCTCCCCAAACAAGCACCACACACATGACCAACACAACCACAACTTTCACCTATGATTAGACATGCCACAATCGACACCCTTCCACACTTACCCCATCCGGAAACCACCATACCACGTAAGTCCCACGACCCCAACGCTCGGAATACATTGAACAAAACACCAGAATCGACACAAAAACAGTCAAACTACCTGATTAGGTAGTTCAAAAACAAAATATGTTTATGCACGACTGCGCTAGTAGTGTGGAAGGAATACGCTGGAATCAATGGGTGAGGTGGGATTTGCCTATTTGGGGTGCCCTTGTTGACGTTATCGTTGATGATGGGGGCAAGGGGCGGGTGGGAAAACGTACCGAAATCCATGGTTTTGAGAAAAAGTTACTGGATGAGGCAGGTTACTGGGGTGGCAAGTGCATGCCAGTGAGGGGAAAAGGAAAAAAGGTGGCTTGCATGTTGCATACTGCATGAGAAGAAGAAAAAGGTGGCTTGCATATCGCTGCTCGAAGAAAAAGAAGGAAATACGCTATATGAGTGAAGACAAGAGAAGCGAGCGGCGCACTGCCAACCCGGGGTATAACATACAAACAACCAACCAAGAACCACCCAAAAAAAAAAGAGATCGTCGGATATGAGACCTAGCACACTCAAAACGTCGTCCCCGGCTTATTCTTCCTCCAAAACATGGCCTTGGCCGCATTAACACTTTTCGGTGGAGGATCAAACTTTGGTACCGCATCCTCAACCTCCATCTGCTCCAGCTTCCTCTGACTATTCCTCTTCAGCTCCATCCTCAACCTCCTCTCATCCTTCCTCCGCATCCACGTAATCCACACACAATAGCCCGCAGCCAGGCAGCCCAATCCGCCAACCACACCCCCGATGACCGCGCCAATGAGGCCTTGTTTCTGCCACTCCGACTGCTTTGGCCGCTGATACGCGACAGGCGTTGATTTCGGGCAAAAGGTCACGGGCATGACCATGTTGTTTTTCTGGACGGCGGGGGCGAGGTAGAAGTTTGAGGTTTCGAAGTCAGCCATGAGGTAGACTTGAGCGAGGAAGGCGGTGCCGAGGTAGAAGGGTGAGGTCGCGGATTTGTTGCGGGATTGGATGGGCGTTATGTTGGATGCGTTTGAGAGGACGTCAGGCGGCAGGGTGACTGTAAAGCCGTCTTCGAGGACGATGGAGAGGCTGCCGTTGAAGCGGGACGCTAGCTTCAGTGAGTCGTCGCCCCAGGTGTTGTCTGGCGCGGCGGAGAGGTGCTTGATGAAGTTTTGTGTGATTTGGTATGGGAGGGAGAGGGGGAATTGCTCCGTTGTTATCTGTGCTTCGAAGGCTGGGGCTCGCGACTCCATGTCTGTGAAGATGCTGTTGTCGAAGAGGGATGTGTTGGCGTTGGCGTTGTCACCGGATCCAGTGGTGATGATGATGTCTTTAATGCGCACGCTCATTGGGTTGGGGTTCGCAATGTTCATGGGATATTGGTGCGGGACGCCTGTGAAGCGCCCGGAGTCGTAGCCTCCGAAGACGTTGCTGCCGTTTACTACGCCGCCGGCTCGATCGAAACCGTGGCCGATGTAGAGGGAGTATGTTTTCCCTGCAATGATGTCCTGCATGACTAGATCTTGCATCAGCGTCGAAGAGAAGCCGATGCCAACTCGACCGGGCGTTATCGATCCAGATGTAGCTACTTCGACGGTCGAGTTGTCGACTAGTGTTTGGGACGCGCCGTCCGTCTCAAAATAATGCGTGTATAGTCGGAGGGTTTCTTGGCCAAAGGTTCCGGAGAACTCGTCTTGTGCTTTGTCTAATGTCTGGAAGTCGTCTCTTTCTTCAAAACTGTTTCACATGTTAGTGAGGGAAGCCATTACATGAAAAGGCAACATACGATGTCGATTCCTGTGGACTGAAGAAACCCCCTGTACTCCTATCGCAATTCCGAAGCGTCGTATTGTCTTTGCAGTAGTCGCTTGATGCGAAAGACGTATGATTTTGTTGTAATGAAGGCCAAAGACTCTGGTTCTGTGCCGGTGTTCCCAACCCGATGAACGATCCATACTGGAAGACTGGCGAGTCGTGAACGGCTCGCTTATGAATGTCAACATAGATTGGTTTCTTAGTGCAATTCGAAGCAACCGTTGACTGAGCCAACAGCACAGTTGCAGAGAGGTAGAGAAGAAATGACGCCATCCTGAAGTTGTGTGTATACGAGAGAGAGAGAGAGAGAGAGAGAGAGAGAGAGAGAGAGACGCTTGAATCCAGCAAGCTGCAAGTCAAGTGAAGAACGAAAATGGGACACCCGACGAACAAGAGATGAACCAACAAGAAATCACAAAACTCGTCTCAAACTAGGAGTTGGGAAAGGTGCCGGGAGGCGGTACGGTGACTTTGTAGGCCCCAAGCATCTGTACTTCGATACACTAAGATGGGCATGCGGGAACCCAGCCAGTCAGGCGGCAGCCCATCAGCTATTCTTGCAAATGCGGGAAATAATCCACCACATCTTTTGCTAGTAAGTAGCGCACACGGGGCCGCAGTACCCTGGACACGCCGCGTGGAGCCGCATGCGACCTAGAACCACTGTCGCCAGCGCCTGCTGATGCTGCTGTGCAAGTACCACAACCTGGGGGGTAGTGGGTATGGCGTGAGCGCTTTGGACCAGGGAGATTACATGAGGAACAATGATGACCCTTTCCCGAAGGTAGGGGTTGCTGTTACAGAAGAACTAGTGATTGGGCGCTTGTCGTAGGCGTGCAGTTACCAAAGATAGCAAGGCGTCTACAACATGTGCTCGATTGGATGCCGTCTTCTCGCCAGAGTCGCAAGCGCCCGAGCGCACGGACCTAGGTGCAGATGTGGAGTCGAACACCGAGGGCTATTCTTAACCTCGCGCGCTCAGGAAAGTCCGGATTAGCAAAATCAAAAGGTTTGCGTACCCGCCGGGTAAGCTTACAGAGTGATGGCTATTGGATCACGGTACGTCGGAAGTGGACGGTCCTTTATCTTGCTCCCACTTCCCGCAACCTCCGTTGTTGTTTCCCCGCACGGCGTTCTGTTAGTTTACTTGTGAGCTCTGCTTTGTGGTTAGCATCGTGCATGCGGAAACATCATCTGCCGTTCTGAACTTGGGGATGTGTGCGTACTCAATCAAGGGTTGTTGAGGACCCCATGCAGTGAGCTCAAATGCAGTCCCAAGGCTGGTTGTTCCTCGCCGCCGCAGACCGACGTGGGCGTTGTACGTGTCATGGCCGCCTCACAAGGCATGCTCAAGCGCTTACGCGGATCGCCCGAGTGCGATCAAACGCGTTGTGGCCTCATGCCCCGTCTCATCTAATGTCTTGCTTCAAGTAGGACGGCTTGATCAAGTATTTGTCCACCAAGCTTGGGTCACAGTCACTATGGATGCAGTAATAGAGTGTGTGAATTTGTAGGAATAATCCACTGAGTCTTGGAATTGATATTGTCCTTAAGAATCATCTACTCACTCGCATCCCGATGTTGGAGGATCGCGACTAGGGGAGCCAACTTGACGCCCCACCTCATCCCCTTGACAGCCTGAAACATTTCTTTGCCGCCGACACTCTTAGAACATGCATATACTTTCCATAAGATATCAATGTAGCCATAATAACCTCGAATTCTCGCTACATCCCAACAGTTGAGATTACGAACATGAAAATGTGGGATGTCCTAACTCCTTACTCCATACTCACTACGCTAAATGACGACCCAAGAAAACCCCAAATGTGACCAATGATGATATACGTAGAATATGTAGCGTTGAATGTGTATAAATGGTAAGAATCAACGAGCTGGCTGGATTATGTAGAGGTGAGCAACATGTGATCATGTATTGATGACCACCCATCGCTTCTCTTTCTCAGTGGGACCGACCCTAGCAGCGACAACGCTCAGCGTATTGGTGATGGCATCTTTGGGCAACTTTGGGAACACCTTCTTCAATGACTCTATCATGCCAATCTTGGTCAAGTCTTTCCCTTCGATCTCAGCCTTGAAAGCCGGAAGTTGTTCGGGGGGTATCATGCGCTTCGCCTTTGCAGGCCTAGGCGACGTGCCAGCCGGTGTCTTCTGCGGGCCATTCAGGGTGTTTAGCAGGCCGTTCATTGTTCGCTGGGTCAGTGGCGCTCGTGGTGGATCCATAGCACCATTCTTGGAGCTCTCTTTCTTCGTGACGGTAGCATCAGGTACCAAAGTCGCAGGGTCCGGCGCCCAATATGCCGTAGAGAAGGGATCGATGGACTGCATTTGCGGGTCGAGCAGAAAGCCCATCCTAAAGTCCTTGAAATCTGTGCAGATGGCATCGGATCCGTCATTAAGCCGGGACACACGTTCTGTGTCCTCCCAGCATAACCCAGTGCTGATAGGCAATAGATCACCGCTGATGAGTCCTCGCTTGAGCTGGGGATCCTCTTCATCATCCAGAAAGCCGTCCATATCGTCGTCTGCATCTTCTTCGTTGTCGTCTTCACCGTCAGAGTCCAAGTCTTCACCTTCCTCTGGCTCATCCCACTCGGCCTCAGAGTCGTAGTCGTAGTCAGTGTCCTGCCGTGTCCTTGAAAGAGGATTACGCGCTAGGCGAGCAGCCTCCACGGCCGTGTAGGGTTTAGTGTAGGTGCCGTAGTAAGGTGGACGGACATCCTTGCAGAAATGGATGTACTTCATTGGGATATCTCTCAGCATCTCCAACGGATGCCTTGACGCCGTACTCTTTGCAGTAGTAATATCGATAGGATTGTCCGAGGACCTGTTGACACAATCGACAATTTCCGCAATGGTAGCTGTCTGGTGTCCTCGGACGTTTCGCTTTGGAAAGAGCGACGTCAGGTTTTCTCGTGTGATAGGCTCGGGTGTACCATCCTTCTGTGCGATTATACTCTCTAGTCGGGATCTAGCGACTTCCAGTTGCTCGGGGCCTAGGAAAGTATTCGTCGGCGCAAGGATGGTGTGTGATGGTACGTTGAAGGGAAGGAAGTACCGTTCATAGTCTGACTGTGCATTCTTTACGATGGTCTTCTGTGGGGAAGGGGGGATCATATCAGTATTGCCTCCAGACCTGTCTGGTAATGATGTGGGAGCAATGGGGGTCTGGGATGGAGCTACCACGGTCTGACTTGGGCCGGAACCGGACTTTGGCTTCACGAAGAAAGCATTCAGCTTCATCTGCGACTGTTATTGAGTTAGCAGTGCTCGGCAAACAATATACAGTAATGAAGTGATGACACGACATGCCAAGATGTGGAGCATTTCGAACCGAGACGGTAGACTTACCCGTGCCTTTTTTGCTCTCTCTTCCTCTAGACGCTGCTGTTCTTCTTCCTTAAGACGCTTCTTCTCGTCTCGCTCCTCGTTTTTCTTCCGTTTCTCTTCATCCTTCTGTGCCTTCTGCTCCGCCTTGAGTCTGTCCTCGGCCTCCTTTTGTGCCTTCTTCTCTTCTCGAGCCTTGGCCTTGGCTTCCTTCTCTAGACGCTGAGCCTCTTTCTCTTGTGATGTGAACTTCCGCCTTTTGGCCGGCTGCTGTGTGCTGGTCGAGGTAGAGGCATTCTGTGGAGAGGGAGCCTGACCGTCGGCGGATTTGTTGCTACCAGGCCCAGTGGAAGTTTGTGCGCTACTCTTGAGGGGCGATGGTGTCTCAACTGAGAGTACTGAAAGGGGTGTAGATGCCTGCGAGTCGGTTGTAGGCTTGATGGGCGTGACGGGAGGTTCGACTTCGTCTTCAAGTGGACGCTTCTGGGGCACCGGCGCGACGGGGGCTGGATCTTCCATGTTGGATCACGAGTGTTGCAATTGTGAAAAGGCAGTCTTTGTGGTCCTCGGAATATCAAACCATTCGGGGTTGAGGCCAAATAGGGCGATTTGGATTGTGGTTGAACAAAGAGGGTAATTGCGATAGCGGGCGTTGATGCGGGAGGAGACGCGAAGGTGGGAGGCGCGACGCGAGGCGCGTGGAAGGCGCGGCCAAGGCCAAGGGAGCCGATTAGTCGATTCCCGCACTCTTCACTAAATTCCGAATAGTGGCTAAATGCCTATTCGGGAAAGGTCGGGTTGCGACGAACTTCAACGCAGCAAACACTCAAACTTCTGAAGACTGTCAGCAATATTTCTACTCTGTTCGACGCGATTTCTGACTTTGTTTTGGCGGGCGCAAAAGCAGAAGAGGGTCTACTTGTCGCAAATGTGGTCGGGTGTGCCGCGCCTTCTTCCTGTATGACGTAGCCCTTTGCTCTTTCCACCCAGACACTCACATCCAGATCCAATCAACTTCTTCACCACCCTGCATCTCCTTGACTGTTCAACGACCTCTCTGCAAGAAATTCGTGACTGTCATCTCACATCGCATTGCGTGCAGGCGTGATACGACACTCCCGTCATGGACCCGAGTGACTTCGAAGACCTACTGTTCGGAGACCTAGACACGCAAATTGGCCTAGATCACACATTGTTTGATGAGTCTGACGATGATATTCTCTTCCCTGAATATGATGAGAGTTCACTCTTCTGGGAGTCGGCGAATGCCACAAGTCTGACACCTATCTCCGCACACACACTCTCTGAGCAGCAACCACAAGCTAACGGCAAGACGTACGACCATGGACAACCTGACGATTGCTTGATGGCGCCATCTCATCGATTCGTTCGCGATAGGTCTTGAAGTTATCTCGTACCATTCCAATCACAGCTTACCCTCTTCAGACACTGGGTGATTGCTCGTATAGAGGCTATGCTTGAACGAATCGTGGACGGCCTTTTGGAAGAACACGAGTCGCTTACGATGACCCTCAAATCCCGCTCGACACTATCGCGCCGTCAAACTGTTGTCGTAGCAGGAAACGGTCCGACCCCTCCTCCCAAGGAACGCGACATCAATTTCCCGGGAGCCAATGCTCAAGAGGCATGGAGTTTCAGTCAGTATCCCCATCCATATTATGATAGTGGCTGACCTTCTCAGCTGTGCTATTACGTATACTGGAACTCATTCATGCTGGGCTCAATGATGACACCATCATGACCAAGCGGTACACTTTGCTACCCCGGTTTCAGAACCTGGTCTAATCAAGCTTAGCGACATGTACTATCGACATCCAGATCTGTTCGTTAAGCAGTCGGTTGTTGATCGATACGTGGATGATCTGGCATGTACTTTTGGTATCACTAGGTCACAACTGAATGTGGTGCGTAGTCTGCAAACTCAAATCTAACATGGCTGACTCCTGGAAATCAGACTGCTGCCGCGAAAGGATTAGTGGCTGGCAACTTCAGATTGAAACAAGACAACAACCATATGTTTGATGGCATGGGCAACAGAGAGGTTATAACAAGTGCGTTTGATATTGCATGCGTATCTAATAGTCGTTAGGGGTTGCTGGTCCCGATTGTTCGTGATCATGATACCTGGGACCTGGCAGAGGTCCGTTGGGTTCTCGTGATTGAGAAAGAGGTTTGACCACCGTCCCGCCAAACTCGACCATGCTAACACAGATCTATAGGCGACGTTCCGCTCACTAATGGGGTCACAACAATGGGACGTCCTGGGCTCGCACGGCGTGTTACTGACTGTAAGCCCCGAGATGCACATCATGACCGAATTCTAACTCAGTCCAGGCGAAAGGATACCCCGACCTAGCTTCGAGAAGGTTCCTACGCCAACTTGGAGATGCTGCCCCACATATCCCGATGTTCGTGTTGGTAGATGCGGACCCCGATGGCATCGCCATTCTGAATACATACAAGTACGGTTCGTACCGCCTTGCTCATGAAGACGTTACACCGACGGATACACCCGCACTAAGTCTGCCCAACATCCGCTGGCTTGGTGTCAAAAGTCACCACATGAGCCGGACTCCGGTAGGCGAAGATGGTACAGAATCAGACGTGATGCCCCAACTCCAGGGCTTGATGAGGCTCACGGCGCGCGATCGCATCAAAGCAGCTCGGATGCTGGAGTGGAACTTGTGCACAGAAGATGGGTTGGAACAAGGCTGGAGACAGGAGCTGCAAAAGATGCTCATGCTCAATGTCAAGGCCGAGATGCAGATTTTAGACGAACTACCAGGCGGGTTGGTGTCGTGGGTGGGCAATAAGGTTCGGCATGCGAAGGAGCTCGGGTGCCCTCCACCAATGAGTAGCGACTGCTCAGATGACGGGATGCTCTTTTGAGGACCTTGCGAGGGCTCATGTCTGGCTTGCTCCCAGAGTACATGGACGCGCGGAGGCTACCTGTGTCACCTCCTCTACTGTGTATGATGCGGGCGATGGAAGTGTCTTTGGCGTGGCAAACATAGAATCTCTACCTATCACAGCAAACATGGTCTCTGTCACGATAATATAGTCTCGTAATAGACTCGTTTGTGAGCGAATGAAGAGTATTGCAAGTAATGTGCCGGTGGTGGTGGAGTATATGGCAGCATTGTCCAATGAAAGGGGCCGGGTCAATGGTGGGACAAATATCCGGCCAAGCGTGGTCCGCGTTCGCCAGCGCATCCTTCTCGATCACGGCAGGCCACATTCAACAACTCAGACGGCGTCGCATAGCGGGCCTGCAATGCATTGACCTGCAGCTCAGAAGCAAAACCCACAATGCTCGGATCCGCCGCCATTTCAAACGACCCGCGCGTTCCCTTCCAGGCGCCGTCGCTGTCGGGGCCGCAAAGCTACGCCCCTCCTGCCCCCGACTGCGAGCACCATGGCCCAGGTACCGCCGAGTCGAGTGCCATCCCACAGCCATTGACGCCTGCAACGACCACCAGACAGTCGGTACCTTTGGGCGTCTTCTCGACTCTCTTGGGGAACAACACCACGTCCACACTGAGTGCCCGCCCCATCCTGTCTGACGACAACGTCCCGGCCATCCTCATCCACGCCCAACCCGCACATGCACAACAAGGCCCGTCTGACCTGACGGCGAGCTCAGGCTCAGTACCCAGTGCAACCACTACCCTGACCAACACCCTGCCGCCCACCCAGTCTGCTGCCCTCCGCGCCCTCAATGCCCCCGCCTTCCACTCGTCGCCCAACAAAACCAAGTCTGCAAAGTCGACGTCGAGCCGGACCACCGTCACCAGCCAGCCTGTCGTGGTACGTACCTACTCGGCCTCGCGCCATACTTCACGCCCGGGCTCAGGCTTCAATACCCCGCGCTCCTTCCCCATGAGCGGGAGCACGCATGCTTCAGCCCTGTCAGCCGGTCTGGCTGGCAGAAGCGAGCAGCTGCCCTCTGCCGACGACTTTTCCTTTTCGGCAATCCTCCGCGCTGTCGATCCAGAGATTAGAGACGCCATTGATGCTATTGCTGAGATCTGTGCGAAGAGCAGGATGAGTCTGGCAGACGAGTACGACTCGCATCTTCCCCCGCAAGGCGAGATTACCGGATCAGGCCCGGGCTGGGCTGCAAGCACTGGAGCCTTGGCTGGACGGGGGCGATTAAACAGGATCAGCCAGGCATGGACTGCCGCAGATAACACGCTCATGTCTGTGCCTGAAGCAAGCAGCTCTAGCGAACGGTTGGCGCAAGAGGGCAAAGCAGAGAGCAGTAAGAAGCGAAGCCAGTCCGCATACGGCAGCTTGAAGAGTGTGATTAGTGGTGGCAGCGGGAAGAGAAAGGCCATTGATGGCGACACTTTCCGCGAGCAAGAGGCCACAAGCTCCAAGCAAGCCGAAGCCCAAAACCAGGCACCCGCTTGGGCAGTCCATGCTTCAACCTCGTCTTCGCAGCCAGCCATCACTCTCGCAGCACCGACCGCTTCAAAGCACCTCTCCCTTGATACATCATCCGCAATGCAGGACAATGTCGATGCCCCACTGAATACTTCTGACAATTTGCCGCCAACCGGCGTCCCACGCAGAGCCTCTTCACACCAACGCGGACCCTCGATGCGCAGTTTGCCAGCATCACGACTCCGCGCAGGTACCCTGGGTTCCCTAAAATCATGGCTCCCATGGCCTCGTCCATCCGATCTCAGCCACCGCAGTCAGCAGGAACTGACCAAGGCCGAAGACCGACTCAGAGACATGTTGATGTCATCCCAGAACCTGGGAAAAGGTAAAGCCGCCATTAGCGTCGCTTGAACATGATATAATCATCGACTTCTTTTGTTCCGTCGGCATCTTCGTGGTTTTTTGCTTTTGCAATTTTTGATACAACAATAAAGATACCCAGAATCGAACGGCAATTGAGACATACAGAAATACAGAAAATAACGGATTGGTGGGGTATCTATTGACGTTCTTTTTTTTTCTGGAGTAGGAAATGTCCCAAGACCCTATAACGACTTCATCAAAGGGGGTGGTGGTTATGAATTACGTCTAACGATTCTTACGACTTCATGATATTTGGAAACCAAAGTAACTCAAGTTTTTGGAAATACTAGTGTGTTAGCAACATGGAAATACAAATGACTTACATTTGAAATCTTCAATCTACTCATCTTCACAATGCCGCTGCAACTAGAAAAGAGATGATGATGCAAGAAATGGTCAGGAGGGGGGAACTTGGGATCAGAGTAATAGACCTATTTGCTCGAAAGAATGCCTGCAAGCAAAGCAAAGCAAAGCGACAAAGAATAATGTCAGTCAGTCCATCCATCCATACAGTTCACAACCCCACAACCATATCAATAGCCAAAAAAAAAAGGAGGGCATGCCCAACCCATCCACGCCATCCACGCCATCCATCCCGTCATGCAGCAGAGTTGAAGTAAATGATAATGAATACCGTATTGTCAATCTGACGCCAGAGTAATGCAAGAACAACAAAAAAAAGCCCCCAACCGATCCTTCCAACACTTACCATGCCTCACGACTTGGCCTGCGGAAACCAAGTATTGTTGCGCCTCCAGAGCATATGCCAGTTCTACCGTCCATAGCCATTATTCGTCATAGAACCACCAGCACCAGCACCAGCACCAGCACCACTGCCCGTGGGCATGGGGGGAGCGGAAGCGGGTTTCCAAATCTTGACACGCATGTCGTCGCCAGCTGAGGCAAAAGTAGTGGGGTCCTTTGGATGCCATGCTACGCTGTTTACGCAGCCCGGGTGGGCGTCTAGAGCTTCGATGAGGAGGCCGTTGGAGCGCCAGATGTATATTCTGGAGTCTTGGGGGTACTCATGTGTTAGTACATTTCGATTTCAAGTTTAGAGCATTGTGGTTATAGACTCACCCTCGCTGCCGCTAACGACAAAATTCTCGTCAGCGCCGCCGAAAGCTGATCTGATGATGAACTTTTTCTGAGCATGCGCCTCGAAGCGTTGTATAACGTCGCCGGTATCAATCTCCATAAGCTTGATTTGATCGGGGCTCATGCTGACGAGCATGTGGCGCGAATCCTGGCTGATTTTGATGCTGGTTAGCTTCATGTCGTCGAGCTGGAATTCTGCAATCTTCTCGTAGCTGACAAAGTCAAAGACGACAATGGAGCTCTCGGTTATGGCGACGAGGCGCTCGCCATTTGGTGATACCGAGAGGTCGTTTGCGCGGAGCTTTGCGCTGTCGTCGGAGAAGTTGTGGATTAGGTCGCCGTTGAGGTCCCAGACTCCGCAGCCTACTCTGTCGTCTTGCGATCCGATGACGATGCGTGTGCCTGAGGGGTCCCAGGCTGCTGTTGTGCAGGGATATGTGAAGTCGCTGATGCATTGTATGCATACACCGGTCTATGTGAGTTAGTTGGGGTCGAAGAGGAGAGCGTGTTGATCGTACCTTGACGTCCCATATCCGTGCAGAGTTTTCTGGTTGGTTACAGCATGTCACAATCTTTGTGTCATCGGGACTCCAGGCGAGATGAGCGACGCCTGAATCTCGGTGATCGTCTAATTGATGAAGCACTTTGTAGGTGGTCGTTTCATAGATGATGATTGTGCAATCTTTGCTTGTCGATGCCAGCTTGGTGCCATCGTTGGAGTATTGCAGGAACCACACCTCGTCCTTGTGATGTCTTAGATCGAGCACCGCTTTGGTCGGAAAATCGTCCCTTTCGCAGTTGTGATCCAAGTAGAGCGAGGGTGAGGCAGCTGTGTTATGATACAAGCAGTTTGCGATCCAGCTGTCTTTGACCTCGTCTAGTAATACCGATAACCGGTGTTCTGGAATCATGATACTGGGTGAAATGGACCCTGTAATGTGTGAGTAGAGGGGTATTGCATAGATGTCATTGTCACTTACTCGAAAGGTCCGAAAGGAGGTGCATTCGCGATTCGCCACGAGCACCGTCCCACTGGGCTTGATTTCGCAAGTCCTCTGCAGATTGACACATCATGAGACTGGTTGAGGTTAGCTGGAAAGCGCGCCGAGAGAGAATAGAGAAAGACTCACGCTGAAAGAGCATGTAATCTGCCCACATCTTGATGGAGCGGCGTCAGCTCTTGTCGAAGAACCACGAGCGCTTTGGAAAGATCCCTTCGTTCCAGCAATTCCAGGTATTTCTGCTGCTTTAACCAAAACAGCATGACCTCCCGATTAGCCCCCTCGGCAAGCTTCAGACCTGTGGAATGCTGCGAGCCTGACTTTGCCCTTGACTTTCCCCACGGCTTCTCATACTGAGAATCTAGACCGACACCGCCTCCGTTGTCGTTTGTGCTCGAACCAAAGAGTAACTCTTCCGCCTCTTCCCAATCGCCATTCAACACGGAGCTCCGGAATGCCGCGACCGTCGGTCCTTCCAGCTGGAAACCGCTCTCTTTGCATAACGCGCCTGCTGCGCCGTGGTATCCCAGATCCGTCAGGCTCTGTATCAGTATCCGCGTCACTTCTTCCCTGTCATGGCCAAAGAATGTGGCAGGCACAGACCCCCCGTTGGCTACCGGACCTCCATTCGCATAGGAGCTATTGCTCTCATTCCTACTGTGCATGCTTCCATTCGCATTCTTGGCCAACGGCGACCGGGGCCCTGATGACTGTGATGATCCGTTTGCGAAGTTCCGAGAGGGCGACTGTGGTGTTTTGGAATTATCGTCGTCAAGGCGCATTGTCCCGTCTTGTCGGCGCCTGCGCTTCGAGATGTGGCGGGATGGCCTGGCTCGGTTACTATGCGATAAGGGGTCCTCTTCGCTTTGGTCGTCGGTGCCAGATAAGCTGTGCCTGCGCTTTCTGGCTCGAGGGCGGTCGGACGGGGGAATAGTGGTAGCGGGTGGGTGTTCGAGGGGTCTAGCGCTGGCTTCAGGGTCGTCGGAGGGGGCTGAGAGTTCTGGGGAAGAAGAGGCGGGGGAAGTCGGGGTGGATGGGTGGTCGGCGGCGATTGGGAAGGGAAGGTTTGGGGCGATTCTGTCTGCCAGGACGAACGCTGGGCTTGGTTACCCGCAAATGACGCGGGTATGAATTCGTGGCAGCGTTGTGCCTAGGCGGGCGTCGTGTTTGGGGGCTCAGTAGATAGCATGGAGAGTCTACAAGCGTATACGGGCAGTGCGGAGAAGAGTGACAGGCTTGAGAGTTTGGGGACGAGGTGAGGTTGCGGAGTGAGCTCGGAGGTTCGAAGCAGCAGGCGATGTCACGAGCCGAGAGATGACGATGCTGCGGCTGGGGCTTCAAGCCCGCACGCGTATAGCTCTCAATGGAGCTCCTCAGAGGAATGAGAGTTTGATATATGACTGTGCAGAGCCTCTTACAGCCTGTGAACGTTGTTTTCGATGTCTGTACAGCAGCTTGGTCGACGTTCCGCAGTTGGCTACCTAGGTGCACCGAATGCGTCAAGCTCCATGCGCCAAGTGGCAGTCACGACGTGTAAAGAGGTAATGCGGCAGTGTAGAACTGAGACCAAGTGCCCTGGATCTCGGGCAACACGTGAGTATTCAGGTAGGATGATACTCCAGCACATGGAAACAACCTTTGGATGTATTCATGGGTAATGAACAGGCTCCCACTTCAACATGTGCGGGTGGATCCGTCATTGTCACAAGGTCCCCTAATCGCCCGATAAGAAAGCGAGCTAGTATCCGCCTCATGAAATCGGCGCACTCCATCATCGCGTCTTTGTCTCCGTGAAATCGCGACACCGTTTCTTGAGCCTATCGCCCGGCGAGCACAAACAGGCGTCACACGTCATAGGAAACAGGGTACGCGCTGTCATGCGGACCCGCCAAATATGCAACAACATTGCTATTCTGCAGATAATTGCTGAGCATCGCATCACATGCAATATACCACAACACCTTCCTGTTCGTGCAGTTTTACTATCTTGACTTTATGGATGTCCTCTCAGTCGCCGGAAGAAACATTCCATGCAACCATCTGCGTATAGAACATCTCGTCCCACCCAGACCATCATGATTCCCTCACACTCTCATCGTCGCATTCCCATCCGCCGCATGCTCCTGGAACCAATTCAAGAACTGGAACATACTTGCCTTGGGCGACCTCTCCAGCGTCTCGTAATCTACATACTGCAGTCCAAACCTCACAGAGGTGCCAAGCAGCCACTCGAAGTTATCGTAGATGGACCAGCCCCAAGCTCCCGTCACATTCACACCATCTACATGAATCGACAGCAGGATGTTGTCTAGATATTGCTGGTAGTAGTCGGCGCGTTTGAGGTCCCAGAGTGCCGAGTTGAGGTCCGTCCATTGCGCCTCAAAGGGCTCGGCGAACCCGAATTCGCTGACGACAATGTCGGGGATAGAGGGGAAAAGGACTTGGGTGATGTGCTTGAGGAACCGGCGCACGCCTGCTGGGGCAGAGTAGAACCACGACATGGCTGGATCGGCAGCGGGGCCAATAGGGAAGCCATTAGGGGCCACACTTGCAGATCCAGCACAGTCGGGGAATGCTGGGTGAGACCGGTTGCTCGTGCATGCCTCTAAGCCACCCTCGACTTCGAAGGCTAGGAACGACGAATAAGGATCGATGGCGTAGAAGTCGCATGATCCCTTGATCATATCCTTCTCCTCTTGCGTGAATTCTGGCAGAAGGTCGCCAAGCGTATCTTTGAGAGACTGGGGATAGTCGCCGTCTGTCCATGGTCCGCCGAACCAGCCAATGCTGAAGTCAAAATTACGTTGTCGCGCCTCTTCGTCTTCGGGCTTGGTGCTGTTGGCTTCATAGTAGTTTCCACTATTCTTGATTGTGATGCGTCCGCGGCCCTTGAACTCCTCATGGTACCACTTCGCCACCTTCGCATGTGCAAGCAAGGTATAGTGACCGCACAGAAAACGCGCTTCCACTCCGCCCGTGACGCCGTTGGGCGCAGGGTAGTATTCACCTGCGGGATAAGACGCGTATTGCCAATTACAGTATTGGGGCTCGTTGATAGTGAACCACTCGTCGACGTAAGCATCGTAACGTGTGATGACAAACTTGGCGTAGTTGAAGAAGTCGTCAACAACCCGCCGGTCAGTCCATCCGCCGTATTCATTGAAGATGGCGAGCGGAGTGTCCCAATGGAACAGTGTCACAGAAGGGTGTAGGCCGTTGGCGTGCATTGTTGAAATTACATCATCGTAGTGTGCAACTGCTTCCTCGTTGACAGGGCCGTTGCCAAAGGGGAAGAAGCGGGGCCATGAGAAGCTGGGACTGAAGGCTTTCAACCCCAAGCTTGCGAGTCGAGCAAAGTCTTGCTTGTATAGATAGTAGTGCTGAGCAACAACATCACCGGTCGTGTTGTCTGCCACAAAATTGGGCACCCGATGTGCCAGCAGATCCCAGATACTAGGCCCTTTGCCTTCATCTTTAGCTGCTCCTTCGATCTGGTAGGCAGAAGAGCTCAGCCCCCAATGAAAGTTTTCAGGGAGCTTTAGGCCCTCAGCTTCAGGATATCCACTGCGAACAAGAGGATGGTAGAAATACGGGTCTGGCTGTGGGTATGCGGATGGCTCGGGAGTGGGTGTGACAGTAGAAGTGACTGGGCCCGTGGCAACTGGGCCTATTTGATCCCAGAGCGATGCGAGTGCATTGGGAGAGTAGTCGGTGCGGGTGTATGGTGTTGGTTGTGTAGAGGCATTGAAGCTAGCAGAGGAGTAACCAGAAGGTTGCGCGAACGAAAGCGTAGCAGTCCCGTTCGTATCCGCGACAATTGGCGATGCCAAAAGGAGCACGCCCAAGAGAGGCACCAATTGAGCCATCTTGCAGACCTGAGCTGTGGGTTGCGAAATGTAGCACAACAGGTCAATGAGCAGTACTTGTACTAAGTATCTCGACAAGGTCCTTCTTTCACCACATCTGGTAGCCTCACGGAGCTCCGCGCCGATAATGGCTACTCATGCACTTTCCTCGTCACATTATCAGCATTATCCAGGTATGTCCGCTCGGCATGCATGAAGCCCCTCATAACAATGCACCATATCGTCCTGATGCTTCCGATGTAGCGGGATGTTCTAATCAATAACGATGGCTGTTGGTCGATCGATGGAAGCTAAGCTACCTACCTCTAGCCTTCGCAGCACAAAGAAGTGTCGTGCATGAGTACATATACCGGAGCTGCTGGACGTCATCGTCAGGGAGGTAGACGGAAGAACCTGGGTGAGATTCCGTTCCCGAATAGGCATAACGTGAGGGGCTGTAGCACGATTGGTGGATGCAACAGCTTCTCGAACTCTTGCGTGGAGCGCATGTGGGGAACAAGGCGCCTTGTTGACTGGAACATGAGGGTCCAAGAGAATGCCGCGCGAGGTCATGGACTGAAAACGTCATGTTCGGCGTTTACACAGGTGCGTGTTGACGTGTAGCCGGTCCGCACGCCGAAGTCTAGGTTGAATATCGGTAGTTACGGCGCACGAAAGGAGAAATGCAGGAAGTTGTCTAGGCGCGCTAAATGGCAAAACTATTCTCTGAGTGAAGGAAAGAACGTTTGGAATAGGAGATCCCGCAACTGGGATGTGGTATAGAGCCACTCAAGCGTGCAGATGTGCGAATGGTCCCCCTTCCTGCATGCGGAGTGATACTGTGATATTTTCCTATATCTACTATCCTCCTCCTTGCATCTTGTATTCAAATCGTGGATGTCGTTCTCATCCTTCGATATGGTCATAAATCGCTACCGAGATCGTGCAGGACCAGTTGGGTATATGTCGAGCGTCTCGAAAACAGATAGTCATTATAGCAGTCGTTAGAAGAAGCTCAAGCCTTGCGCTGCTTCTTTGCAGGTGGTTCCTGGGTGGCTTTTCGACCTTTTCCTACAAGAGCACGGATGTCGACAGGCTGTTCGTCGTCGTCGTCATCGTCGCTAGCGTCCATGACATCGACATCGATATCAGATAGCTCTTCGTCATCCTCGTCTTCGTCAAAGGTTCCCTCTGTGGTCTGTTAGTGCTGATTTAAATATGCGGAGTGGATGACGTACTGTAGTACTTGATGGCATTGGGCCACATGTCTTCGGCGATGATAGTAGCGACCTCATCGCCGCCGGGGAAGACTTCGATTTCCTGGTAGTCTAGTTGGTCCTCCTCCTCATCTTCTTCCTCTTCGACCTTCTCGCCCCGCCTGATCTTCTCGAATCTCTCCTTCTCTTCCTTTGCTGCTTGCGCTGACTCCTGGGCGCTGACCCATCGGTAACCTGAGACAAAAGAGAAGAGGCCGAAGAAGCTGACCGAGGCGTCAGTGGCAGTTTCGATCTTCTGCGCAAGCTTCTTGTACTCCGCAGACTTGGCTTCCTCTTTCCTTGCTGCGCCGTTGGCGGTGTCAGTTGCAAGCTTGGTTCTCATCTCGCCCAGCTTGTAGGCCGCATCAGTCAGGCCGCCGGTGAGGTCCTTGCCCTTTTTCCAGTTGATCTTGACTGGCTCAGAAACGAGACCCTGCCAGTCCTTGGTCTTCCTGAACCAAAATTTCTTCTCCAGCTCCTTGTCCTCGAAGTATTCGTTTTCGGTGAAGCCGAACTTGAGCGAGAAGCTGCGTGGGGAGCCATTGGGCTCGTTGAGCTCGAAGCGCGAGACCTCGAACATAGAGAGGCACTCTGCGAAGACCTTGGAGTCCGTGGGCTGGATGAAGTTGTCGATCTCAGGAGGCGCTTGCTCGAATACAAGCGACCAGAAGTGAGGGATCTTCGCAACGAACTCGGCGCGCTTCTTGTACAAGGGACTTTGTAGCGCCTCAGCTTTGCGAACTACACGTATGTCAGCAACCTGTTTTTCACATCTTGTATTATATAACGAAATGCAGTCGGAAATGATTGCTCGAGTATTGCGACTCTCCCAATATGCGCGCCGCAAGTGCGCTATTCGTCTGGTGTGTGCACTTACTGATCTCTTCCTCAACATCTTCGAATTCATGCTCGAGCGCCGCCAGCTCTTCGAAGCGAGCGGCCATTTCTTCGGGCATTTGGTGTTCCATTTCGTGCGAGCAGCTACCGGTCACGGGATCACAGCAGTCAGACATGGAATGTGAAGTGTGGTGTTAGTCTGATCGTGGATCAGCGAGCATTTCTCAAAATTTCTTGAATGATGCAGGGATGTTAGCTATCCCGATAAGCCCCACTTAAAGCGGAGCCATTCCGCCCCGCGTTTTCGCGCATCCCCGTCTACCTTGCTTGACAATCTTGCATGAGCGAAACGCGATAGAGGCTTTGGTAAAATCAAACTGCCGTCATTGCCTGAGTAAGTATTTCGGGCCAGCCTGACGACCTAGAGGATATACGAGTCCGATGCCAGCGCTGTTATGCGTATTTGGAGGTCGGATGAAAGGCTGACTCCGCTACGTTTAGGTTCACTGGTGGCAGTCTTCTCTGGGGGCGTTCGCAACAACCAATATTCACGTCAAACCCCAGATCTTTTTTTCTGGTTCGTCATCGCGCACAGTGCGCAGTCTATAGACTCGCCAACCAATGCCCACGCTTCATACGCTCTCATCCATCTCTCAATATCAGCGCTTTGATTTGCTCGCTGCCATGGGAGGCCTAGCATTCGCAAACGTCCTATCCGAGTCTGGAAAGCCCATCACCGTTCCCCGATTATCACCGCCACTATACAAGACGCTTTGCGCTCAGTACCAAGATACCCTTGAGACCATATTCGATCGGGTCGTGGTTCCCCGCGATGCTCCAGCCAAAGCAGACCATGGCGATATAGATTATTTGGTCGAGGGGATTCGACCTCCAAATGCGAAGTCGAATATCTGGGACACAATACGAGACGCTCTAGGAGCCAGTGCTTTCTTACCGCGCGGCGGCTCAGCTTCGTATGCAACACCGCATCCTCAAATCTCAGATGCGTACGTCCAAGTGGATGTGGAGCTATCTGTTGAAGACGACACCCCCGAAAGCGCGGAACTCTTCGAATGGACACGTTTTATGAAGGGTGATTCTGATCTACTCCAGATCATCGGGATCTCGCATCGTCCCCTAGGCCTGACCTGCAACGATCGGGGTTTGCATGTGCGAGTGGAAGAGATAGAGCCTTACAACAAGAAAAAGGCCTTGGTATTCCTAACAAGAGACCCCGCAGAAATGATGGAGTTTTACGGTATGAACATTGCTAGATATCAGGCTGGATTCGCAGACGAGGACGAGCTCTTCGACTGGGCATCTAGCGGACGGTTCTTCTCTTGTATAGCCTTCGAGAATCGTGTTGAGAAGCACAACGATCGAGCACGCCAAGCGAAGAGACCGATGTATCAGCGGTTCGTGGAAGGATACATGCTTTCACATCCAGACAAGGGCGCTGGCAATGTCTGGACACGACAGCAGGTGCTTCATGAAGCTATTACTGTCTTCGATAGGCAAGGGCAATACGATGCCATGATACAGGAGCATCATATAAAGATAGCAGAAGAAGAGTTGTGGAAGGAAATCAAGGCGGCCGTGCCAGTGCGGAGCAATTCTCTTGCCCTCATCCTCAAAGGCCTTAGGCGTTGGGTCGTGTTCGAAGATGGACGACCCTGCATCGCGTCGGAGCCTATCCTTGAGGAGCCTTTGGTCTGGTCCAAGTCTGTGTCAGAAGAGACCAAGCCCATGGTATTAGCATGGGTGCAGAACAACTGGCAGAAAGTCAAGTCTTTGGAGAAGGCGCGTGCGGGTGCAGCCAAGGAAGCTGCAAAGGGGACGTAGTAGCATGTGGCGGCCCCGGGAGAAGGATTATCAATGTACGAAGGAAAGGCGCGGACCTGTTACCTGAATAGCTAGGCGCATGTACAATAGTATGGAAGGCTCGGACAAAACCGTAGTCTTGCTGTGATGCCATCAGGTGCCCAATCGTATCGCCATATGTCGCTCACCACGAACATCAGAATTTTCCCGTTTCCGTGACGTAACTGCATGCATCGTAAGCCGATGCTTCCCACGCGCTGCGGGCCTGGTCAAGACGGCCATGATCCGATGTGCTTCACGATGCAAATTTTCAGTTTTCGAGGGGTAATGGAAAGTGAACGCTTGACAAAAATGGGTCTAGTCTGTCGAGCCTGCAGCGGGCGAGGTAGTGCTCGGTCCGATCATGAAGGAATGATCTGGATCACAATAGTCTGCCAGCTCTCTCCAATACCGATGTTGTCGATAAGCATCCTACGCTAAACTACATATCCTCTTTCCTGCCAAGACTTGGTCACGTCGTTGTTGTGATCTTCTTTGTGCGGGTTGTGGTTCTGCGGTACCGAATAACGACGAAACCCTATAGCAATTACCTTTTCAATCAAAACCAATCAACAGAACCCAGCTACCATATCATCAACTCTTTCATTGCATTTTCGGGAGTCTAGCACCGCATCCGCCGTGTCCCTATAAAAGTCTTCGTTCAGCAAAGATAAGCGGTGCTACAGCCTCAGGCATCATGATCGAAATGGAGGATGGACATCCAGAGCTCCAGCTCCCAGAGTCACGAGTCTTGATCGTGATAACAGGTAGAAATCATTCTCGCTTCAAACAGCGCTCATACAGTGCTGACCTAGACAGGCGGCACGATTTGCATGCGAAAATCTGCAGACGGACTCGTACCCGCACGAGGATTCTTGAAGGCTGGACTCGCACCGAGGCCTGTCTTCAATGACGGCTCCTACCCCGAGCCTCTTGAGATTGTGACCGACGATAAAGGCACACGAAAGGCTGTTCAGAGTTTGAGAACGCCAGTCAGCACGTATGAACGCCGTGTTCGATACTGCGTGCTTGAGTTCGAGAAGCTGCTCGATAGTAGCTCCATCGACTCTACCGGCTGGGACCAAATCGCCCGAACAGTCCAAAGAAACTATCAGCTTTTTGATGGATTTGTTATATTGCACGGAACAGACTCGTTGGCCTACACCTCGTCTGCGCTGAGTTTCATGTTCCACAATCTGGGGAAGCCGGTGATCCTCACAGGTTCTCAAGCACCGATGATGAACCTGCAAACCGACGCCCAGGACAACCTCCTTAACTCTCTGATTATCGCTGGCCACTTCATGATACCCGAAGTGTGCCTCTTCTTCAATTTTAAGCTCTTCCGAGGCAACCGGGCTACGAAGATATCTGCAGAGGATTTTGATGCATTTGGAAGCCCGAATCTACCACCACTGGCCACCATTTCTTCTACTAGAACTAACGTCCTGTGGCATCGGGTTCACAGATCCACCGACCTCAGACCCTTCACGATTCAGACCAATCTAGACACTGCACATGTAGCCTGTCTACGTGTATTCCCGGGAATCACACCCGCCATGGTGGACGCAGTCTTGCATATGGAAGGACTTAAAGGACTGGTGCTGGAGACATTCGGAGCAGGAAATACGCCCGGTGGGCCTGACAGCGCAATGACGCGTTGCTTAGCGGATGCGGTGAAGAGGGGGATCGTGATCGTCAATGTGACCCAGTGCTTGAGCGGCAGCGTCAGCGCCCTGTATGCCCCTGGAGCATTCCTCGGTCGAGCCGGAGTCGTGTTTGGCCAGGACTTGACCTCAGAAGCAGCCCTCACCAAGCTCGCATATCTCCTGGCACTGCCGGAAGCCACGCCCGAGGAGGTTGCCAAGCGCATGTCAGTCTCACTACGTGGCGAGCTTACCGAGACGACACGAACTCATTTTGAACATCCTTCGAGGAGCGGTGTTCTCACCCCTGAACTCTCTAGTCTCACAGCGCTCGGCTATGCTGTCCAGAGGGGTGACTTGCAAGCAACGAGGGACATTATTCGAGGGGAGCCTCGCTGGCTTCTGAATGACGCTGATTATCAAATGAACAGTCCTGTGGTGAGTCCTTTTTTTCTGTCCAGTCAGCGTCCGTCAGCCTATCTCTACCTTTCGTCACACCTTCCAAGAACTACAAGCATCTCGAGACTTACATTGTTCCTGCATCATGTAAGAGCCGGTATCGGACAAAGTTGCACAATATTTGCAGCTCAGCCGGCAACCGTCTGAGACAGGCGACGTGTTCTCTGCTATCATAGATAAAGATGCGAGACGCCGTCGGCACGAGAAAAGCAATAGCCAAACAGCTCGCGGAGGAATCCCAGTACTGCGGCAGCGCGCTCCGTCGCTTATCTTTCAGCTCGTTACCCTGGAACATCTTTATTCCACACAATGACGTGCGAATGCGTTCTTTGCTGACGCATCAATGTAGCATCTAGCGGCGACGAGCCCCAATGTCGAGATCCTGCGCGACTTCCTGGCCCAGGGCGCTTCTGTGCATCTTCGAAACCGATCAGGCAATACCCCGCTCTTCTTGGCTGCGGCAGCTGGCTTACCAGATCACGTACAGACATTAATCGACGCAGGAGCCCATCTTCACAGTGATGAGGTGAGTGCCGCAAAGCTGCACGCATCGGAGGGCGACGGCAACGCTGAGGTTTGGAGCCGCGTGATTGGGTGAGGGCGATGCACGTTGAGCACTGCTGGGACTCCGGTTAATTTGTGGCTGCTGTTGGCTGCAGCCTAGCGATCGAATTGTTTATCAGATGGATGCATGGCGCCGCCAAATGTCGCCATGTCTGGCACGTCGTCCCCAGGGTCTGGTGACGCCCGGGATCAGCCCGACGTACATCTGCAACGTCTAGAGGGGTGAATCATCGGATTTACGCGACAATATCCCGGCTGCTATCAATGGACGCAACCCTCTCGGGGCATTGCCGACACTTGCGCGCAGGCAATGGCCCAACACGTATTGTATCGCCGGGCGGATGTATGCCCATGTTGAAATAAAGGTGTTCACCATGGATTTTGGCAGTCGGGACCCGCCCTTAGTGTGGGGAAGGTATAGCAAACTGTTTCTACATATAGGTTTGAAGGCGTAGGCCAGGGCAATCCCGCTAAAAGATGGAGACCTCGGGAGCTTGTTTCAGTTAGTAAAAGAAATCTCTGTGCCAAGAAGTGACACCGTGATGTCCCTTGCGATCGGAGTAACTCCCTGACGGCACGTTTTCTTACGGGCGACGGTTCAGCACTCCGAGCAAAACAACGTGGACGTAGCGAAATAGGTACCTAGGTAGTTGGCGATAGCGGCTCCATACATCCGTCATTTCCAGTCCCTCGCCCTGGAAATAGTCTATCCCCCGCATCGACTCGCGGACATGCCCCTCTTCTTTGAATCCTTTGCGTTTTGCGAGCAGCTTCGAATGTGGAGCCTTCGTCTATGGTTTAGCCTACCAAGCAACTTGCAGCGCAATCGTAGTGCACGTTGCTCGCTTGGTTCGCTTGCGACTGCGTGCGTGATGGCGACGGACAACGGTGATGCTGTTTCCATGGCCCGAATCTACCCTGTAGCAGAGACACATGGGTATCGAGTAATAGAAATAATTGTTACAGGCATATTGCGCTGGCCTACAGTGGTGAGTCCCTGGTCGCGGTCAGATGTTCGCCATGTTAAGCGGAGCCTATTCGCCCTTGCGAGTGGACTATTAGGTAAGTCTTTTCCCAGCAATGCAAATGACGAGCCCAAACTTGGCTGTAATGTCATACGAAAACAGCTCAAATTTTGAGCTTCTCCTGCTTCTCCGGCTCCCGACAAGTACCGCTGCTCTGCTCTTCCAACATTGCGCGTGCCTACGTCAAAGGTATTGGAATCGGGCCGCCATCTCAACCTTAGAAGACGACCGCTAGCTTCACCCTACCCTGCATAACCCGACTCACGTGTACCTTGATCAATCGCACTATCAAGGGCTTGACCGTCTTTGTGTGTTGGGAAAACGTTATTACCTCCCCGCCGAACCGGCATCTCTGACGCCGCCGAACCGAAGGCCTTTCTAGGTTACCAGTACCCTTACACAAAGCCTTATCTCGCCTTCACCCGCCGTTGAGCCACAGCCTACTTCCCGGAACCCCAGGTGACGAACCCCCGGAACCTTTGCGTCTTGGCCTTGCTTGCGTTTTATACCCTCCAAGTACCCTTCCGAAAGTCGCTCTTCCCAGCAGCATCGCCAAAATCTCTTTCGGAACCTAAATCCCCACCCCTCGGCTCACTTCCACGGACACACGAATGCAAAGGACCGTCGTTACCATCAACAGCAATGGCCGCCAATCGGCGAGCTTCATTCGCGTCGCCGCCGCATTAGGATGGCAGGTACGAGCCCAGATGCGAGACCTGAACGGAATAGTGGCGCGGGAGCTCTCCGAACTGGAAAACGTCACCGTCTTCATCGGAGCACTCGAGGACAAGAAATTTCTCGATGATCTGTTCAGGAGCGCGCAATGCGCCTTCATCAACACGACGCACTGGGGTGACGAGGTTGCGATTGGTCGATCGCTAGCCGATGCCGCAAAGAAGGCCGGAATCCAACACTACATCTATTCGAGTATGCCCGACCACTCCGTCTTTGGCAACGGCTGGAAGGCACTACCACTATGGGCACCAAAATTCACAGTCGAGCAGTACGTGCGCCAGATCGGTCTACAGTCGACTTTTGTCTACTGTGGCATCTACCACAACAACTTTACCGGCCTCGATTTTCCGCTGTTCCGCATGGAGCACCAGTATGACGGAAGTTTCGTCTGGCAAGCACCATTCCATCCAGATCAGCCACTCCCGTGGCTAGACTCGGAGCACGACATAGGGCCAGCTATTTTCCAGCTATTTAAGGAAGGTCCACGAAAGTGGAACGGCAAGCGGTAAGCGCATTTTTGCATCTGCGTATCTCGATCCACATCACGCGGACGTTCCCCACAATGGTTCGATCTGCTGGCTTAGCATCGTCAGTTTCAGCTGTCAAATTTTCCATTGCCTCACATACGCTATCATGACGTGGCTTTGGTCGCGGAGCGATTGCGGCACACGTGTCGATTTTTTTGGTCACGTACTGACTGATTCAGGGTGCCTCTAGCGTTTGCGTCTATGACACCAAGGGAAGTTTGCAAGGCCTTCAGTACGGGTCTTCGGAGACCAGTCCGATACAAGCGGGGCCCCATAATGATCAACGTTCCCACACCCACAGGTTACCGGGAGCATCTTGCCGCACTCGAGTACACACTTGGCGAGAGGGGTGCGCCGTACTTTGGACCTGACCTCGAGCCGGACGTCCCCGCCGTCTCTCTGGAGCTGTGGGAAGGAAACCGGTCCATGGAGGAGTACGCCCAGGAGGTTTTCCCTGTGGAAGAGGCTGCCAACGGTCTTACTTGGATGGAAGAGGTAGAGACGCCTAGGAGAGAGATCGAGATCGACTTTGAACAGATCAATTGCTGACGACTGGCTTCATTCTTCCAGGGCGAGTATTTCCAGCCATCCAACGTTGTCCTGGGCCTGAGCGAGCAACTCAACCAGGCGAGGCTTTAATTCCTTCGGTTCGATATGTCCCCTTAATTCCCCACGGCGTCGCATGGTTGCATCTCAACGGCGTCTGAAACCCCCTTTCCTTTGGAGTACCCGGGTAGAAAATCGGTAGGATTCTGGCCACTGGATGCCTGAGACGGAAGTTCCGGTACCCACCTTCCTTGGGTTATTCAGCTATCTCTCAACAGCACATGGTTTCTCACTGGAGCATGGTGTTTGGGCTGCCCTTTTCAGCATGGGCGGATGCACTGCGGTCTACCATAGCCGGTGGTGATTTGCATTACAAAAAGTTATCATTTTCGTTTAATTAGGACATGCAGGAAGCATGTCCACAGGCGTGTTTTTGTAGGTCGTGTATCTACCAGCAATTATACACGGCAGCTGCGGTTAGCCTCCACTCACAATAGACATGTGCAACGTGATCAAGATGAGCATAAACGCAAAGATTGTACTGTGATAGAATATTTCCCGACTTGCAGTGACAGTGAAAGATGCTTGAGTTGTGAAACAGGCAAGTCGCATGCCGCGATGCAGAGCATGGCGAGTGCTGACATAAGCGACCTCGAATTTGTTGCAGCTGAGCGCCATCGCAGTATATCCAACTCCGCACGCCAATGTCAGCCGCAATACCCTGCACGCGGGCTGTAGCCCAGCGTGTCGCCTTTAGGACCGTACGATGCAAACGATTTGCGAGCACTGAGGCTGTTGCTGTCGATGCAGCCCCCGCTACGCCCTTGCCGCTCGCCAAACGTGAACAGCGATTATCACCGCGAGAAGACCTCAGCCAGCGATTGCACAAGGCCTTGTACCCGGAGTTTTATGGAGAGAACGGCCAGCCCGTCAATGGAGTGACCAAGGCGCACACGAGGCGGAAACAGCCGACAAAGCCAATAGATGCGAAGTGGCAGCCGGTAATGAAGCAGAAGAGCGTGCACCACGGATTGAGTATGTACATCATTCCAGCAACAACGAGGCACGAACGCAGTCGCGAACTGCCTGGGATATCAATGACCTTCCGCCGAAACGAAATTGCTGATCTCGACCCTTAGGCCACCAATTCGGCGTCCCCGTCTTCAAGCAGTCAGCCCGCAACATCAAGAAAACTTGCCCCGACCCCGTCGCAGCCGTAAACGCTTCGCAAACCGGCCTTCTCGACCCAACCGGCGCACGAACCCGTCTCTTCGCAAAGGATAATCCAGAATGCGCGCGCGTCGGCGATATCCTACTCGTCCGTCAACGCACCGGCGACCCCTTCGCTGGTGTATGCATCAACATCCGGCGCCGTGGCCCTGACACTGCCATTCTCCTCCGTGGCCAGCTGACGCGTGTGGGTGTGGAAATGTGGTATAAGATCTACAGTCCGCTGGTGGAGGGTATCGAGGTGGTACAGAGGGCTGCGAAGAGGGCGAGACGTGCGAGGTTGACATACATGAGGCTCGTCAAGCATGACAGAGGCAGCGTGGAGAATGTAGTCCGCATCTACCTGAGGCAGAAGGCTGCTCTGGGCACGGCCGAGGGACAGAAGAAGAAGGGCGCAGGCGCTGCGGCGGCTATGATGGGTGGAAAGAAGAAGCCTGGCCGAGGCAAGAAGAGGTAAACCGCACGGGGCATGGACTTGATCAGTTGGGGATGTTTGGCTTGTCTTTGTAGGTTCACGAGAAAGATGGGCATAACTTGTACGTACATATATGTACAATACCATACGGGCAATGTCAAGGACATGTTCTGATGCAGCAAAGAGTCACGATTTTGAAAAGAGAGAAGTCGAATTGATAACGCATAGTTTGATCATCTAGGAAGCGATATCACTGCTCGCTCAAAGTAAGCCTTCTGAACCCCCCGATTCCACTCTCTCTCACTCCTTCTAACGCCCCAACGCCGACCTTCCACCCACCACCCCTTCCCCTCCCATCCATGAATACCCAGCTACTGCACCGCCCCATACGCCGGCGGCTGCTGCTGCCCCTTCACAAACCCCTGCTGCGCGGGCGCCTCTCCCACAAACCCAGCCTCACCACCCGGCGCAACAGGCATCGTCTTATGCCCCCCATTCAACACCTTCTGGCTATACACCCCCGGCGCGGGACGCACATTGTATATCCCAGCGCGTATCTCGTCCCGCCGCTTCACGTACACGTATTCGATGTAGAAGGCGTGGATGTGGCCGGGGAAGAATCCGAGGATCGTGAGCAGGATGTTAATGAGAAAGTCGGCGCCGCAGCCGGAGACTAGGAAGACGCCTACGGGGGGGACTGTGGGGGTGGGGGTTAGTGATGGAGAGGAGAGCTTTTG
>QXCR01000100.1:0-113403 GCA_004380135.1 Stemphylium vesicarium
GGGGGGGATGGAAAGGCTTGGCACTCACATCTCGGTCTGCTTGAGCTTGCAGAGATCTTTCCCTTTGAAGCCACGCCTCATGAATACATCTCCAAGCCACCGTATTAATGCATAGCAGGAGACGAATGCCAGCCCGCTGAATGCTATTGACGCAACAAGCGGTTCACCGTCACCGTAAATCGTGTTTACCAGCACAGCAACGGATGCGACCGAAATAGATAGCAGTGAAAGCGACTCCGTCCATGATAGTGCGCTCGTCATCATGACCAAGATGTTGATCAAAGTCCAGGTGACGCCTGACCCCGGCACGTGGAAGCCTGTAGTTGACGGCCGTTTGTTGTCGCGACGAGATCAACAACGGACGCGCAACCTCCTCGCAACACCACCAAATTGATTCTCCTCCGTGCCTCGAACCTTGCTCTTTTCCGGACCTGGACCTGGATCTTGCGTGACGTTTGCGAGTGCTCGAAACTGACAAAGATAGATTAAAACACGGCTGCAACTCTCAAAGACCGATCTGGATTAGCTCACGAGGAGAGCAAGAAGCGACTGAAGAAAAGCAATCTGCGCAGAGTCGTGATCGCGGTGTTTGGTGAGCAGACCTTCTTGCAAGGTGTTGTTTCGCCCTGGTCCGTCCGGCTTCTTCCTGCTCTACTAACCCGAAACGATAGACCCACGAACATTGGCACCATCATGGCCAACAACGACCAGGCAAGCCGCTCTGCAAGGCCCGATCCATTCCTCGATGAACTTGACGCCGTGAGTCAACATCTTGCAACCCCAGGCTTTCTCCGACGATTGACGGCTTCCCAATTGCCCTCCGCAGCGGTTAGCGAGTCGTCCTCGCTCAGCCCCACCCGAGAGGAAGCACGGTCGCGTCTACGCCCATCCAATCTCAACCTGGCCGTCGCCTTTGAGGATGAGATTGAGCAAGTGGACTTGATCGCTCCATTGATCCAAGAGCCCTGCGCCGACGGCAGTCCCGGCAGCGTTGAGCAGCACGTCGTTGATCATCTCGAAACCGCCTTTCTGTGTGCGCGTCGCGCCTACCAAACCATGGCGGCCGAGCGCAGCTTTCAGACCTTCTCGCATGGCCATCAGGATCTTGTGCTTGCCGTCGACTTCAACTACTTTGGCACGCGCATGGTCACGGCGAGCTCGGATCATCGCTTAAAGGTCTGGGACAAGAAAGAAGACTCGTGGACCCTGGTCGAGAGTTGGAAGGCACACGATGCCGAGATTATCGATGTAAGTTGGCTAATCTTCAGCCGCAAGCCTCGTCTCGCTTGCCTGCATGGGATTTGCCACCGTTGTGACCTATCGCTAACTCGATGCTAGGTCAAGTGGAACGGCCCCTTCATGGGCGAGGTCGTCGGCAGCATCGGAGAAGATGGCCGCTGCAAGCTCTGGCAAGAGGATGTAACTGAGGTTGCCATGTCGGGCAATCGCTTCAAGTTGCTCTACAATCTTGCCTCGCTGACCAATGCTCCTTTCATGTCCCTGGACTTTAAGAACATTATGCAAGAGACCTGGCTCGCGCTCATTACCCGTGATGGCTATCTCACTGTGTACGAGCCCCAGGATCAGAGCAACCTTCACGAGTGGACTATCCTGGCAGAGCGCTGGGTATCTGAAAATAACCCCCCGGAGCGCCAAGAAGAGGTGGGCTTCAAGGTAGTCTTCCACAAAGAGAAGCTGCCCTGTTGGACCGCCATCACAGCTGGCCTGGATCGCAAGTCGCTTTCCCTTGCTGTCGCTGCCATGAAGGACGTCCTCATCTTCCGCACCGACAAAGCTAAGCGATTCTTCCAAGTAGCGAAGCTCACCGGTGCGCGTCAGGTCATCCGAGATTTGGCTTGGGCAAACGGTTCAATGCGAGGCTATGATGTCCTGGCAACGGCTAGCAAGGACGGTGCGATTCGTATCTACGAGCTCACCACAGCCACCGGAGACAAGACCTCCGCACCCGGTACATCCTCCTCGGCCGTTGCGCCATCCGTGTCTTCCCGCCCGGGTCCTCGACAGAACGCACCTTCTGGTATCGGAGCTGGCCTGGCCGGAGCTTCCAAGGCGCCGGATATGTCTGTTGAGAATGAACAGCACCCCGGTCGCATAACCCAGGACGTCATCTTGAAAGACGAACTCACCGGTCACCACGGAGCTGTCTGGCGTGTGGCCTTTTCTCAGATGGGTAAGCGGTAAATAAACATGTGAACGGATACCGCTAATAAAGATCCAGGTGACTTGCTCGTCACTACCGGAGACGACGCCAGCATCCGCACATGGAAGCAGGCTGCCAACGGACATTGGATGGAGTACGCTCAGATCGAGACCGCTCAAGACAACTAGCAGATTACGCTGGTGTCAGTATCGCGGGAGCTCGATACGCCACTTCGATACTTGAAAACGATTCGGTTTGGAAATGCGACAGTGGCATTTACGGCGTTGACGGGTAGACGAGAACAATGAACATACTGCTTACCACAAGCTATGACTCAAGGAATGACACGATTCCGACAATAGGCGGGCGGTGGAATTTTCTTTTCTTTTGTAAGGATCATCGGCGTTCAGGGCATCTTGGGAGAAAGCTACATCACAAAACGCGACACATACCGACGCATTGACTGCACGTTGAGAACCTCTTCTACCTCTTTATTAGATACCCCACGGCTTATCCAGCTACTTATGGTGGGGATTATGATTGCTTCAGCAAACCTTTCCTATGTAAATTATCAAGACATATGAATCAAATGATTAGAAGTGATGGGCGGTGTTTGGCTTGTTGTGCTGTGATGTGCAAGAATAGCATGTGTCGATTTAGCTGTTATCGTTATTGTAGGGAGCGACGGGATGTAGAGCGAACCACAAGAAATGCGCTTAAACTGGGAAGGACGGCAATGATATGGTAATATGGATACAGACTTCCCATGTCTCGAAATGCATACACATCCTTATAGTGCGCGATCTTAGCTGTCTTGTCGGCGCGTTTTACGTCCAGGAGTTGCATCAAGTAGTTGTGAAATAATTCACGTCCAACCCCACGATTCTCCTATCACTAAAAGAATTCGCTAAAACCTATTACTTATCCTCCAGCTCATAGGATTAAAAGCATGCAAGGATTTCTTCAAAGTTTCCGACGTGTCCACCTATTCTGACTGTGTCCCGTCTTCTGGTGCGGACTTCGCGTCAACCACTCTTTTGTCCCTCATGCATAATCCTGTTCATGCGAAGAGCTCGTATAAAGTGATCCTAGAAAATTGCAGCGTCTCTGCAGCAGGAAACACCTAGCTTCTCAGGCATCCTGAGCCTATGATTGTCGCGGTCGTACAATTTCGGGGGTCGGACAGAGCCATGGTTTGCCGCCGAATCTCACCGCGAATCCTTTCCCCACCAAGCCCCCGCCGTCAAACTCAGGTAAAATACTCTTCTCGACGCGCTCATTCACCTCCCGCTCTTCTACACATTTCAAGCTGCCCTTGCGTCCGATTTTATCTCTCCATCATATTTATTCTTTTTCTGCTTTCTTCCATCAAATCACAAGCCCAGCTCGTCTGGATCCCTCCGCTTGGTGTAGTTGGTTGTACGTTCACCCCAACCCCTTCGAATTTGTTCTTCTTGCTAATAAATCTCCAGTATCACGTTCGACTGTAATAGCAATTGTTATCGAAAGGTCCCTAGTTCGATTCTGGGAGCGGAGAAACATCTACGATTCTTTTTGCATTCGTGTAGAATGCATGGCGGATTCCTTTTTGTTGAGGGGTGGATGCGGTGGATGCGGTGGGGCCTTGGTGCATTGATGGTTGGTCGGCCGAGCATTGGGAAGGGTCTGGATTTTTGCCCATGCATGGAGCATAGTGGGGTAAAGGAAATACATGCAGCGAGCGTTGGTGCTAGTCGTAGGAGTGGCGTGTGTGGATTGAAAGAAATGAAGACGTGGCCTTATGATGTGTGGATCCAACTGTGACTTTTGCCTGTGATGATAGCGGTCGTTTGAATGGCTGCTGCGAAGCATCTTCGTGAAGTACATATTCAATTCTATTGTCAAATTCTTTCATCCAATCAGGCTTCGTGGCGCAATGGTAGCGCGTCAGATTCCAGTACCACCTGGAGCTTCCTGAAGGTTAGGCGTTCAAATCGCCTCGAGGTCACATACCTGATACATTTCTTTTTGCCATATGAGCAGGCCGAGCTTCTTTTTGCACTTGCGCGTGACTCTGCGGCACGCTGTGTGGTGACGAGTTATGCTTGCTCTATTACGGCAAAGAGGGGTGACTCCACTATCAACCGAGGATCTAGACCGAATCTTTGATTGAACTGATTCCTTTTTGATTTGCTGTGTAATCGTTGATGCTATCCAAAAGAACCGAAAACGACTGCCTTGCCAGATGAATTATCCTCCTGCAGCATGGACTTCTCGAGCATTAGCAAGAGATGCGATGTTCGAATGAGGAGCTCTGTCCGACATTAGCAACAACGCTGATGTATGGAAATTGGACGGCCTACCTTCGTACTCGATGTCGTAAGTGACGGGCACGTCCTCATCCGTGCTAATCAAAATGGGTGCGTCCCTACGAAGCTTCCTCTCGCGCACGTTGAAGCGTATGCCGCTGTCCCTCCTCGGAGTGACCCACAAGATGCGCGGATCCTCCAGCTCTGCCTTTTCCTCGACCACTTCTTGTATGGCCTCCTTCCCCTTGCCTACCCCTTCGACCACCTCATTAGGCACCGCCGTGTTGACTGCTGTGCCTTTGGTTGATGTGTCTCTCAGCCAATCTCTCCAGACTCTAAGTACGCCTTCCTCGACATCAACAAAGTTGGTAAAGAGGTTATGGGTTCCGATCTTGACCAAGTTTGTCTGCGCGACCAGCTGCGTGAATAGTTCATGAGCTTCAAGGCTTAGTGTCTGCTTGACAACCTCGCCCTCATACCGGTCCTGCACAGCTCCTGGAAAAGTGCGACTTCCCGGGACGTCTCCTGGCCGTGGCTTCACCTTCCTCCTGCCAGTCTCTAGTTCACGTCGGTGGGGGCGGAATCGGGAGTACATGTTGTACATCTCGCCCAGCCTACCCGCGTTGTTCTTTCTCGGGTCATATTCATCGTATCGCGTCAGGCCATCGGTGCATCGGTATGTACAAAAGTAGGGTGGCTCGGTAAGCTTCGCAGAGGGGTGGAAGCATTCGAGAAGCACAGAATGCGAGTGCAGTTCGGCGGCAGCAATGAGGCGGTTATGCAGGATACGGAGAATGAGCGAATATATGCGGCGCGAGATGGGAGCCAAACAAAGCAGTTCGGGGGTCGGTATCGGCGTGAAGAGGTGGAGGAGCAGCTGCAATGATTAGTTGGGATGGGATCAGATAGCAGATGAAGATATCGTACCTCATTTGGGAGCCTGTAGAGGTAACATTCGCTCATTTCGACAGATCCAGCTTGTAATGATACTCGCAAACATTAATTGCAGACTTACAGACGTCGTGGACGGACAGAAGGAACCTCATAGCCACTCCAGTACGGCGAGCCCGGAGATAAGATATCGGGCGTCACTGCAATGCTAAGCCAACTTTGGGGGACCGAGGCCTTTCTGAATCGGGTTAGAGCGTGTACGCGACGCGCTTTCCCGTTCCGACTCCGACACTCACCTTTCAGTATCCGACCCAAGTCGCAAGAACACAACCTTTCCTAAAGATCATCGCACCGCAAGTAGGGAGCGCTGCTCTCCCACCCGAATCATGCAAGGCTACGTCAGAGATCGCAATAGTGGCAGTCCGCACAATGCCCGCCCTCTATCGAGATCTGACCGGCAGGCCGCCGCTGCCAATGTAAGGGTATCAACGAAGAATGGACTGCCTTCTCAACAACCCCGCCAAGCGCCTGCGATCCTGTCGCGTGGATTTGGCAATGCTCAGAACAGCTCAGCTGTCATGCAGAATCCTCCTCAACGCAATCGATCAGGTCAAGGCCGTGGCCAAAAGCAAGATATCTACGACACAGATGCAGAGAGTCTAGACACTACGGTTGATCATTCCATTTTGCAAGTGGAGGACAGTCAGCAGAGAGATTTTCAGCCTCAACAGCCTGGGCAGTATCATAATCTCGGCGCTGATGAGGATGAGGAAGACGGCGAAGAAGACGGCGAATCAGGCTCTGAAGAGCCTGATGACTTCTACGACTATGAAAATCACAAACTTACACAGGAAGAGGACGAAATTTTGGAAGCAAACAATCTCTCCCATTACCCTCATGAGAAGAAGATTGCGTTCTTGCGGCAAGCGGGTCGAATTGGCTTCCAGCCTGTCGAGGGCGACTCATACCCAACTACCACCAATGGTGAACCTTCTGAAATAGGAGGCGGGCAAGAGCTACCGTCCGACTATCGCTATAATGGTGGTCGGGTTTCTCCTTCCCCCCAACGCCCCAAAATCAAGTACGAACCTGCACAACAACACGCAGCGCAGCCGACGCAGCGCCAGCAGATGATCCACATGCCAGCTCCCAAGCAGGGTGTACAGGGATCTGCCGCAATAATTCATCGGAGCGCACAGCTCCGCGATGAAGTCCGCGCTACACCACCTGTTGGGCAGCACGCGGGGGCAGGGCAAGGCTTCCAACACCACGTTATTGCCCCAGAGTCCAGTCAACCACCTAGCTACAGCCAGGCCAACACTGGTGTTCTTGCTGCACATCCCGTCCATCAGAAACGTCAACAGACTGCATATGGTCAAGCCAACAATCAGCAACATCTCCAGCGCCAACACTCCGGTCCCTCCCGGGTCCAATTCCAGTCCAACAACATCAAGCCGCTCGAGCCACTTGCGCCCCCAAAACGCCCGTCTTCAGCGCATGCCAGACCGGAACAAGTGATGCACCAGTTGCCGATCGAGCAAACACTGATTGATGAGCCTGAGGTCAGGCCACAGGAAGACTATGACCCCGAGACTCTGTTCAAAATGAACTACGAACGTCTCATGAGCGAAAGCTTCGACACTGATCCGCGTTCGAAACCTCCTGTGCTTGCCGAGGAAGACCTCCAAAGGCCTCTGGTTGGGCGCATTGAGTTGGTACAGAAGCACCTTGGCGACACCGATCAAGCCGAGTTCTTTCGTTCGCTACCTACTAAGGAGTGGGAAGATGCTGGTGATTGGTTCCTTGGACGCTTCCAGGACATCATCGGGCGCATGAGGCAGGCCAGGCAGAAGAAACGTAAGCTTGCGCAAGAATTTGAGGATGAAGTAGAGAAGCGCCACAAACATGTGTCAAAGAAGCAGCAGCAGGTGGAGCAGGCAATGGAAACGATGAAGACCCAAGGTGAGGGTCTGGTGCCTAGGAGCCCGAGGCCTTCCAAGAGCCCCAGACCCAAGAAGGGCTGAAGAGTAAGAGCTATCAGAGTAAGGAAGTGCTCCTGATGCTATATTGTTTATGTGCATATGGACTCACGCCATGATGGAGAGCGTGTTACGGTTTCCGGGCCATCACTCAAGGCGGCGCATGAGCGCTTCGATTGATCTTTCCGCGTTTTATATACCCATATCAGCGAGCATATGCATTGTTTGGCCTCAAGCCCAGCGCGATACTGGCGTTTGCTTTGATATTTGTGTAAGCTGACATGTGTTTATCAGTGGGCTTTCAAGATACAGACAAGATCAATAGATGAAGAGATGGTGCGAGTACCATGTCGCAGTTACCACTCCGACGATTCTGGCACAAAACTCTTATACCAACCTCCCCGTAGACCTGCATATCTACGCAGCTCCTGTATCGTCAACACATCCACACAGCTAATCGGAATATCCCAAGGCTATCCATGTCTCAGGCTAGATGTTGGTGCACAGCTAGGAGTAGCAATTAAGTATCAGGCGTTGACCGTGACGTGGATCATTAATGGCTTACTGTGGGGCTGCTTGGCTGGAGCCTGGTGAGCCCTCTCCGCTAACGCGCGTAGGACAGCAGAAGCTGAACTGGCCACATATGAATACCAAGGGTAATATAAACTCGTCGCATCTCGTTTGTTGCAACGACACAGCCTCTTCTTCACCCTCCAGCGACCCGGCACAATGTATTCACAGGAACAATCACCCCTCTTCCGTCTTCCTCGCGAGCTCCGAGACGAAATATATGCATACGTCGCGTACGAGGTTGATGGTTATCACCATATATTCCAGACAGCCTGCCCCGGAAGACTGCGACTCGCTAATGGCGGGGACATCGATATATCGCTCGCAGCAGCGTGTAAGAAGGTTGCACTAGAGATGAGAGGTATCGCACTCCGGACGAACACCATCCATTTCTTTCCCAGTGACACACCCACAGATGCCCCGATACAATCACTAGCTCTGCGGTTCCAGCGACTGAATTATTACGTTGACGTCACGAACTGGCGCATGCTACGGCTTGCTGCCGAGTGTATAGACGACAGGATTTTAGAGGAAGTGGAGCGGGAATTTGTCGATAATCGCTTCAGAATCCTCTTCAAGCGCCACACGTCCGAGAGGGGGAATCTACCCATGGGTTCAACTTTTGATGACTGGTACGAGATGCAGGGCGCCACAGACTATTCCGTACATCGTGCCTTACAGTATTGTCTCAAACTGGCATCGACACACCCACTGTTCCACGAGCGAGCCGCTGCTGCGTGTACCAGCTCCCCAGCCAGGGACAGCTTTCAACCAGGCGTGACTTTTGTGCCAGGTTCGCACATGGCAGTCCTTCAGTGGAATCCCAAATCGTGGTGCATCCCTATTGATTCACAATTGGAACCTATGGAAAGCCTCCTCGCCAAACCGGAAGATGCGACGGCTTTCCTAGAGCGAAACCATCACGAGTGGATCTCTTGGAAGTTTTCAGCATGCGCAGTCGCTATCGATGCATTGCAGCGATTGCCGGAAAGATTCTTCACCAGCCTGAACTCTATTGTACTTCACGAAGAGTCACTTTCTATCTGTGCGCCAGAGACACATACTCAGGGTCTAGCACCCCTTAGAGAGGAACTCCCTCAGATTCACATTGAGAGGCGAGTGAAGGGATATAGCGTTGCTCAAATTTCACGCTGGGCACCTGTCACGAAATCAAGGCTCTTTCGGGGAAAAGGAAGCCAGGCCTTATGCTTTTTCGAAGCAGTGATTCCCTGGTTGCAGGAGGTGCAGAAAGGCGAAGAGATGGATGCATCGCACAGGGGTGCCTTTTCTTTGGTCTTTGAGGACGACAACGATGAGGCTATGCGGGCAAGGCTCGTCATAGCAGTGCGCATGCAAACCGACATGCAAGAACACTTTCGCATCCGCAACGTCGCTCGTCCACCCGTTTCGACGGACGAGAGATACATCCAAATGACATTCCCACTGCCCTGGCACTTCCCGGATTGGCTCCCGAAAATAATGAAAAGTTTGATATTGGGAACAGCCAAGAGCATTCACTACGAGGGGTCACTTGATCCTGTTTCAAGCGATGACGCCTACGACTCGCCAGCCGATGGGGGCAATACACCGGAAGACTGGAGAGATTCGTGGGAGAAACTAATCTTGGAAAATTTGGCTGCTGGACGAGATGTGCATTGACTGCTCACGGCGCCTATACTACGAGTTTGGAGATGCTAGGTGGCTTATGCATGTGCAGATAGGAAGCAGCAAATATTATGAGACAATGAAGCCTTCGTGAATAATTTCATAATAGTGAAGCACCCCTAATTGCATTAGGGAAGGGTATCACATAATCAAGCGCCTCAGACTGCAAAGTATCGCCACCCAGAATATTTCCTACGAGCATCAATTCACTATCGCAAATTGATGCTAGAGCACGGCCCTCCCGCTGGAGTACTGCGAAAGCTCGCGTTGAGCACTGCCCATTTCCTCCTGTCCCGCTCGCGTACTCATATACCAGAACCACCCGCCTGGTATTCGGATTCTAACCCTTTCAACCATACTATCCAGAAGCCGACCCCATTACCGACCTGCAATCGAAAGAAAGACTCGAGATGCAGACAATTATGGATACGGAGTACCCCTTGCCGGTGTCCATGCATCGTCCATTCATTACCCTGGAGTCCCAACACGACACTCTGCTGCCATTCCGACACGAGCTGAGACAGGTTACTAAGATAACAGTTGAGAACTCTGCGCCATATTCGCTACCTAAACCTCAGCATTTGTCCAGGTTTGAGAGTCTGCCAACAGAGATTCGTATGCGAATGTATACCTTTCTTGGTGTTGAGCAATCTATGCGGCCTCGGTGGTTTGGGAAAGATGACCCAGACCGCGGAACATCCTATCTTTGATGTTGGGACTGCGAGGATCCCTGGCCGACTGAATTTGGAGAGCTCGAGACATGTATACTACCCCTCAACTGTAGGATCCGCGATGAAGTCCTGGATACACTTCTTTGGAGAACCGCTCTCAAGTTCCGTTACCAACTGAGTAACAAGAAGAAGTTTTTCAACAACTGGCACGCGCTCTACCCATCCTACAAACTTACACAGTAATTGAGCAATGAAATCATTACGGTCACAAGTACTCACTATTCTATAGCGGTAACTGGGAACGTATGTCTCCCCCTACGTCAATATTCGCGTGGCTTCGATATGTACGCCTCACCAATCCTATAATAAATCGGTATGCGAGCGAGAGGCCCCACACCTGGCGCATCTCCAAGTCCCAAATCAACAGGCCAGTCATCAAAAAAACCGAGTCGGTCCGCTTCGTGGTTAAGCATTGCCCTTTACTGGTCTCTCTACATATCGATCCAGACTATTCTCTCATCGCACCAAAGAGGGCCAGAGACCTTGAGCTGCTGGTAGCTGCCTCCAAAGAGCTAGCTCGAACATGTCTAGAATCAGAAACTCTGGGCGTCTTTGGACGGGCAATCTTGATCCCTTTAGATGGAAAGGGCTCATGCGACAAGAGCAGATTCAGGTCTACGGTGGATCACGATTTTGAAATGAACCTGAAGGTCATCCCTTTCTGTCTTCGCGATGAGGTAGCCGAGGCTTGGAGTCGCGCAACCTTGCGGGAGTCTGTCGAGTATGGCGAGATCGTTCGTTTCCTCTCTCCCGAGGAATGGCAGAAGAAGCGACTTGACCCACCTCCCGGACCCGTCTTGGATCCGGTATAGGCCGTGTCATTTCATAGGCTATTCGATTCGAAATGTGCCAGTCCCGAGGTTGACGTATAGCGTATCGCTAGCCAGGGTTCGCCTACAGTACTTTGCAAAACCGCCCCCACCCTTTGCGCAAGCGACGACTCTGTCAGACCCCTGTCAGCCTAGGATACTCCTTGCTAGTATCAACCAATCATAGAGTACCGAGATCCTGTGGCTCAAAGTGAGCTAGCTCACAATCACAAAGAACTTTCTTTGTAAAACAGGTCTAATGCAATACTAGCGTTACCGGCGTGATGCACTAGACAAAGTTATACTATATTGCAAGTTAAGTTACTACTGTAGTTGTGATTTCTGTCCCATAGCAGCATATCCTCATGCATGGTTACACTCTGAAACAGACCCTGCTCACTCTGCTTAATTACTCTTCTTCCCACTGTTCTAGGACTGCTATAGAAGACTCAAGATTGGGATGACCAGCTTTTAGTACTCGCCGTCGCTGCTGTACACACTGCCTCATCAAGACTATAGCCTCTACACTCCGACCCTGTGCTTTCAGCGTCAAGGCTAAGTTAGCCATGCTGGTCAGTGTAGAGGGATGATTGGTGCCGAGCCTCGTCTTGCGAGTCCCCATCACTTGCACCTGCAGCTTCTCCGCGTCGTCCCATCGACCTTGGTCGCTGTACGTCAACGCCAGGTTGTTCATGCTGATTAACGTGGAGGGATGGTCGGCTCCCAGCTTTGCCTTGCGACTCTCTATCACTTGTACCTGCAGCTTCTCCGCGTCGTCCCATCGGCCTTGATTCCAATATGTCGACGCCAGGTTGTTCATGCTGGACAGCGTGTCGGGATGGTCGGCTCCGAGCTTCGTCCTGCTCATCTCCATCACTTGCACCTCCAGCTTCTCCGCGTCGTCCCATCGACCTTGGTTGCTGTATGTCGACGCTAGGTTGGCCATGCTGGTCAGAGTGGAGGGATGGTCTGCTCCAAGCTTCGACTTGCGAGTCTCCATCACTTGCATCCCCAGCTTCTCGGTGTCCTCCCATCGGCCTTGATTCCAATATATCGATACTAGGTTGTTCATGCTGATCAGCGTGGAGGGATGGTCGGCTCCCAGCTTTGTCTTGCTCGTCTCCATCACCTGCACCTGCAGCTTCTCCGCATCCTCCCATCGGCCTTGGTTCATATATGTCGACGCTAGGTTGGCCATGCTGGTCAGCGTGTCGGGATGGTCAGCTCCTAGCTTCGTCTTGCTCATCTCAATCATTTGCACCTGCAGCTTCTCCGCGTCGTCCCATCGCCCTTGGTTGCTGTACGTTAATGCCAGGTTGTTCATGCTGATTAGCGTGTCGGGATGGTCGGCTCCCAGCTTTACCTTGCGACTCTCTATCACTTGTACCTGCAGCTTCTCCGCGTCGTCCCATCGACCTTGATTCCAATATGTCGACGCCAGGTTGTTCATGCTGGACAGAGTGTCGGGATGGTCGGCTCCGAGCTTCGTCTTGCGAGTCTCCATTACTTGCACCAACAGCTTCTTAGCATCGTACCATCGGCCTTGGTTGCTATATGTCAGTGCTAGATTGCCCATGCTGGTCAGCGTGTTAGGATGGTCAGCTCCTAGCTTCGTCTTGCTCATCTCCATCACTTGCACCTGTAGCTTCTCAGCATCATCCCATCGACCTTGGTTGCTATATGTCGAAGCTAGGTTGGCCATGCTGGTCAGCGTGTCGGGATGGTCGGCTCCCAGCTTTGTTTTGCATGTCTCCATCACTTGAACCTCCAGCTTTTCGGCGTCATCCCAGCGGCCCCCAAGTCTATATGCCGATCCTAACATTGCCATACTAGACAGAGTGTCCTTATGCTCTTCCCCTAACATCTTCTTTCGTGCTTTCATTGACTTCGTAGCCAGTGTTGCAGCGTCGGTGGTATTGCCCACCCTCTCTGCATACCATGCTGCACGGTACAGCAGCGACGCCCATTCTGCTAGCGACGACTCGTCTTCGGGCAGCTGCCCTACCGCCGACCTTGCATGCGCAAAAAGTGCCCGACATGCTGCCCAGTTCTGGTACTCTCCAGTTGGAAACGCTTCACAGAGATTGCTCACAAACCGCTGCTTCCATTGCTCAAGCTTGCTGTTCGCCTCAAGCCACATGCGTGTCGCAAGCTGGACTAGCGCGTGCATCCCAAAGCTCGTGCCACTGGTGTCGACAGAGATGAAGCAGAAGTTACGCAGTGCTGCTATGTCGTGTTCAAACTGGTCGTCATCCGTGCTAGACTGCGATGCATTGTCTTCTTCATCACTCTCCCAGATATCGTGTTTAACCTCTTTCTGACTTCTCTGGGCGCCTGTCTGCGCGGCTCGTTTCTGGAGCAGGGCCTCTGGAATCCCTTGCCGATCGAAGAAGCTCATCAGCGAGAGTAGGTCCGCTGCAGATGGCCGAGTCTGTTGTACATACTCAAACGAGATTTGCCAGGTAACAACAATCGAGTTCTTGGCTTCCCAGTCTCGCCGGAGCTGGCCGTCATCGTGAGTGAGCAGGCTTGATCGCTTCCGCTCGCTCTTCCTAAACGCCTCCAGGTACTTCGCCACTGAGTATCGGGGCGCTCGTTGTGAGATATATGCTGCAGCTTGCACAATAGCGAGCGGCATGTATTCAAGCGCCGCTGCGAGTTCGGTAACATTGCTGTTATCTTCCTGTGGTCCTAGCTTCTTCTCGAACAGCACCAGCGCTTGCGCCTCGTCCATCGGCTCTAGACTAACAATGTCGCGCTGCTCGACCAGCTTCAGTGCCGCCTCCCTGTTCCGCGTCGTGACCAGGATGGAGCCGCGTTCGCAGTGGGGGAGGTATGCGCGGAGCGGTTTGGCTGCAGCGTTCGGGCTCACGGCCGGACGATCTAGCAGAAAGCAGGCATCGTCGACGTTGTCTAGCACAAGCAGCCACCGCTGCTTGCAGTCGCACAGCCAGTCATGCACTAGCTTGAAGATGTTCGCCTGCAGGTCTCGCCGCCCCGCGATCTTAACGCGGTCGGCCATGTCGCGGAAGCTCTGCTCGAACCGGGCGGCGTTGCTGGCGTGCACCCAGAACACCCACGTCTCGGGCGACCGCTGGCGGGTGCGGTAGGCATGTTCAATGGCGAGCTGCGACTTGCTTCTCTGCTGTTAGCGCGTAGTGCTGGTTGAGCAGGCGTCTGCTTACCCTACGCCGCCTAGGCCGACGAGCGCAGCCCGCGAGTCCGGCGCTGCGCATATTCGGTCGACCCGGTCGAGTGTCGTGCCTCGCTCAACAAAGTCGGCGTCGCGGGCGAAAGGTATCACGAGCGACGAAGGAGGAGGAGTCTCCGGTCGTTCTAAGGCGGGACTATTGTTAGTGCTTGCTCGGACCCCTATCCCCACCTTCGGGCAGTCCCGCAACTTACCTGGTGGCAGGTTGAACGTAGCATCCACGTTGCCGTTGATAATGCCGGCCTGGAAGCCGGCGTTCGCGTCGCCAAACGAGATGGCCGAAGCCATGATGCAAATTGGAATACAGCACTAGAAAATACACAGGTCGTGGAGGTGTCCGCAGCGAGGTGCTACAGCACCTCAGTCTGACAGGCTGGGTTGGATGTGGCAGCCTGATGTTCGGCAAGGTTGTCTTTCCAACCAACCCCACCACTGCCTCGCAATTTTCTTTTCATCTCTAAACGCTTAGAACAGAGCTCGAAGCAACGCTCTATAGCCGCTACGAAACAGTTTAAAATGATAGCAAACAAAACCGACAGCGGTAAAGTGATTAGACTAGGCAAGCGTTCTGCATTGCGAGAGTTGAGGCTTGTGCTTATCGTCTAGACATTACGGCGAACGTGTGCGAACGGCACGAAAGGACATGGGACGATGTTTTGAAGGTGCGGAGAATGTATACCTTTCGGATGTACCTCTCACAACGTGATAGGAGCTCAACTCCGCCCAAGTCCAAGTAATGTGAGTCGCTTCGACCACAGCTCGGAACACAGTCTGATAACACACGGTTTCGCGTCCACTAAGGGCTACCTTGACGCCTCTCAAAAGCTCCGAGAAGAGCTAGAGAGCCGGCTTAGGATCCCTCCAGTGTTGTTCGACAGGATGTATGTTCAGTCAAATGGCTTTGCTGGACACAACTTCTGGCCTAACGACAGCGACGAAGTGAAATGTTACAGCAAGTAAATCCAGCACTAGGCAGCATTAGAGAGACTGATAGAAGATTTTGCGCTAGCCTTCTGGTCTCGCTTTACTATCAAGCAGGCGTACGACGAGCTCAGGCCAAAAAGGACGTTCACGCCACATGTCTCTAATCACAGGGCAAAATCCAATGAGTGGAACGCTGAAATCTCTGTACATGGGCCACAGAGCATGCAGCATGGATGGGAATGGTACGAGATGGGGTTCTTCGCTTCCTGGGATCCGTCAGGACATGTCACGCTCATGTGCTTCGATGTGCCTGCCAAGTCGCAATCAACCATCTACACGACGTTGTATTCACAGGCAATAGAGCTCTCTACTCCATACGCTTCTTTTACGCCGATATTGGACGAGCTACTTCGGCTGTATGACAACTCGGTGTGGTCAATCCGAAATCATATCAGCCGGTGGGAAGCTGTAAGTCACAAGTAGAAAGACCTAGCGGGTACTGTAACGGCATCAACGCTTACGCAAAGACAGAGGAGGACGCAAGAAATTGATTACGTCCTTTTACATGAAATCGCAAGACACGGCGTGCATGTCAACGAGACGTTGAAGGTGGCGGCACGATCGCTCAGCTCTATTCGACAGCACCATGAAAGATCTAGAGTAGAGATTGACCTTCTCGGCAGAAAGAGCAAGCGTAGAAGCTGGGACACAGTCGGGGAACATCTTGAGTTCCAGCTGCGATTTCTGGAGGGTCTGGCTGAACGATGTCAAGCGAACAATGCTCGCATTCAAAATGAAATTACTCTCGTAGGTTTATAGCATTACATCTGCCTTGTTTAATGACTTACACTACAGGCTTTCAATGCGGCAGCCCAGAGAGACAGCAAAATACAGGTAAGAATGGGAGAACAGGCGACGAGCGAAGCTTCGGCGATGAGAGCGATTGCCGTGGTCACGATGACCTTTCTGCCGGCTACCTTTGTTTCTGTGAGTCGCCCGCCCTGATGTGACATAAGACCTGGCTAACGGCCGGATTAAAGACGCTTTTCGGGATGAACTTCTTTTCTTTTGAGCCCAGTAGAGATACTGGAAGTTCATCGTTTACCGTATCCCGCCATTTCTGGGTTTACTGGGCCTTCACAGTCCCTATGACCGTTGTAACGCTCGTTGTGTGGCTGTGGTGGAATCGTTGTGCTAAGCATCTGACTCTCTCGAAGTCGAAAGCTGGTGTACTTTCTGAAGTGTGATAGTGTAACAAGTCAGTGGGCGGAAACTGTCGCTACAGTATCGTCCAGCCTGCTCAATCTACTAATTCCAACGCTATCTTCGAGCACATACCGGTATTTCCATAATGTGTTGATTATGATCAAGGGGCCAGCCTTGTCGCGGAAAACCTGATCGACAGTTGCGACGAGGCTGAGCGACAAGGCTGAGCGACAAGGCTGAGCGACAAGGCTGAGCGCTGCTCTTTATCTGCGTGGCCGTCTACGATCTCTCACATCTTCTACATACCACAAACACCCAAGTTTTGCAACCCTCCGTGCAACTATTCTTAAGATCCTTTCCCGCAACATGGCCTTGAATCATCACTTCACTATCGGGTGGATCTCCCCCTTGCCTTTGGAGAGGGAAGCTGCACGACTTGTATTCGACGAGGAATATCCCCAGGACGAGGTCCAATATAAGGGCGTCTTCTATCTGGGCGGCCGAATCGGAGTGCAGCGGCGGATGGGGCTCAGCCAAGCTGCAATCCTTACTGAGAAGATACACGATGGATTTCCAAACATCAAATACTTCCTCCTCGTCGGGATCGCTGGCGGCGTACCTCGCTATGGACCAGCTGGTGCGGCCTCGGAGATTGTGCTGGGAGGCGTGGTTGCCAGCTCTCCGCGGGGTAACCACGGCGGGGTATTGTAGTACGACAAGGGCGCTTGGCAGGTCAAGGACGCCTCAACTTTCGCGGACACACCAACGGCGTTCCTGGTGATCTTCTGGTCGCTGTTAACAACCTTCTAGCGGAAGGCTGGTCCAAGACCAACATTTGCGAAACGTTGAAGCAGATGCGTCTTAAGCTCGACGAAAAACGACGAGGCCAGTATGATGACTCAGGTCCCATTCGTGACAGGCTCTTCGAGGACAGCCATGAGCACCAAGGCACGGAGCTTGACAATTGCAAAGATTGCTGCGACGCAGACTACACCATCTCACGCTTTGAGCGCTGAGAGCCTGCTACACGATCGACTGACGAGCCGTCTGTCCACTTTGGCAACATTGCCTCGAGCAATCAACTACAAATATCTGCTGTCGAACGCAACAGGGTCCATCTCGAGAATGAGGCAATCTGCTTTGAGATGGAAGCTGCTGGCGTTATGGAAGAACATCCATGTGTAGTCATCCGGGGCATCTGCGATTATGCAGATTCTCACAAGAACAAGGACTGGTAAAATTATGCGGCGGCAACTGCGGCAGCATACGCGAAGGGACTGTTGTCAATGATTCCTGTACAGTATCGTCGCTTGCACAAAGGGTGAGGGCGGTTTTGCAAGGTACTGTAGCGCGAAAATGCTCACCTCGAGACTCGATGACTGGGGACTTAGGCCTGCGCACACGTCATCGCCCAGCACCATCTCTAACTACACTTTTGAAATGCTCAAACAAAGGTGTGATGGGATTTCTTTTCCGTTTACGCGTTGCTCGGTGAGCCACCAAGAACAGCAACACTCATGGATACTTGAATTGGAAAGCAGTACGAAGACATGTCCAGCGAGAGCTCTTTCCGCGCGTCGAACATCTGTGGAAGGCGCGGGTATACACGAAAGAGGCGCAGTGTGCGAAAAGTAGTACTACAAGCATCCGGATCCACCAAGTGCAAGAGTTCGCCTTACTCGGAACTTCACGGAAGCTTGGCGTGTCAGCAGTGACTTCATCGTCAATATATCCCCACATATGTAGTTTTTCCCCCATTCCAAGGACGCAGTTGACAATCCCGGTCCACGTGTTTGCATCGTGATTACTCTTTTTTTTTCGCGACGTCAATTCTTTCTTTGCTAGTCACTACATTTCTGCATCCCTTCCAAACCGCATCTTGGGCTGGCGCCGTCCATGCGACTTGACATTAACGAAATATCGATTCGCTATTCCTAATCCACCATGCCGTTTGAAATATCCGAGGAATGGGGCTCCTACCACCTAATACCGCAATCCGTGGACGTTGCGCTGAACCCACCTGAATCGTACTTTTTCGTCACAGATTTCCTCATCATAGCTTGCGGCATCTTATACACGCTCTGCTACATGTTCTACACGATCCGCACCTACAGCGATCGCTTCGTAGCGGGGACCGTCCAGTTTCTCAGCGCGACAATGGCGTATGAGATTTACTATGCATACGTCTGCACGACGACTACTTTCCAGCGAGCTTGCTTCTTTGTCTGGTTCTTGTTCGATATCACGTTCGTTACGGTGGCGCTCAAGTATGCATATAAGCCTGGGGAGCGCGGACGGACGATTGTCAAGTTACTGTGGCAGACGCCTGCTTGGATGGTGTTTTTGTGGTATGTTGGGACGGTGTGGCCGGACGAGAGGGAGCAGAAGACTGCTTTCTTCACGGGATTGTATCTGGAATTGCCGATTGGATGGGGGCAGGTTTTGTATCTGGTCCAACGGCAGGATACTAAAGGGCAGTCGCTTGAGATATGGTACGTTGTTACTGGGAATGAGTCCATTTCGCACAATTACATCCCACAGCCCTAAACTTGAGCGAAAGCTAACCGAGCCAGGATCACGAGATATCTGGGATGCATTACGGCGTTCCTGGTGTTCATCTGGCGATATGTCAATGTACCGGAGAACTGGTCGTATGTGGGCAACTGGTGGAGTATTGGCGGGATGATCATTACTTTGCTGCCGGAGACGATTTACCCCTTTTTCTATGTCTGGGCGCATCGCAAAGAGAGGGAAAAGAAGGTCAAGGCTGTATGAGCGTGAAGAAAAGCGGGATTAGAGAGAAGCAACCTGGGAGACATAGGCGGATTCCTACACGACGTACGCCAACACTCATAAATAGACGTTATTATTGTTTCGACGACTCACAAGAGCATGAGCAGTCCTGCGGCAGTTCACGAGCCAACATTCTCTTGGTACCGGAATATTCGGCAAATCTCATGTTAGGCCGTAGCTTCATGTCGCGACAATACGCGACACCCAAGACGGGGAATCGGCACCGAAATTTCTCAGCCACACGTTTAGCATCTACGACCAGCGTGTGGCGTCAACAGCGAATCAAACGTGACAACACATCTTCACGATTATTCTCAGCATCTTTTTCGGGTCGGTCCTACTGTATCGAAAGGATTCTACTGCATGAGCACGTTGTACCGAAGAAGCAAGTAAGGGCCGATGCAAGTGCATTTGAGTTTTCCTCCAGCTGAGGCTAGGATCGTCAGCGAGGGCTCCTGACGCTGACCAAGCCTTTTGCAGCGGACAAGCTTCCCACGCGCCCGATCTAGGCCGTCAATGGCGTCCCGACGAGATTGCAGCCACGACACGGAGCGCGCACTCGTCAGTGCTGAAATCTCTGGCGCAGACTAGATGCAGTGCCGATCCTCAGCCACACCAATGGTTCTGTTGCATCACAAAAGGACCGCAGCTAGTGACACTGAGATACATGATTTGATTTAGTCTGCCCAAACTTCTGTTTACTGCTCCCCCGTTTCCTGTCACTCACAACAGTCGTCACATCCTCTACGTAACATTCTAACTGTCAATCGTCGCCGTCGCAATGGCGCAACGCGGTGAAGCCGCGGACTACTACACGGGCGGCGCTCCACCCCAGCAACCCCAGGGCGCATACCACCAGGGTCAGTCTTACGGACAACAGGAGCCTCCCCAGTACGATCAGAACTACGCGCCCCCACCTCAAGGTCCGCCGCCGATGCAGCAGCAGAATGGTTATGGCGACAACAAGCAGAGCTTCGAGCAGACCTTTAAGCTCGACAAGCCAAAGTACAATGACTGGTGGGCTGGTCTGCTCTTTATCGCCGTATTCCTAGGATACGTCGCCGTGAGCGCAATCTCGATCCGAGGATACTGTAAGATACTCAGACTCGCAAGACGCGATTGCGCATTGGAGACCGAATGCTAACAATTGGTGCAGCGCAAACCAACAGCGGAGGCATCTACGGCAACGATACGAACGATTTCGCTCTCAACTCGAACACCATCATCCTCTTTGCATTCGTGCTTGGCATGGCTACCGTCTTCAGCTACGCGTACATTTGGACTGCGCGCAAGTTTACGAAGCAGTTCATTTGGATCACCGGTATCCTCAACATCGTCTTCGGCTTCGTGACGGCGATTTACATGCTTTCGAGGAAATACTGGTCCGGAGGCATCGTCTTCTTGATCTTCAGCATCTTCTACGTGATTTGCTTCATCAGCTGGATCCCTAGAATCCCGTTCAGCGTCCTTATGCTGCAGACGGCCATTGACGTGTCGAAGAAGTACGGACATACCTACCTTGTGTCCCTGGGAGGAGGTCTTCTTGCGGCTGCATTGGGTGCTTGGTACTCTGTTACGCTGGTCTCGATCTACGTCCAGTATACGCCGAATGGAGCCAATTCCAATTGCAGAAATGGTGTTGGTGATTGCGGTAACGGCAAGGTCATTGGACTGCTCGTCTTTGTCACGTTTGCCATGTACTGGATCTCCGAGTAAGTCCCGTTATTCTTGTTCGGTCGCGCGTCGCTAACAGCAGGATAGATGGCTCAAGAACACGATCCATGTGACCATCTCTGGTGTGTACGGCTCTTGGTTCTTCGCACCCAACGCTATGCCCAAGGGCGCGACTCGTGGTGCATTCAAGCGTGCCATGACGTACAGCTTCGGCAGTATCAGTCTGGGAAGCTTGCTCGTCGCCATCATCCAGTTTCTTCGCCAGATTTGCTCGGCTGCTCAGCGCAATGCAGCAGGCGACGGCAACATGGTCGGTGCCGCTCTGTTCTGCGTGCTTGGATGCCTCATCGGAATCTTGAACTGGGCAGTCGAGTTCCTGAACAGATACGCGTTCAGCTACATTGCGCTCTACGGAAAGAGCTATATTGCTGCCGCAAAGGATACGTGGAAGATGATCAAGGACCGCGGTATCGATGCGCTGGTCAACGAGTGCTTGATCGGACCGGTGCTTTCCATGGGTGCGACTTTCATCGCGTATGCTTGCGCGCTATTGGCCTACCTTTACCTCATCTTCACATCGCCCGACTACAACAGCGATGGTGGCTATACCCCAGTTGTCGTGGCGTTTGCTTTTGTGATCGGTCTGCAAATCTGTAAGTTGGTTGGAATTGCACTAGTTGAAAGGCGTGTACTGACTCGACGCAGGCAAAATCTTCACGACGCCTTTGAGCAGTGGAATCGACACCATCTTTGTCGCGATGGCGTGGGACCCCGAGGTTCTTATGCGCGAGCATCCCGATCTCTACCACCGCATGGTGGCTGTCTACCCCCACGTGCAGCAAGCTATCCACGCATAAGTCGGAGCTGTGCACGGATCCGGCACTTCCGTCACTATCGGAACTTTTTAAAATCTTTATAATCACGAGATACCCACTTCCATCGATCACGATCTTTGATTGCACAGTTTTCACGATACTCGTTGCCATGGCGGGGCCCCCTGACGGAGAACATGGACCGACTGGCTTGGCGCAACTAAAGACGGGAGAACGAACCGATCGCTCCACTTGGACCTGCTTCCTGCTATGACGTATGCCGTTCCCCCCCTCGTTGCACACCCAAAAGTCCGATCGAGGCGGAGCACATTGTTGAGAATTGCATGATTTCGCGCCGCATCCACGGCCGAGAAGAAGCCGCTTGCTGGCATAATGAGATTTTACGGCTGTGTGAGTGTATACAACTGAGGTATTAATATATTGTTTTTCGACATGTCACCTCTGCATTTTCGATAGTCTACCGTCCCGACACCACACCAATCTCCCGCGCTTTCCTTGACTACTTTGCAAGACACGGCGGTTCGTTCCTGCCACCACAAGGCTTTAGCGGCCCAATCGGGTGTCCACAGCAAACGTCACCGCCTTGCGGGGTCCTCGCAGCCCTGGCCAACTCCGCCAACGCGCCCCCAACATAAACAACCACTCACTCCCCCTCCTTTCCTCTCTCACTAGATACTACTGCACCTTCTACCTCTCTCACACCGCCCAGACATAGAACCTTCTGGCCAAGTAAGTCTCTCACCTACTGCATGCTTTGCCCTCACTGTTGCGTCCAAGACGGCCTTGGCTCCTGCTACAAATACCCCACCAACGCGCCTCCCTCCCTTGCCAACATCAAAACAAACTCCCTTTTTCTGCTCCACCCCGCTTCTCACTCAATTCTCATCCCTCACTCTCAAGTCTGAATAGACTCAATTAACACTCAGTCCCCAGTAATACATACTCGACCCTCCTCTACCCCACAACCACGTACCCTCACACCCCACACATCATGTCCTATGATAAGAAGGCAGTTCACTTTGGCGGTGGTAACATCGGCCGTGGCTTCGTTGCCGAGTTCCTCCACAACTCTGGCTACGAGGTCGTCTTCGTCGATGTCATGGACAGCATCATCGAGTCTCTCCAAAAGACACCCTCATACACTGTCACTGAGATTGGTGACGATGGCGAGCGCAAGTTCACCATCGACCACTACCGCGCCATCAACTCCAAGCATGAGATGGACAAGGTTGTTGACGAGATTGCCTCTGCCGATGTCGTCACCTGCGCTGTCGGCCCCAACATCCTCAAGTTCGTCGCTGAGCCCGTTGCCAAGGCCATCGAGAAGCGAACACTCGACTACCCACTCGCTGTCATTGCCTGCGAGAACGCCATCAACGCCACAACTACATGGAGGGGATTCATCGAGGGCAAGCTGAGCGACGAGACCAAGAAGAACATCGACACCAAGGCTCGCTTCGCCAACTCGGCTATCGACCGCATCGTTCCTCAACAGCCAGAGAACATTGGTCTCAGCGTTGTCATTGAGAAGTTCCACGAGTGGTGTGTTGAGCAGAAGCCTTTCGAGAACGGCGGCAAGAAGCCGGATGTTAAGGGCATTCACTACGTCGACGACCTTGAGCCATACATTGAGCGTAAGCTCTTCACCGTCAACACCTCGCACGCCACTGCCGCCTACTACGGCCACCAGAACAAGGTCAGCTACATTCACGAAGTCCTCCAGGACAAGAAGCTCCATGACACAGTCCGCGACGCTGTCAAGGAGACTGCTCATTTGATCGTCACCAAGCACGGCGTCAGCACCTCAGAGCAAAACGACTATGTTGAGCAAATCATCAAGCGTATCTCCAACCCCGTCCTCAAGGACAACGTCGAGCGTGTCGGACGTGCTCCTCTCCGCAAGCTCTCACGCAAGGAGCGCTTCATCGGCCCCGCCGCTCAGCTGGCTGAGAAGGGCGAGAAGGTCGATGCCCTCCTCGGCGCCGTCGAGCAGGCTTACCGCTTCCAGAACGTCGAGGGTGACGAGGAGTCTGTCGAGCTGGCCAAGATCCTCAAGGAGAACTCTCCCGAAGACGTCGTCACCAAGGTGAACGGTGTCAACAAGGGCGAGCCGCTCTTTGACCGCCTTGTCGCGATCGTCAAGAAGGTACAGGGTAGCAGCTGAATAACCGCCGGTAAACTCTAGGTAGTGACTTAGACCTGCGGCTGGTTGGAGGAGTCGGGAGTATGAGGATAACATGGTAAATATATGGGTGGAAGGATCAAAAGCGCCTTGAGCGATGGCTTCATTTGGCGGACTTTTTATGAACCAAAGACATTGACTGGGATCAGTGTCCTACTTAATGAGAATGAGTCATGAATCATGAAATATACCCTCTCATCTACACTCTTGTCTTTTTAACATGCTTGTGATTGTTGTCCTATTTTGATCTTTCGTGATATTCTTTACTCTATCCACACCATATTTTACCGATTCGCAACGTGGTGGCTTGTGGTTGTTCACTGACAGCTTCAAAGTTCGTTTGCATGGGATACTCGAGGTCATTGCTGGGGATCGCTGATACGCTCCGATACGTTGACTCTTCGGTGTCCGTGCGCGTCGAGTAAGTATATCAGCCTCCCTCTACTTCTCTGTTTTCTTCTTCTTCTTCCATCGTTCTACCAAAAGATTGTACAAAATCCTAAAAAGAAATGAAGAAAGCGAAGCGAAAATTTGCAATGTTGTGTTGCGTGGTCGACTTTCAAAAAGATACAAATGCTCGTGTATGAGGAGAAGCGAGGACGTATCCAATGGACTCAAAGAACACGAACAAACGCGCATGTGCATCGTGGAAGATTCAGCTTAAAACATGAAAGAAGCCACAAAGGGTGGGGTGCGGCGGTTCGCAGACAGACTGGAGGGGTACATAAGCCCCCTCGTCTTTACGTCCATTGACACTTTCTCCGCATTACTCTTCTTTCCCACGAAACTGATATGGGGATGAAAATCATGGGAACCACGACTTATGCTGCGCCCCTGTCGGAACGAAAAATCGCAAATTGTGGAGGGCATGAGATTCGGCGAGCGCCTGCCACGAAAAAAAAAGAACATGAACACAATTGGCGCATGTGAGCTGGTATGAATATCCAGTTCCTTACTGCATTGGGACTCTTCATTTGCTACACCCCTTCTTATTTCTGTTGTTTTGAAAGTTATGGGGAAGGGATTATGTCTCTGGTCCCTGGCTTCTGGTTTTACTTCGTAAATTGTGTATCAAAACCCACCGGGCAGCATGTGATGGCTACGGTGTGCTGTACTGTGATCGACTACGCGAAAGACGCGAAAGCGAGGGCGGATGTGGCTGTATTTCGTTTTGGAAGAAGACTATCGCTTTCACATGTGTTTGGTCCGCCGTTTTGCTGCTCGGGGGGAACGATGGACCCAACGAGTTTTGTCATATTGTGTGAGAGAAGAGAGCGACGCTAGACGTGCGAGAGGGAGGGGGATACAGTCTCGCTCACCCGCCGGTCTTGCTGCTTCTTTTTCTTTACTTTAATTCCAGTGGTGGGGAACGGAAAGAAAGACCGACGACAAAGAACTGATGGAGTCTCGATATGCTGCAACCGAAAAATTACCATGCTGAGCTCATGTCCTGCGCGTGTAAAAGAACAACACTCCATAGATACATGTCAAAAAGATGCGCTTGCCACAGAAATGGGCGTGTGCAGCAGAAAAGACGATCCACATCTGCTATGTCGTCTTTTGGAACTGCGCTCTATCGTCGGCGTTATGCGCGACACGGAGCAAGATGGGATGATGGCATGAGGGGGTATATAAACCTCTCACGTTCCCTGTGTTTCTTTCTCTTACAACTATTCTATTCCTAAAGTTGCAATATCCAAAAGAAAGACAACAAACGCAATGTTGTCCTGCTGTTTTATATCAAAAGGACGGTTAGATACGTTCATGAGGTGGTGTAGGACTATCCAAATCAGCATCCATCAGCAGAGATGAGTGGGGGAAGATCTGGGGCGTGTGTTCATGGGATGCAATGACGTTTTGAAAGATACCAGAACACACGTCATGGAGTGAGAAGGGGTGAAGGGTCGGATGTGTACACTGTTATCCGGGCCTGCTCTTTCTCACCGCATTTGTCCCCCAAGAACATTGGCTTTAGGGAAGAAAGGAAAGATAGCGCCTCATCCACATAGTCCGATTATCTTTTCCTTTCGCGCACTAAAGAGTGCTGATTTGAATGGGGCAGTCAGCGGCTATTCTGCGAGCCTAAAAAAAGCTCCATGTACTCCAAAGAAACCCTCTCTCAGCCCATCTTTCGCGCGATTCAATTCGTAGCACATGCCGTATAGCCTCCTACCCACCATCTCATAAGCTCTTCCCATCAACATATCTCCGTTGAAGCGTCTTAACATCGACATCACAAAACATGCGAACCTGCCACTCCATTAGCAAGCACTCCCTAACCCCGAATCCCTTCCCCTCAACAGCATCAAAGGAAAAAACCTACATTCAGCGCCTTAACCCCCTCATAAAACCCCTTCTCCACACTCTCAGCCATCAAACTACTTCCGCACCTGCCGCAAAAGTAATGCAGCACTCTCTGTTTCCCAAAACTATACTTTTCTACTATATTGCTGTTGAGACCGCCGTCGGGTTCGAATTCGATACAGCTGTTCTGCACATATACGTTAAGTGAGCCGTTGCGGGCGCAGATGCTGCAGTTGCATTCTACGACCCAGGAGGAAGGATCGGAGAGGCCGGGGGAGAGGGTGACGGTATAGCGGATGAGGGTGCAGTGGCAGGAGGCTTGATACTGAGGGATTAACTGTTAGTAGGGAGGAAATGGGATGGCGTTGGGGAGAGTGGTTTACCCTTTCGCTTGTTTGGGTGGGGGACATGGCGTGGACGGGGGGATATTGGATGTTTGATGTTTGGCGATTGCTAAGATTGATGGCGATGGAGAAAGGGTGCAGCGGGAGGAAGTAAATGGGATACATTTGGCGGTTGCGATGGAAGCGTCTTTGGAAGACGCTTCTCTGATTTCGTTCAGTGAGATGGGTGATGAGTTTGGGGGTTCGAAGCTAGATGTAGATGTGAGCCAAGGAGTCAGGTTTTGCTGGATCGTAAGCGTCAAAGTATCATGGCCACTCAATTTCTTATGCCTTTGATCGGCCAGCTGAGGTACCTGTTCAGAACTCAGCGCAATTGTCACCAGTGATCGTATGTCTCAGTCTTCTCCACCATACTGAAGCTTTGCTTTTGATGACGGATGTCCAATTCTACCATTCGCCGAGTCAGTCAAATAGAATGTAACATTGACACTTGTGAAGCTACGGAGGGATTGCCAAGTATACGCCAGTCCACATTTCCGCGGGGGTATCCGGAGACAGCCCCAGCTGAAGCTCGACATTGACACTCTGTTTCAGAATGGCTGAGGGACACGGAAAGCGATTGGCGGGTACAGTAACCGGGCTTGCGGGGCTTGCTCAAGTTTGTAGAATGCTCGTATTGCGAAGCGCGATCTCTGCCGCGTGGCGCTCTTCTATGGTTGGATACCGCTAGACGACCGCAAAATCTCTCCAGGGACCTGAACACGTGCATACAGCTTTTAGAATGGCAGAAGCACGTACACGAATGTACTGCAGGTACGGATTGTTAGTGTCATCCACAACTTCTGCGTACCCCGACAGAAGATTTCCTGACGCCGCAGCACACCACGCCGCCGTCAATTTTCAAGCTCTTTTTGCATTGGAATGATGTAGTAGCAACCCCCGCGACGGGACGACGGAAGCGGGTGCTATATTAGGTTCCAGAACCCAGAGATCTGGTACAGCCTTACTGCCGTGAGGATAGCAATGGAAAGCTAGAATGCAAGAAGAAGCAGTGGAACAAAAGGTTCGTACTGATGGCGAGAGGCGCATTGCCTTTTTCACGTCTGCCTGGCAGTCATGATTCCGGTCAGTCAATGCAGGAGAGCTGCTAGAGGCTCACGCTCTACACTGCATGTAGTATGGCGCGCAACCACGATTGCTCAGCTGGTCACCCTTTCAATATGCGCAGCTAGTAGTTGAGTAAACCAGCAAACCTTGCTCTCGCAAATTGCACATCTTGTGAGGATGCGCATGTCCGCTACTGTAGAGCGCCGCGGTCTGGCTTACGCACTGCTAGCATGGACGCGTCGTGATTACTCTACAATCCTCGTCATGAGAGGCGCATCAATCTAAGAACAAGGTCAGGCCTGGTCTGGACCTTCTCTTATCTCGAACACCTGAACGGCAACAGCTTGCGGGAGGAGAGCGCTTTGGAAAGAACGAATATTGGTGAACTGATATTACGAGAGGAAATTTCTTGCACGCTGGCTTGGATCATCGCAGGGCTGAATCATGGCGGTCGCGGGCTCGGGTAGGGAGAATCAAGGACCGCGGGTAAACTTAGATGATACTAATTCCACGCGCTATTCCGTATCAGATCGCCAAGCATCCGTATCCTCATTCCGCTAAGGCTCTCCGCCGTTGTCAAACACCAGAATCTTTTCAGGGGTCTCGGAGCGGCCGCACGAAGACCGGAGGCATCTGGGAGTGAGAGCATGAAGTTTCGCGGAAAGCTTTTTTTCCATCAGTAGTCGTATTCGTCCAGTTCCGGTGGGGTTTACTTGAGAGAAAGGGATCGTGGCAGTGTTGCAGCAACGACCCACGGTTAAGCACTTTAACGCCATGGATGGCCGCATGCAGCTTTTAAAACCGCATGTCACAGGATTTGGCGTTAGCCAACCAGACATTGCGAGATTTAGGCAAGCAACTCTTCGTTGATCTATGTCCCTTTTTGTTTCAAGGCCTAGGCGTCCAACGACGTGAGATTGCAGATTGGCGTCAAATCACCCTGCGCTGCCTCTTCCCAAGAGCCATGGCTGTTGCTGCGGTTCCATGGCGTAAGCAAAGCCCCGATGGTAGACGTGTGCTGCACAAGGAAGCCAGCGCACGACACCACCGAGGGTGAAGACGAGAGCATCACCACGACGGTGTTTGAAGCCAACAGAAGACTGTAATGATGTTGCTGAAGAGTGCAACCAAGAGACTTTGAGCCAGTACGCAGGTCCTTGCGCTAAGATCAAAAGGGTGGAGCATCGGATACGCAATACGCCGCTTGGGTTTCCCAGTGCAGGAAGTCAGACCTCCTTTGCCGGCTTGCACGCGACCCGCTGGCAGGCGTACACCGTAGGCCCGACTAAGCACCAGGTGAAGCATTCAGCCACGCTTCACGTCTCCACTCGATCTGAGCCTTTCCCCTCTTTTGTTGCCCGTCACTCCTTTACCTGTGCTGTCCAAACATTCTTCGACCCCGACCGCCACGCGACACTCGACCGTCCCAGGGGTAACATACACTCGCCGACCGCCTTTGTTGGATCAGCCTCGCGCCAGGGCTTTTATGAGATAGCATCCGAAGACCCCATCTAAAGTACCAATACGACGGCCTTGGGCGCACGCGACACAACATGGCAAACACTACAGCCGCAGACAATGGCCAATGGAACAGCAAACCAGCCTGGAAGCTGCCAGGATGGTGCGAACCAGTTGTACGTTCCCAGCAGCATGCACAACAGAGCCTCTGGAAGAAAATGCAGCATGCTAACATGGTCACACGAGTAGATGGTCGCCAGCATATTGTTCTTCGCCATGTTCATCACCCGCAAACGCAACTACAAGATATTTGGTCGCTCCGCGCAACGGCAGGGCTTCCTCGACAACACCCCGAACGAGTCGACAGACCGCCTCCTCCAACATTCCGACAGCGACAGCGAGTTCGACGAGATCTACGAGGCCAAGAACCCCAATGCGCCCAAAGTCCGCAGCATCGGCTGCTGGAAGGTCACAACGCCAAGCACCACGCGGTTTCGAAAGAATGTCCACAGTCGCATACTGCAGCGCTTCCCGTTCTTGATAGAAATGTTCTACTGGGTCATCAACTATGCCTTCTACCGGATGACGGCGATTGCATCGGCTAAGCTCTTTGCCGGGCGCGGAATCTGGGATGTTGCGCAAGAACACGGAATTGCCGTCCTGGAGGCCGAGGAATTCGGCCTGCTGCGGTTTTTGTTTCCAGTGCGGGAGAGGGATGTGCAGCAATGGTTCATGCATGGACATCAGGATGCGCTCACAGTGCTGAACAAGTGCTATGCCCTGATCCACATTCCAGGAACTGTTGGGTAAGCTTACTTCCACCGTGTGTGAGAGGACGAACGCTAACATTCTGACAGCTTCATCTGCTGGTACTACTACGTAGCTCCCTCGTTCGACACGTTTGCCACCGCTCGCCGCACGCTGACCCTCACCAACTTCTGCGCTTTCATGACCTTTGTCGTATACCCATGCATGCCACCACGACTACTGCCCACCGAGTACGGCTTCCTTGATACGGTCCGCCACGACGATGCCCAGAGTGTGTGGATGAGCGGCAAGTTTGTCAACCAGCTCGCCGCTATGCCTTCGATGCACTTTGGCTACGCCTTCTGCATCGGCATGACCATGATCTACCATTCCGGTCTCTTCCGCCGCACGCTGGAGCAGGGCGAGGTCCGCAAGAATGCATTCTGGAAGATCTTTTACCTGATGATTGGAATCGGCTACCCATCCTTCATCCTGACGGTCATTGTTGCTACTGCCAACCACTACTTCATGGATGCGCTGGTGGCTACCTGCTTCGTTTTCATCTCGTTCCTGGCCAACAAGGCCTTCTACGTCTTCATCCCTCTCGAGGACCTTCTGCTATACGTCATCCGGGCTGACAAGCCGGTGCCCACCACTGGTGACCGCTTCCACGAGAAGGGCGGTCGCTTGTAGTGTAGTCAACAATTACGCCTTGTACGCTTTCGCTTCATCTTGGCTATATACAGCCATCTTTATTACACATACGCGCAACTTTGCATTGCACGGAGCACGGCATCATGGACGGAGTTGGATAACGTAAAAATGCACTTGTCGCGATTGGATTTTAAACAATATTGTTGGTTTGAGTACTTAGATCGATCAATCACATTCATACACATCGCCCTGCCTACTTTTTTGCATGTGCTTTTGCTTAGACCCCGTTTGTCCGTTTGGTACATGTAGAGCACAGTAGCCCTCGCCGACGGTCGGTGGTTCCTGCGTTAGCGCGTGCGCAACCGGTGAAGCTACCCCAAACACTCGGCCATCGCGTCCGAGCTCCCACGGCCTTCCAGCCATCTCCAACCACCATTCCGCACGCTGTAAGTCGATTGACCCGCTATACGACATCTCGTCGCGTCATTTGCTATCATGAACCCACCAGACATGATTTCCCCGCGTTATTTATCCTACTTACTTTGCGCTGACTTCGACCCTTCGCGTAGCTATATACCTAAGTTTACTCGAAGCTCCATTCGCTTTCATACACTCTCGTTTCTTATCGCATACACATAATTACGGTCGCTATGGCGGATATCGAGCAACAGAAGCCAATCGAGGGTACCCCGGTCGACGAAGTAGAGATGGGAAGTGGCGATGCGACGGGCGCGGGAGAGGAGACTCTCTTGCATGAGATTGAGCCTGAGACTCCCAAGCTCGTTCTTTTCGCGGAGTGAGTAGCGATTGGAACAACTTGCATGGACTTCGGGCTGGGAGACACGGAACTCTGGGTGGAAGAGAGCTCGCGCGCAATGTGATGCGCACGAGGACTGATAGTTTTGGTACTACAGAACTCCAGGAAGATGCACACAAGCAATCGTAAGAACTCATTGAGGCGGGGTTGTGCTACCCGACCTAGGAGAGCTTAGGAAGACTGGGAGGAATATACAGCTAACGTGCTGCCAGTCTGATAAAGAGCCCAATCGTCGAAGTTGTTGTTGGATCGGGAGAGTCGCGAACCACATACTCAGCACACGAGGCAGTCCTCCTCAAGTCACCGGAGATGGCTAAACAGATTGAGAACTTTGCGCCAGGAGGGGTATGACACGCCCATTATCAGTCAACAGTGCCCTGTTCGCTGACAATTTCCAGCCTCGCCAAATCGTCTACGCGGACTGCGATGCGGACGCCATGGGCTCAGTCATCGAATACCTCTACACGGGCGAATACTTTCCCAAGAAGACTTCTACCGCACGCGATGCTTCTCTTGAGAAGGATCCCCACCAGCCCTCCACTGACAACGAAGGCCTCGGTCTCCTTGTCCACGCACGCATATACACGCTCGCCGATCGCCTGCAACTCCTAGAGCTCAAGTCTCTGGCACACTCCAAGATTCATCGCACAGCCTCGACCGCAAAGGGCGAACTCGCATACGCGCGCTACGTATACAAGGAGTCCAACCCCGAAGATGCCACAATCCGGAGGCCCATTGCTGCTTTCTGGGCTACTCGCAGCTTCAGCTTGCGCCATGACGCAGAGCCCGAATTCAAGGCCATGTGTCTCGAGTTCCCACAATTCTCGTACGATGTGTTGCAGCTGGTACTGGACCAGCAAGAGAAGAAGCGTGGTGGAGATGATGGGCCAACTCGGAGCGGGCCGAGTGTGATTCCTGGAAGCACGAGGAAGAGGGCTAGAGTGAGTCAGGTGTAGATGTGACGTTTGGCTTGCATCATGCTTGGTTGCGGGTTCTTTTCTTGCTACTGCGCGCGCATACAGTACCTAGGACGTGAGGGGTGTACTAATGTTGCACACAGCTCACTCCAAAGGTTCAGGTCCGCGTCCCGCATAGCTCGGACGGACTCATTCTTGAGGACCTCTAGTACGATACGCGCCGTTTCACGCTATGTTCGTTTGCCTCGGCGATAGTTGCGGTCCTTTCTTTTGTCTTCTAGCCAGGAAGTAGCGGCGTTCGATCTTCCGAGCTGGAAAAGCGGTGCTATATGGGAAGCGGATCGAGGTGGAAGCTGCGCAGAGACGGGCCTTTCTTCAATGTAATACCATGTACAGTAGCCACCATAAGTCTTCGTATGTCGACAGGGAAAGTATGGTGTAAGGGGAATGGAAATCAAGTTCAACAAGGTTTACATACTCGGATGAATGGCTTGTGATAAGTCTCGACCGCATTGCGCATTCGGAGCCGCATGATGTTGAGGCCGATACTCAGACTATGGAGGTTATTCCGGGCAGGCGTAGGTATGTACCCCGGAGTTCGTATCTGCCGTCCATCGAGACTAGGGCAAACGACCCTGAGCCAGCGACCCTAAGCCAGCTAGTTCACATTTACCTTTGTTGCATTGTATAAGATCATAAGATCTAGATCATCATCTCGCATACCTAGCTTTCCCTAGAGCTCTTGTAGAAATTCGTCGGAGGATTACCTACATCAAGTGTCCAGTGTTGCGATTACTTGCATCGACCCTTGCTGGAAGGGAAGCCAGTCATGTACGGTGACGTTGGCGGGAGTGTGGATGCAGGGACGGGGTTGTATGTAGTGCGAACGTAATGCACTGGCGCTACAAAGACGGACACATATTGTTGGGGCGACGGTGCTACATGCACAGTGCCTTTTGCAGAGACAACTGAGTCATCACTTTGGTAGTGGCTGAGGGGATCTGCCAAGCAAAAGGAGGGGTACATGGCGCTTCGTGATGTGGAGGGCGGGTGACGATCTGACTGAACATACGCTGGTGGTGAGAAATGGACGATGGCTAATGGGTCGGATCAGCAGCGTATTACACAGATCGCTGGTAGTCGGATCAACGTTCTGAGGGTAGAGAGCTACACGACGCCGTCTCTCGAGGAGTATCGACGGTCAAGCGGACGAAGGAAGGACACTAGGGCGGTATTCACACTAGAGCACGAACCGCTCATGGGTCGCTCGCTCGGGACTCTCTCTCGCGCCCCAAGGAGCGGAAAAGTGGTCGGTCGCGTCGATCGTCTGTGCTATTGGCGATGGCAGCGGACATTAGCTCTTTGACATATGTCAATCAACTCCCTTATACGATAGTGGTGGGCGCGGTCCGGCTATCGACGAGTTGAACACGCCACTGAATGGTGACTCTTACCGGTCAGTCTGCGCGAACACGTGGAGGTGCATCTCTGAGGGCAAGGCAATGATTTGCGTGTGGGTCGATTCGCTGCAACTTGCACGATGATAGTGTTTTAGTGTTTGTGATACAGCAGCGACCCGGGTCCGCGACGCATTGCATGAGGTTGGTTGATCTACGATTGGTGCTGGGAGAGTATGCTGTCTGCGTGCTGTCCGCTGGCCCATAGTCCTAATCCGACGAGCGTGCGTTAGGTAGTAGTCCCTTCCCGGGCGCCACCAGTCCCCTTTGCACCCAGCCATCTGTGAGACATGGTCACGATGGCAGGCCTGGGGGTTTGTCAGAAGGTCTCGGTCGGGGCAAAGGACACAAAGAGGGAAGCTGGGGAGGAGCAGATTTCACGATAGCCGATGGCCAGCCGCGGTTAAGCAGAAGATTCGAGTCTGGCCCCAGACGATTCATTTCTCCGGAAGCGTGGTCAATTTGCGCAGCCCTTCTCACATGACCATGATGCTCTCTCCAGTAGCCGGCACCAGCATGGCCAGCCATCTAGCCATCCAGGGCTTCTTTGCTTGTTCTAACGCCTGCTGGACCCTGCAGCTCCTCGCGTCTGCCCCGCAGCTCTCTACCCAATATCGAACAGGTTCAGCACCCAAGTCCGGAATCCACTCCGCAGCAGTCCCAAACACATGCATGTGCTCATCCCGTTGCTTCTTGCTTAAAAAGTCAATTAACCGCCAATCACGGCTGCCAGGCCCCAACTGCCTCTTCTCTTTTTCCATCGTTTGCCTCAAGCAATGCAGCAGCAGCCTGCTTAGGGATAACTGTCCGTCTTTTCTGCCTGTACTGTCACGGCCCGGTGGGCCATTGCTCTAGCCCTTTTGACCCTCTACCAGACCCGCTCTTGGGCCTCACGTCCCACGTCCGACGCCCACCAGCGCTCCACGTACCTTCGCATCGTGACCCACCAGCGCATTCCCACTTCACACACCGCGCTTCGAACCGCCCTAATGGCGCGTCTCGATAGCACTAGCAACTGAACCAGCTACTCTACCGCACTGTTCCATGGCCGCCGTTCATACGATACGGCACCGAGCTTCGGAAAGGCGCGTGGACTACAGTGCCGACCAGCTTTTTTGAGACAAGACGAAATCCTCCTAGCGTCACTTGACCCTACAAACGACGCTTCGCCCCGAGCTATCGTTTATCGTGTCTTCAATACTTCCATTAATCAGTACTACGGCCTCCAATATCCCCTGACCGTCTGCCTGCCTGCTATCTAGGTATCCTTTTGTGCAACGACATCCGCACATCCACCCATTCACACATCCAATTGTCCAGCATCTCAGTCAATCCATACCCAAATACAATCATCTAATTGCATTCCGCATATTGAGACAAGCATCCGTAGATTATTACGCTAGCACGGCTGATCGTCACGCCTAATCGTAAGTTCAATGCCTGCCTGTCCGTTTACAAAAACTTCGGCTTAATTCAATGCAGAAATCACACACACACAATTACTTGATCCTTCTCGATACACTTTCCGTCTGTGAAGTATATCGGTAGACTTCGGCCACGTCATATCCACACGTCCAAATGATCCAAGTCTGCTACTCCGCCCCTCCACTCAAGACCGTGCATCCGAGGCGACTCGTACTTGCACCGGTCATCCAAAACCAAACAACAATGAATCCTCCCACAGCACCCAACCCAGCGGGGGACGCAGGCGTTCTCCCAGAATTCACCAACCTCAGCCTCCAGGACGCACCATCACCGCCAGTAAACGACGACGACCTTGACGTGCTCAACATGTCACGCGAGACTGCTATGAAATTGATTGCACGCTCAATCATCGCCATAGCCAATGCAGCCGGCGACGTACCAGCAACACCGCCTCTGTCTCGGCCTGGAACGCCGGGTGGCAGGGAAAGCCAGCTCATACGACACCACCGGAGGACATCGTCCAGGCCAGCGACACCCATACCCGCCGAGAAAGAAAATCATCAACCCACAGAACTAGCTCCACCAGAAGCGGGTCATGATGAGCCCGTCACTATACACGACATTGGCGCCGGAGCGCAGCCCGAGTCCGTGCAACGAGCCAACATGGCGAGAAAGTTTTTCTCCAAGACGGTGCCAAAAGTCGGTGTTGAGGAATACATGAACCGGATTCAGAGATTTTGTCCCTTATCAACGGCTGTTTGGCTGGCAGCTGGATCCTACATGCTGCGACTATGCGTTATCGATAGGAGCGTCCCACTTACCTACCGCACCATGCATCGTCTTATCTTAGCCTGTGCGCTGGTGGCAATGAAGGCCTTGGAGGACCACCGGTGGCCACAGAAGCGCTTCGCGGCGGTCGGAGGTGTCGATGAGGCGGCGCTCAGCCGACTGGAGCTATGCGTCGAATTTTTGCTGGCTTTCGACGTCCAGATCTTCACAGCGGAGAAGCTCAAGGAACTCACACTGCAACTGCAGAAGGCGGGACAGGCGGCGACCTTGACATGCAGACTACCGAAAAACTTCAACCTTAAGCTGGGCAGCAACGCGAAGATGCGAAACGCACAAGTCGCGTGAGTGCTAGGTACGAGGGAGAAGGTCATTTTCTCCATTGTTTGGAATTTTTAGGATATCCCCCGTGAGTATGGAAAAAGGCGTTTGGTTAGCAAAACAGAGGCATTGCGAGCCAGGGACGCGTCCAATCTGTACTATAGACACTCTGAAGTGTGTAGAAGGGAAATGTTGAATTTGGTTGACGTAAACAAACAATGCAACGAAAGCCCACTTTTGGCGGTTGTTTGTGGAGACCCGAGTTGGTAGATTCAGGTACCGTTCCAGATCGGATGTTCTGGACCCGGAGTAATGTTAGGGGATGTTTACCGATGTTGACGAAGGAGCGGATAAGCAGAATACGATGAATCAATAGCGTCGGTATGAGCCGACTAGATGTAGAAGATGCGCCTTCTTTGGCATGGTGTTGAGGCTGCGCAATGGGAATGTGCATCCTTGTTACGGGCAGGTCTAGCTTGCGCGGCAACGACGATCGTGCCCCTGGCGCGCCACATATTGCTTGAATGATTCCAGACTTGCATCCTTCACTTTTACTTTAGTACTAACATTCACCGCGCTTTACCTGCCCCCCCACACATCTGCCATTCTCATTCCAGCCGATAAACGTCCATCGCTATCGCATTCCACATAAGCCCATTTCGTGTTTACCCCGCCATCCCGTCCAATCTCGAATCGCGTTCTCGCACCGCCGCCCGCCTCTGTTGAGGGCGACTCTCTCTCGCTTTACCGCCTCGCCTCGACTGTCGCTCGCTACTCTCCCAATCGCCCACCATGACGCGGATACTTGTTCCCTTCGCCGCAGTCGTCGCCGCCCTCTCTCCACTCGTACACGCTGGTATCAAGTTCACGTCGCCAGCAGCGGGTGACAAGCTCACAGCGGGCACTGCCATCGCAGTGAAATGGGAGGAAGCCGGTTCAGGCCCTGAGCTTGCGGACCTACTGAGTTATCAGTTGCAGCTGATAGTAGGAGGTAACAAGGGCGAGGAACAGGTAAGCTGCGACACGACAATGCCGTCATGAGCAGTGTACTGACTACAAGAATAGACTGTAGCAGCTACCATCACAACGAGCGGTCTCTTCTCTGCAGGCAACTCAGCTTCGGGATTGGTTGCAGATGACGCATCAGACGATCTGAAAACTGCCAATGGCTAGTATGTCCTCTCAAGCCCCGAACCCCTACAGCAACCGACTAACTCCAGCCTTCTAGCTTCGTCAAGATGATCGCAGTCGGAAAGACTGGTGGCCAATTCATCACCTACTCGGACCGTTTCGCATACACTGGCATGAAGGGCAAGGGCAAACTCAGCGAGGCTGTAAAGAAAGCTGCTACGAACGTCGACGGTACAGATGGGCCTGAGAGCGAAGACACCTTGGCCGATGCCGCGGACCCCGCTGCGACGGCCGCTCCCGATGGCGACCTATACGAACAGGAATACACAATGCAGACGGGATTGACTCGCTATGCGCCTATGCAACCCGTGCCGCCAACCAAGATCACGGCGACCAACATGAAGCCGCTGTACCCTACCAGCAGCGTAAAGACTGCCAAGACGAAGCTACCGATCCCGAGTCAGGTTACTACCCTCACGCAGAGTCAGACATTCTCTACCAAGAGTGTAGAGAACACAGTACGTTATAGAACCGACTGGGAGCAAGCTCTCGCCGCGCTTGTCGCACCATTCGGGCATTTTGCTAACATACACTCAGGTCGCCGCGGCTCCCCACGCAACCGACGATATGGCCAAGTACCTCAGGCGTTGGCAGGACTAGACATCCTCTCCTGAAGATCAGTGCGACGCCTCATGGCTGTCTCTCTGCACCTAGAAGGGTATGTGGACTAGGTACATGACTCCACTTCTCACCTTGAGAAATCTCGCCGGATTCTTCTTTTCAGTGTCGGTTTCGATGATTTTTTATGCTCAAGCGAACTTCTGACCATTGCTCGCGAACTTGAGCATACGAAAAGCTCGGTTACTGGACAACGGCATGGCATGATACAGGTGTTTGGAGCTTAATGATTCTTATTAGCGTTGGACGCTGGCTTGCTGTGGGTCATGGAGTTTTAGACATGATTCTGTAGTTCTACGCACACTAGCTATTGCATGAATGACAATGTTTTAATGACACTTTGCTAGGAGCGCGCCTACCAATACTTGCATTGTGGTCACCATGTCCCATTGTTAGAAGAGAAGCGCCTTCCCTCATCCATAGAGCTAACGAATCGCACAACCGCGGCTACCCGCACTCGTCAGACTCAGGCCTCACCCCACCACCCCACCTTCCCAACTCGTAGCTATCTCTCGCACCTAACAAACAAGCTCGTAAGCTCCTCCAAGCTTGCCGGCTCTATCCCATGCGCACCCTCTTACCCCAAATCCGTCGTTCTCTTCGACACACCCTGCGCACTACTACACGAACGTCGCAACGAGCCACAAGCCCTGCGACAGCAACACCGTGCTTCTACAGCTTATCTGCAGAGAGCGAAAGCTGGATTAACGTGACCAAGATGGCCATCGCCGAGAACTATGAAGATGTGCTCAAGGGCAAGTACCCGGCTAAGGAGCACGCGAAGAAGGTTAAGGAGTGGCTTGTGAGCAAGGGAGGGGATAAGAATGGAACGATTTATCTAGAGGCACAGAAGCAGAAGTTGAATGAGGTATGTAGTTTTCGGGTGGTGTGTAAGGGTGAGTAAGTGGTAGTGGCTGACATTGAGTTTAGGACAATGATGGTGAAGCCCCGTTCAGGTATGACGAATATTGTATATTGCACTAAGTGTGCAAGGGTTCAACTAACAACATAATCGTAGACAACGGCGATACTTCTTCTATCTCAGTGGTTGCGAGCTTCCGGACTCGTATCTCAAGTATGAGATGGCCACTGAGAAGTTGACGCTCTTCATTCCTCCTGTTGAGCCTGATGAGGTCATCTGGTCAGGTCTGCCTATGAGCCCAGAGGAAGCCAAAGCGAAATACGATATTGACGAATGCTTTACCACAAACGAGGTCAACTCGCATCTTGCAAGCACATCTGAGTCTGGGCAGTCGACAATCTACGCCATTCCAGAGCAGGTGTCCGACCACATTACTTTCCTCTCTTACAAGGAGAAGGAGTTTAAGCAGCTCAAGACCGCTATCGAGTACTGCCGTGTCATTAAGACCGATTACGAGATTGCTCTTATCCGCAAGGCAAACGCTATCTCCACAGCTGCACACGAGGCTGTTATGAAGGCTGCGCCTAAAGCGCAAAATGAATGCGAGCTCGAAGCCGTCTTCCTCAAGGCTTGTGTAGAGCGCAATGCGAAGAACCAAGCCTACCACTCTATTGTCGCTGCAGGCGAAAATGCCGCCACACTCCACTACGTCCACAACGCCACGCCAATCAAAGACCAGAACCTTTTGTTGCTGGACGCTGGGTGTGAACTTGACTGCTACGCCTCAGATATCACGCGAACGTTCCCAATCAAAGGCGAATTCACTACAGAGTCTCTTGCCATTTACAAGATTGTCTTAGATATGCAGAACCAATGCATTAATGCGCTCAAGGCTGGTGTCAACTGGGACCATGTTCATGAGCTTGCGCATAAAATTGCTATCAAGGGGCTGCTGGGTCTCGGTCTCTTAAAGGGAGATGCGGCTGAGCTGTTTGATAAGAGGATCAGTGTGGCGTTCTTCCCGCACGGTCTGGGGCATTATCTTGGTAAGGCTCCATATGTTTCTCTTTCGTAATACACTAAATGCTGACCTAACGCAGGCCTTGACACGCATGACTCGGGAGGCAATGCAAACTACGCGGATAAAGATGTCATGTTCCGCTACCTCAGGACCAGGGGGACCCTACCTGAGCGCAGTGTCATCACTGTCGAACCCGGCATCTACTTCTGCAGGTTCATCATCGAGCCATATCTCAAGGACGAAGAGAAGAAGAAGTACATTGACGAAAGCGTGCTGGAGAAGTACTGGAGTGTCGGAGGTGTACGAATCGAAGGTAAGTGGAGAAGTGGCAGTGACATGCAGGTCCACCTTCGGGGATTTTGATGAACTGACATGTCGCAGATAATGTGCTCATTACGAAGGACGGTCATGAAAACCTAACGCCGACACCCAAGGAGATCGACGACATCACTCAGCTTGTCAAGTCTACATAGTGCCGGAGAATATTTCTACGAGTGGCTCAGGCTATGCCCAATGCATACAAAGACCCAACTTCTCTGCTGATGCATAAGAGCGTGAACACCTCCTCGTTGCACTTGATTCTAGGCTGAAATATAAGACTTCGACGCCTGTTTCTCCAACCGAATGATGAATATGTATCCTCCACTCATCCTTCACTCATCTCTATTTCGCCATACATTTTTATCTTCTTCTGTGCTTGTTTCTCTCTTTCTCTTTCAAACACGCATGCACGTTTCCCTTTCGGGCACGGACATTGTGGTCCGTTCCCGCATAATTGGTGGGCGTATCATCCCTGCTTGTTTCACCCACCTCATCTATCCGATATTAGTCCTAGTCACGTTTGACGTTTTTTCGAATCCGAGATCCACCATTTGCCTCTACATTTCTCTAGAAACATTCCGCAAAGAGAAATGTTCCACGCCAATGCTGTCAAATTAAAGGAGTGTGGAGGTGGCTGTGACGGAATTCCAAGGTCCGGGTTAGGGCCTGGGCGGATGTATCGGCAGGACTACGAACGACAGTGATGAGTGAGAGATGGATATATAAAACCAAGTCGAAGTGGCTGTGTTTGGGTATTGCAGAGCATTCCTTTGAGCTTTACTTCTTCTTCGTCTTCCTCTTTTGACACCATGTTTCGTTTCGGGTTTGCTGCTGCTGCCCTGCTTGGGGTCGCTGCGGGACAGAAGACTACACTTCAAGCTGAGAATGCTGCTCTCACTGGCACAACAGTATCTTCCTCCGTTGCTGGCTACACGGGTAAGTGAATGAGTTCTGCTAGCCCAGGCAACTCCAATTGACTTTGTGGTTAGGAACTGGATACGTCGACGGTTTCTCAGATGCTACGGATAAGGTCACTTTCACCTTCTCCCCAGAGTCAGCAGGTCTGCACGAGTGAGCGGCATCAACATTTGAACTGTCAGTAGGAAGTGCACTGACTTGGTATCCTTTTAGTGTGGAATTGATCTACAACGGCCCCAATGGAGACAAATACACGTACGTTGTCTTCAACGGTGCTGGCGGGAGTCAAGTCAGCCTGCCAGCTACGACAAACTGGACGACCGTGTCTGCCGGACAAGTCATGCTGAAAGCTGGCAACAACACGATCGAGATCCAAAACAATTGGGGCTGGTACCTCATCGACGCCATCACCCTGGCACCCTCCGCTGAGCGAGGCCCCCACAAGGTGACCACGACACCAGTCAACCCGAACGCCGACGCCGATGCCAAAGCGCTGATGAGCTACCTCGGCAGCATCTATGGCAAGAACATACTCTCCGGCCAACAAGACCAAGCCTCTCTCGACTGGGTGGCACAAAACGTAGGCAAGACGCCCGCGATCCTCGGCAGCGACTTGATGGACTACACCGAGTCGCGCACCTCTCGCGGCGCCTCCTCCCAAGACGTCGACCACTCCCTCGCCTTTGCCAAGAAAGGTGGCATCGTAGCCATGGTCTGGCACTGGGGCGCGCCCACCGGCCTCTATGACACAGCTGAACAGCCGTGGTACTCGGGCTTCTACACCAAGGCCACAGACTTCAACATCGCCACCGCGGTCGCCGACACAACCAACGCAAACTACACACTCCTCATCAAAGACATCGACACCATCGCCATCCAGCTCAAGAAACTACAAGATGCCGGCGTTCCCGTGCTCTGGCGCCCCCTCCACGAAGCCGAAGGCGGCTGGTTCTGGTGGGGAGCCCAAGGCCCCGAACCCTGCAAGAAACTCTACAAGATCCTCTACGACCGCCTAACCAACCACCACAACCTCAATAACCTCATCTGGGTCTGGAACTCCATCGCACCCGAGTGGTACCCCGGCGACGACGTCGTGGACATCGTGTCCGCGGATGCGTATGCACAGGGTGACCACGGCCCGCAGTCTGCGACGTACAACTCGCTGCTTAAACTTACAAATGATACGAAGATTATTGCGGCGACGGAGGTGGGCAGTGTTATGGAGCCTGCGCAGTTGAAGGCGTATCAAGCGGATTGGGTGTACTTTTGTGTGTGGAGTGGTGAGTTTATCAGTGGTGGGGAGTGGAATAGTTTGGACTTTTTGAAGGAGGTGTATGGCGATGAGTATGTGTTGACGTTGGATGAGATTGCGGGGTGGAAGGATGGTGCTGCGAAGGCTTGATTGGGAGGCTGAGGGTTGGAGGTGGTTGGCGACGACTTGGTTTCCTTGAACTACTGTCGTGGGGGTTTCTTGTGTCTTTTTCTTCTTCTTTTCTTTGCTGTCTTCAGTCCTTCATTCTCTTCTTTCTGTATACACATTATGCCTGGGTTTTTACCCAAGACTACCTAGGTAGGCTGTGCTGGGTCTAGCGCTAGTAAGCGAGGCCTGAGGCGGTATCACTAGTCAGTTGGTTCATGGCTACCTAGAGGCTGACCTGTACATATAAAAACTATCAAGCTTTTCTTGCATCAACATTTGCATTGCCTTTGGCCAGTTCTTCACCTGACATAGCGCTTCTCATCTCGCACCCCGGCCACATCAACCAAGAAAAAACAATGGCAGAAGCCCAGCGACCCAAAGTCGGCGTCGGAGTCATCATCCACGATGAGGCTGGTAACATTGTTATGGGCGAACGCGCAGGCAGTCATGGTGCTGGTATATATTCGCCCTCCGCTCTTATACTCTCTTCAATTCACGCCTCACAATAACACAACGTGCAGGTACCCTACAATGTCCCGGCGGCCACCTCGAATACGGCGAATCCTTTGCCGAAACCGCCGCAAGAGAAGTCCTAGAAGAAACAGGCCTGATCGTAGGCAACATCAAGTTCCTTACGGCGACTAACGATGTGTTTGGCGAGGGCAAGCATTACGTTACTATTTTCGTTACGTGTACTATAACGGGCGAGAATAAGGTGCCACAGGTATGCGAACCCTTATGACCCCGTTTCCCTTTTTCACACACTCTCGATCCCTCTCGTGAAGAGATGTCGTTGACATCGTGATAGCCGATGGAACCGCATAAATGCGCAGCTTGGCAATGGGTCCCTTGGGGCACCATGTGGGCTTGGGCGGGGGAGCAGGCGCAGGCTGAGAAGGAGGGCAGAGAGGTGGAGAGGAAGATGTTTCTGCCCCTTGTGAATCTCTGGAGAGAGTACCCGGAGTTGGAGAATGCGTTGTGAAGCTGTGGGGGCTGTCGAAAGCGAAGTGGAAAGGTAGCGGGCTTACCGATAGTACGTTCTGGAGGAACGGCTGTCGTGCGGAATTCGTAGACTTTCCTTGCACACATCATCACGGAGATTGTGCTTCGAGAATGATGACAATTAGATGACCATCTCCAAGTATGTGCATACATCCCTCGATATTCTCGGCATGTTGCAGACTCGATCACGGAGCCGGGCGAGAAACAATAGCATGAGATATTTCACCGATAATCAACTTTCTATTCTTCAGCGGGCGGCATGTCTCGCCCTCTAACAAGCAATATCCGAACGCCCGATGAGGCCCTCAGGCCTCTTTCTTCCGCAATATACCCACGTCGAGTAACCGTTCCGTGATCGGTTCGGTCCCCTCGGAATCACACCCGCCTCCTACGTTCCCCCACCCTTGCACCATCTCGCATCACCTCACACATGCAAACATCGACCTGACATCTCAACCCCAGGAACTGAATCCTCCATCCAGACTATTAAAAATAGAGCGACCAGGAAAACTTGTTGCAGGAATGTTGCCCCGCTATCCCCGCATAATACCGCCCCCTTCAGAAACTACCCAGGAACAGACCCAACCAGGAACAAGCAGGGATATCCGGGGCGAGGATATGCGGCGCGAAACCTTAGGAGGTGAGAGAATCCCTAATTCATTGAAATATCGGGGCAGAATCTCGTCGTATATGATTATTTTGTGGGGTTGTTTTGGCGGGCGATTGGATTGGGGGTGAAAGGCGTGAGTCTCAGGGTCGCTGTGCCACGTTTTTGATCCCCGGGAATGTCATCATCAGAGTGAAGGGGGCTTAGGGGGCTTTTTGGTCATTTCCGGCGAGGGTACTAATTGAGGGTCTCGCGGGCTGTCGTTCTCTTTGTTCATTCATCACTTGGTGCTTTCCTTGACTTTTACACTCGCTCAACTTGTTTGAGCTGCGTTCCTTGTCCAACAGTTATGCTCACCACTACTCTTATTCTTGCTGCTGGCAGCCTGACTGCCCTTTCCAATGCCGCACCTGTTCAGCATGGCACTTCTTCGCCAACAGTGTTGGCCGCACGGGCTGCCTACATCACCTTTGGCGGCGACGGATCAATGTCCGCTGGCTGGCCCACGCAAGACGAATGGATTTCCTTCGAAGAAGCCTGGTAACTGCCACCTCAAACCCCAATAGACCATCCCTAACATATCCCCAGGGACGCCAACAAACCCTTAATCGACTCCTCCTGCGCGCACAACAACTGGGGCGCCAACAACTCCCCTGCCGAGACCTCTGCCATCAAATCCAGTATTCTTTCCGAATCCGCCCAGTTCTCCATCCCCGCCTCCTTCGTCCTCGCAATCATGATGCAAGAGTCCAAAGGATGCGTCCGCGCACCGACATCGCACTCAGACGCCCATAATCCAGGTCTCATGCAAGGAGCAGGAAAAGCTTCATGCCATCACCTGGACCAAGGCCCCATTTCTCCGTGCCCAGACACCACGATCCGCGCTATGATACATGAAGGCACTGCGGGCCAGGGATTGAGATTGACACTGAAGCAGGCGCTTGATGCATTTAGTGCGACGGCGGACGATGATAGCAGGTTTTATAAGGCTGCGCGCAGGTATAATAGTGGGGATCAGGTTACGGATCCTAATCTGGGAGTTAGTGCTACGCCGTGTTATGCGTCGGATATTGCGAATCGGTTGATCAGGCCGTTTGGGGAGAGTGCGTGTGATGGGGGTACGGTGGGTGGGTTGAAGGGGACGGAGGGGAGGGGTGGGGGGCGGAATGAGGTTGAGCTTGATCTGGATCAACATGTGGTGGAGCAGCAGCCTGCACCTAAAGATGATGATGAGGGGAGTCGAAAGGGGGTGGATGATGTCGATGTCACGGGCGCGGTGGAAGTTTGCACTCGATATTATACCCCTGCGGTTGGGGATACATGCAAGGAGGCGCCCGTTGACTTTGATAAGCTCAGAAAGCTCAATGGGCGATTGGAGGAGGACTGTAGTAACTTTTGGGCTGGATATCGGTACTGTATCGCTAACTGAGCGCGATAAGGCACCCATATGGGAGCATATACCTTGTGCTCAGCGAGCTCCATTGTCTTGCAAGAGTCAGTGCCGTATGTAATGCTAGCGGCGCAAGAGGCCATTTTGGATGCGAAGGAAGAGATATATTGTGTAGGAGCTTGATCTACTTTGTTCTCTCAAAGGTTCCCCGAGCAATGAGAACATGATCATGAGGAGCAGTGCGCTCAGGCAAAATCCTTCGCGCCATGCTCTCCAGGCACTCCGCCAATGACCCCAGGCGCTACCGCAATGCCCGTCTTCGAGCCCCTCCTCAAAGCCTCTTTCATGAGCTCCTTTTCTTCTTGCGCAGATGTATCGCCAAACACTTCGTCCATTTGCTCCAGAGTCTTGCCCATGGTCTCTGGGACGAAAAAGTACGCCCAGACACAGGCTAGACCGCAGAAACCACCGAAGAAGATGTACGTTCCAAAGCCGGCACCTTCAATCATAGGTGGCGTGGCGAGACCTACGATAAAATTACAGAGCCAAACTGTGGCAGTAGCGAGCGCGACGCCCTTGGCCCGGGTAGTTGTACTGTAGACCTCAGATGGGAGGGCCCAGCCCAATGGCGAGTAGGAAAGACCGTAGAAGAACATAAAGGCAAAGGCCATGGCTACGCAAACCCAGCCAGCAGCGGTATTCGCGGACCAATTGTCTGAGTAAGAACCGACAAGGCCGGCAATGACGATATAGCAAACACATGCGGTCGCAGCACCGTAGATAGCCAATGGGCGGCGTCCGAGTGTATCGATGATGAGGAAGCAGAGCAGTACGGCAATCAGCTGAATGACGTTCATGACACCAGAGAGAATGAGCGACATCTCGTAGTCGGAACCGAGAGATTGAAAGAGGGTGGGGGCATAGTAGATGAATCTGTAAACGTCAGTTTAATCGAGGGTAGTCAGGGAGGCGGGGCACGTAACGCGTTGACTCCGGAGAATTGCTGAAAGAAGGCGACACCGACACCGACAATAGTTCGTCGCCACATCTTCTTCCTAAAGAGATCACCCCACTGGGCGAGTTCCAGGCGGAAACCAGTTTTACCCGGGTGTGCCCGTTCCTGCATTGCGTACTGGAGCTCGACCTCTGCCATGATCCCGGCGTGTTCGATCTGGACGCGCTCGTCCGTATCCGGAAGGCGTCTCAGTCTGCACAAGGCTGCTAGTGCCTCATCGTTTCGGCCCTTCAGACACAACCAGCGCGGGGAGTAGGGAAAGATGTGGATCAAGAGACCAAGAATGGTAGAGCTGACCAACTGGAGTCCGAACGGTAGACGGAAAGAGATGTCTCCTTCCATATGCCGTGTACCATAGGTGATGAAGAAGGATATGACGACACCCGATACTATACTGATCGATTCGAGTACCAGAAGTGTTCCACGAAGATTGGGTGGGGCAATCTCAGAGATGTATAACGGTGCGCCCAGGGCCAGTGTGCCAGTGCCGAGCCCGCCGAACCAGCGGCCAAAAGCCAAGCTACCGTAGTCTTGTACGAGGTCAGTCCCACTTCTCGCACAATGTTCGTACATGAGGGTATCATACCAGGTGCTGCGGTCATGATGATTCCACCGATGTTGAAAAAGACCTGCGATGGTATTCAGTCAGTGTTTGCTTAATCAAGACAATGGCTGTACATGTTGAATCTACTTACCACCATGACAGTGATGGCCCATTTTCGTGAAATCTTGTCGCAGAGCCAAGGCATGAAGAAGCAGCCCATGAAACAACCCAACTGCAGCAAGGCAGTATTCAGACCTTTCCAGAAAGCGCTTCGGGGGTTATCGTCTCCTATCTGCGGATACTGCTCCATGAACTGAGGCATGACGTTGATGATGGAGATGACACCTTGGTCGTATCCAAAGGAGAAGCCACCCATGGATGCGAGAAACGATGCACCAAGAATGTAAGGGGAGCTCACAAGCCCCTTGATGCCGCTCTTGCCATAGGAAATGTCGTCGGCCAGGAGAGCTGGCAGGTCTGCGGTGTTGGCTGTGTGTGCTTGCTGAAGGTCAATTTTCTCAGCAGCGGACAGATCTGCAGTGTCTACACGACCAATTTGGTCGTTTTCGATATGTTGGACTTCCGAGTCTTTTCCTGCCATGATGTTGAACGGTATGAGGAGATTGCTTGATGAGGAACGAGATGCATGCCATTGGAGCGTCGCACGGCGTGCATTTATGCTGCCCAAGAGCTCACATGGTGAATGACGTTTGGCATACCTCAACTCAAGGATCGCCAAGAAAGATACAAAAGACCGAACGGGTCGCGATGAGCAGCGGCATCTGCATGCCGGGGACAGTCCGAATATGCGGGGACCCCAGACGATCGTTGCGGCTCAATATAGCGGTCAGCCCTACCATGTTCGTAGCACTGTCAGAAGCAGATGTTCAACATGGCAATCGTGACAGGGGTGAGAATTGGGATGTCCGGAGAATGCTGCTACGTCGGGGAAGGAGACTGCTGCGGATGGTTCCTAAGCTCGTGCCGAGCGCCCTAGCGTCCCCGCACTACGGATCTGGGGTCTCCGCTTTGGACAAGTACTGCGTCGCTCTCCATGTCTTTCCAACAACACCAAGCTTGGTATCCCCACAACATACGTATCCGTATGTAAATTCGTCCGGCGTAAAAGAATGGAGACCAGGTTTCGGGACGGCAATTGATAGAGGGTTGTTCAGTACATTCCCCAAGGGCTTGGACCATTCGTAAATGGAAGGCAAAGCGACTATTTGAAGGTTCAAAAAGACGTCACCGACGAACCGACGAGAACCCGGCAGCGATCAGTGTTTCGGTGTTTGGGTCTTTGGTCTATCCACGTACTCACAGCGTCTCCTCACTTCAAACTTGGAAGTGGGTCAGTCTCCGCATCTACCCGTATGCTCGATGTGGATGTCCATCGAGAAGGGAGAGTGGAGTTCGGGCTTTGCTTTGGGCTTATCAGAAGTTTATAGAACATAATACCCCGATAGTGTGGAAACAGGAGCATACGAAGCGATGGGCGCGTCCGCATGAAGTGCCGTTGGCGGCTCCTGCTGATCACATCCACATGTCGGTGCAATGACATACGAGGTGTTTCGACATTCCTCCGGTCGTACAAAAACAGTACTGGAAGTTCACATGTGATCGGGGATGTTGGCAAAGGCCGATTTTGTCGGAGACGCGCCAATCTTGGAAATAGATCACCTCCGCGGACTCACTGGCTCAACCCCATACTACACGCTCCATAATTTAGGACAGAGACCGCGGATAGAGCGATTCGCTTTCGGGGCGTTACATCCACCGAAGCCATCGAATTGGCACTTTGTCCTTCTAGTGAGGTCAATTGCAAGACGCACATTGTAGGGACCACAAGCCTTGTCAAAGGAAGAGACATCTTCCATCATCGAAGACGCCCTTCGCCAGACTTTCCGAGCCTTGCAGACTGCGACTTTTGCCCGCCATGGTATTTGGAAATAAGGTGCATTTCACTGGCAGACCAAACCCCTGGGTCTTTCGGAGCGTCGGCTGGCGCTAGAACCCGTTGAATCCGACAGCCACGTCAGGCATGCACCAGGGCATGTGCGGGTCGGCAATTGAGTGCCTGAAGCACGCGCGTCATTTTTGTGTTGAATCGCGTGTAAGTCTCGGAGGTACCACATAAGGCGAGGAGAAAGTAGCTGCTGGGCAACCAAGTTTTGTGCCGAATCCTACCTAGGTAGTTACAAGCTTTGAGACAAACCCCCGAGTCCTACAAATCTCTCGCTGGATGTTCTGAGACTCACCCCTTAACGAAAATAGCAATCTATCAAATCCATGCCTGGATACTTTGTCCTTTTTCGCAGATATCGAGTGCAATGGAGCAAGCACCAAACACCCAAACCACCGCATGGACGGCTGATCTGGTAATGTTAGTTTGGCGCACATGGTTTTGTTTGATCAAGCTTTGGTCAAATGAATTTAAGTGGGACATGGAACTCAAGTCGAACGAGAGCAACGACTCTTTTTATAAACCTCCCAGTATCGACAAGCACATCAAAGGGTGGCCCTTGAATTTTTCTTGAAGTTATATCACAGGAGCTGAAACCATAGCGAAATTCTATGTAGTAATTTGCAACATGAGAATTTGGGCCAGTTTGTTGGTTGCAGACGACGCATGGCGGCATCGTTGCATATATTGTGTCCCAGCCACAGCCCCCAAGTCCAACATGTGATAGCACCTGTGTTCTTATCGAATACCACCCCCCCATGCATAGGTTGCGCATTAACCTGATGTAGTGGCCAAAGGAATGTAAAACTGCAAAGGGAAATGAAGGAAGAGGGGGGTGGCAGGATAGGCTTTTATACCCTACGCTCAAGACTCATTGGGCGCTAGAAGGGAAGCTTCCGAACCCAGGCTTAAAAATTCCATATTTCGGCCAAACTCAATCGAGGAGTGAAGCAACATCATTTCCACCAAGTCATGAGATTGAAATCCCTCGATTTTCGAATTCCCACAACATCCCAACACCCGCTTTTGTTTCCACTCATTCCTACTTTCCTGAACAAGCGAACAAACACCATGACATCTTTTCCACAATGATTTAGAGGCAGAAGGACAGACACGGGTGAAGAATTCGGAAATTTTTGTCTTCTCAAAAAAGCAGAGAGGGCAGAAAAACATCATATGTATCAACCAAGTCATTTTGAGAAAGCCCACCAACGAGAACACATTGTTCGCCCCAATCAAGATTTATTTGCAGAAGCGAAGAGAGAGGCAGACAGACACCCTTGTTGAGGGCTGTGTTGTTTTGAACAGCGCATTGAAAGGCCACACATTGGTTTCTTGTCGGTCTTTGTTTTTGAACCGAGGAGTCAAGTGGCGTGTAGGAAAGGAAGCAACTACCAAAGTCTGAAGGAAAGGTTTTATACACGACTACCCCGTCCGCCGTTCACGTGACGCTAGAAGTAGAGGAAGGAGCAGGAATAGGAGTAGCACATGCGCCGTTAGGAACCAAAATTTAGAGGAACCAGCGAAACATGTCGTCTGGTTGGAGGAATTTTAAATACAACAGCAGAGCATGCCGATGGCTCATGCGAGTGGTAGGTTTTTGATTTCGCCGCATGGTGCAGATACCAGAAGTTTTTCTTGAGCCATTCACGCAACCAGCGTATATTTCAAAGTGATACGACGGTGTGCATATATAGTTTTCTGGGGTCGGAGTAAGAGGAAAGCCAGAAAGAACGCGGCCCATCGTCCGTGGGGAAGCCGCTTTTTTCTTCGGAGAAGAGAACGAAGGAAAAGATGTGGAACGCATCACTAATCTTTTTCTTTTTGCAGAGGAGTAAAGATATAAAGAGAATGAAGGTAGAAAGAGGAAGAGGCTGCTCATATACCCACAGTCACCTGCGGAGCTAGTCAAACGCACCGCCAATATTGCCACAGTGAGGTCATGTGTCGATGGAAAGAGGAGAGATGCGTGTACGATGTTTCCATGTATCTACCTACGCCACACTAATCGATACACCGTACAATGCTGCACAAAATCGCGTTGCGGCTCCTCGACCTTCTACCAGACGCTGTACTAAGATCGAACATCCAGTACAATATCTACCTATCCATCAACTTGCAAAAAAACCTACAACGCCCCTCTCTTCACTGCACGCTCTCATTTCCACCCACTCAGCCCAGCCCAAGGATCGTGCGCGCCACCTTGACCTTGCCCTCCCTGTCTCTGTGGGTTCGCGTAGCCTCCAGGTCCACTGGGATATCCGCCCTGCGAAAAGTGGCTGTAGTCTTGATGCTGGCTTGGCGGTGGCCCTGGTGGTGGCGGGGGTGGAACGTAGCCCTGTGGCAAGTTTGGCTGTGGTGTACTGCCCCACTGCTGTTGCTGGGGAGGCTGACCCCATGGTTGGTGCTGTTGATGTTGCGCTGGCGGTGGAGAGAAGAATTGCTGGTGTGCAGGTGGGGAGACGGGGTTGTACTGGTTATGGGCTGCGGGATTGTAGCCTGAGGATGACTGCGACGTCTGGGGTTGATGCGAGTATTGTTGCTGGTAGCTTTCTCGTCTGGGCGGAGGAGGTTGATTGTAGCCGTTAGAGGATTGACCGTAGGACTGCTGGGGTGACATGTACTGTTGTTGGCTTGGGCCTGTAGTCATTGGGTAACGCGGTGTGACTGGTGGTGACGCCGCAGGATTGTATGCTGGGTGACCGGCCCCTGAGGTTGACGGATAGCTCGGGGTCGAGGATAGCGGTGGTGGTATGCTCTTCTTCCGGCCTGACCCCTGTGATACTGGTGAGCCAGAAGGCTCCATCGACATCCTTTCCATGAGCTCCTTCATCCGTTGCTGCTCTTGATCTGGACCCTGCGCCTTGTTTCGCTCCTCAATCTTCGTGAGAAGTTGCCCACCTTCTCCGCGCCTGTTGTTTACGAAAGTTTCAACATTCTTTGAGAGACTCGATACGGTGTCCTTCATTTCCGAATAGAAACTTTGAGCGCGCGTCAAGCCGGCAACGAGATCATTGAAGCTTTGATACACTCTCCGGTACTTGGTCATGACCGTGTTCCGTTGTCGCGAGAAGGCTTCGTACTTGCTCTGTTCCGATCGTACGCGCTTGTCCTTGAGCAGATCGGAGTAGGTGCGCGTAAGCTCTTTGAGAAGCGACGCTTGCTTGTGGTTTGCCTGTAACACGCGGTTCTGGTGTGGCCGGAACTTCTCGAGCTCAGCTTTGAACAACTGCGACTCCTGGTTCGCAATGGCTTTCTTGTTGAGAATGAGGACGTTGGAGATGTCATCAGAGTGAACCTGCTACAGTCAGTACATCGATTCCCGCGTGCCAGTAGTCGCACAAACCTTGTCTTTGAGATCCTTCAGTATCTGTGTCCTCTCCTTCTTGACAAGGTTCAGCTTCCGCAAGATATCCTCAACCGCACCGATCTGATCCGTGACTGAAGGGCCCTCGTCGATGTCATCGTCGATAAGATTGCCTTCCGCTGGCCTTGGGCTTTTTCCTTTGCTTGCACCAGCCTTGACCATGGCTCTGGAGTATAGCACGTCGGCTTCGTCCGTCTCGCCAGCTGAACGCATCTCGTCAAAATCGGCTTCGCATTGTCGGAAGGTGTTGTACAGCTGAGCGTCACTAGTGCTCGCCTCTTCGACCGCTCCTCGATAATTTCTGATATCGCTTCGCAGGGTTGAGGTTAATCGTGAACTCGGTTGCTGCGTCCACTCTGGTCCGTACTTCGATCGCATCTTCTCACAGACGCTCTCTTCCATATCCAGTTGCTTCATACTCCAGTCTAGCGAAGTAATGATCTCTGATTTATCGCGGTCCAGCTGCTCGAAAGCTGTGCCAAATGACTGATGCCCGGCGAGCTCCTCACACCACGTCCTAAAATCGTTATCAACCATCATGTCTTGGTCCATGCCTCCTCTTAGTACATTGAGACTATCAGGTAGCTTCAAGTAATCCAGACTTGCAGCCATCTCATCATTCGCTACTTCGACCCGCTCGCTCTCGGCGCGGATGAGTTTAGCCTTTTCTTCATCATAGAGACTTGCGGACTCGGTTACGGCTAGGGGCACAATCTTCTGGAAGATGTCCGGCCCGATTATTCGCTGGATGTCTTGCCCTTGGTATAGTTCGCTAACGGGTATCGCCTTGGCCGCGGGCATCTTCGAAACTTGCGTGAGTGATGCCTCGTTCGGAATGCCGTGGTGGTAGATAAAGTCGTTGTCTTTTGAACATTCGGCTAGCTTGTCCTGCACGTTTGCTAAGTGCTTTTTTGTCATCTCTGATAATATACTGCCAGTGTCTGATGCCAGATTCGAGTTAGCGGGAGCGTTGTTGGGAAAGCTGCCAGCTGCTCGAACAGCATCTTTGGCGTGTGCCTCTGCGACCTGTAGCCTACAGATTGCTACACCATGCGAATTGGCGTCGTCGTCGGCCAGCGCCTGGTAGTACTGGACCAAGGAAGCCATGTGGTGCGATTTTATCTGTCCAAGAATGAGTTTCGATGCCCAAGTGTTGCTGTGATGCTCCTACCTGGCAGACTAATAACCAAACCTTCTCAAAAACGGCGTTTGTAACGTTCTCCTGCGCACCCTCGGTGGCCTGGGTATATAGAAACGCGGCCTGGCTTGCCAATTTCGCTAGCAAGCCAACCTTCTTTCCATCCGCGATCTGCTTCTCGAGAAAGACTTCTTGCGCCTGTGCCAACATTATCGCTATCAGTGTCTTGACAGTCTCGCGGCTAAGGTCGGTAGACGGCGCATGTAGGAAGTTCTCGTTGATGTACGTGAACATTCCTGCGGAGGCTTGGAAGGAGTGGTATGCTGTCTTGAGCCCGACATCTTCGTGGCGATTCTGGTGCGCGGCATGACATGATAGAACCGCAGAGATATTGAAAATAATGCTAGCCTTTTCGTATGCGAGCGAGTATTGCGAGGTGGGCTTGTGTGTAAAGGCATCGAACCTGCCCTGCGTTAGTTCCGACTATTCCATATCTGCCTAGTCCCTTCCAGCTCCTCCTGTGCTACTGCCTCTACAGTGGCGCTTCCAAGACATACCATGTAAAGCTAATCTTGATGTGATTCTCGTCGACTGGGAATCTCAAGTCAAGTAGTTCAAGTTGCCCGTAGTATCTGTACAGCAGATCCCGTCCCGCTGCACTATCCTTGCCGGCGCCTCTCATATCCTGGCGCAGCCGGTTCAAAGTGCCGCATTCTTCCGAGTATCGCTCCGGGTCGTCGCCGTACGTGGCTCGAATGTACTGTTTCAGCGGGGCTATCCAGTCGATCTCGCTCGTCTGCTTCAGCGGCACCGAAATCATGGGTATTTGCGTCGTCATGGCGAGCGATGAATGCGCTGGGTCGGCGACTGCAGCTGGACGCGTCTTCTGAAGAGGTATTGTCGCGAAGGCGGGAAGGTCGTGTCCCTCGGGTGATCAGCGATGCTGGCGCAGGCTACAACGTGGGAAGTGGGCTCTCGTGGGCCTCGAACGGGACGCTAGAACAACAGTTTAACACGTCGTCTGCCCTATCTTCCTATACTGATGTAGCGAGTGTCGGTGGAGTTGCAGCAAGACAATCACGCAGCGAATGGCGTGGCGGACATGGGGGATGCACAGCGGGATGATGCGTTGGTCGGCTGGCTGTTCACCTGGGCACGCGGTCGTCAAGCCGCATAGGGCACAGTACGGAGGCGATTCTGTGCGGCACGGCGAAAGCTTATATGGTAGCGATGCTGTAGGGACTATGCGATGCCGTTGGTGAGCTGAGAAGGTGTGGTGTAGGGAAGTGGTGGGGGCTGCCAGGCACATGCATATAAGCAACACCAGAGCCGCGCCCTCTCAGCCCGCATTCGCCTATCACGATGCAAGCACACCACCAAGGTCAGACCGCTATCCCTATGTGACCACCTCTTCTAGTCACACCGTCGTGAGAATCTAGGGATACCAAGTGGGTGATCTCACGTCTGCGGCTTGCGCCTGCCCAATGACATGGTGAAGAGGCCGCGTCGCTACGCGCCCGCGATATTGGCTCTGCGAGACTAGCGGATGCCTTTACCTCAAAACTCCAACATCAAGAATCTCAGTCAGCCATGGCATATATTTTTTCATATCAATCATAACAACGTGAATATTATACAAGCCTTGAGTCGAGAGGCCACATACAAATACTTCTATACAGTATGTCCAAGCAAATTTCAGATGCGCCGTCAAATGCTGCCCAATGTTTTGTTGCAAACGCGCTTTCCATGACGCGAAGTGTCGCCGTGTACGCCGGCCCTTTTATACAACCGGCTTATCGTCATCCCCACCTCAACCAGAGCCCCTCTTCTTCTCGTCCTCTTCTGCTTGTCGTCGTTCTTCAGGCGTCATGTGCTTATGTTGTCCGGTCAAGTTGTGCCATGCACTCTTTAGGAATCCCTCATTCTCGTGTCCGTTGTGCATTGTGTTTCCTGCTGCGTCCTTCATCTTACCAGGGTTGATGACTCGTTGGGCATTCTTGTCTCCCATCTCATCCGCGAGCATCTCAAGGATGGTCCGCTGGTTGACGCTGAGATACTTGGGCATGTTGACCTTGAATTCCACACGCAAGTCACCTTTGCCACCGCGTCGTCCGGAAAGTACCTTCATACCCATGCCAGACAGTGTAACGCGATCGCCTGTTCCTGAGCCGGTTGGTACCTTGACCTTGACCTCGCCGTCCAGGGTGGGAACCTTGATTTCACCTCCCAGCACGGCAGTGGTGAGAGGGATGGTGGCCGTGTGAAGGATGTCTGAGCCATTGCGCTTGAATTTCGAGTCGGAAGCCACGCGGATGAGGACGTAGAGATCTCCCTTTTGGCCACGAATCTGGCCAGAGGACATGGCCTGGCCGGTAAGTGGTGCATCTCCCTCGCTATTGACGCGCAGGCGCATGCCGTCTTCCACACCACCGGGAATGTCAATAGTAATGGTTTTCCGCTCCTTGACTGCTCCGTCACCACCGCAAGTGCCGCAAGACGAGCCTCGGGGGATCGCGAATCCTGAACCACCGCAAGAGGTGCAAGTTGCGCTCATGTGGAAGCCGCCCATGCTTGTTACTCTCTGTCCGGTACCTCCACAGCTCTTACAATCTGACTTCTTTGCACCCTGCTTCAGTCCGCTACCACTGCACGTGCCGCACTCTACCATTGGTGTAACGTGAATGTCTTTCTTGACACCCTTGGCCGCATCCAGGAAGGAAATGTTCGTTTGGACTTCGATGTTGTCACCCACCATGATTTCTTCTTCGAATGGGTTCCTCCGTCCGCCCCCACCTCTTCCTCTTCTGCCACCTGTGAAGGCACCGAACAAGTCTTCAAAATTGATGTCTTGGAACGGCCCCTGTGCGCCGCCACCGAAACCACCAAATCCGCCAAAGCCTCCGCCGAATGGGTTTCCTCCCGGTCCTCCCGGCCCCGCTCCAGCTCCAGGGTTGAAGCCGCCGTTTGCATCGAAAGCACCAGCGCCGTAGGAATCGAAGGCCTTCTTCTTCTCGGCGTCCGACAAGACTTCGTATGCAGACTGTGCGGCCGCAAACTTCTCTTTCGCTCCAGCGTCCTTGTTTGTGTCAGGGTGGTATTTCTTAGCCATTCCATAGTATGCTTTCTTGATATCGGCGGCCGATGCGTCTTTGCTGACTCCGAGCGTCTGGTATGGGTCGGCCATGGCGAACGAGGAAGGGGAAGCGTGGAAGAACTGCACAAAGCATTAGTACACATCTGAGGCATAGAGGGCGTTTGGGGAATCCGTACTCGTATTGATTGCGCATTGCTCTGGGGTTGTTTCTGTGCTATTGAGGGTCTCCGCGACTGTGCTCTCGACGCTTGCGTCGCTATACATCGTCGTTGGCACTTGGTAAAAGATCTCGAGCCGGCGATGCGTACAGGAGCCACCGCCTTGAGCGGCAGCGGACCAGCGAAACTCATTTTGGGTAATTGAGGGGTTCTAGCAAGTGAATGTGGTGATGCTATTCAGTGATATACTCTCCGACCTGGGCGTTGATGTCTAATCCGATGATTGATAACTTTTTGCGGGCACGGGCCGGTGACGCACCGTCATTGGCCGCCCTCGGTAAAGGGCGCGTCGAATCTTCGAGAGTATGCCACGACGCGATCTCTACCCAAAGGCAGCTTTGGACTTGTAAATAGAGCATAGCTTGAATTGAAGGGTGTCGATGCGTTATAGTCTGCATATTGCGAGAGCGGGCCTTTCAAACGGCCACCATGCGCTTTCCGCGTGGTGAGCACGCTATACCCGAGCCTCGGCGACTTGCTATGTACCAGTGTCATCCAGTCCAAATCGTGGTATTACCAAATATTCATTATCCGCAATGCTCGTATCTATACATGTCGAGTTGTATAGTCGGAAGTACGCAAGTACCATGCCGACCCACGCCGTTGGTTCAGCGTGTAATGCATAATCCTGCCCTAATCATAAGATGCCCAGTATCCCAAACTCCTGATAAATGCTCATATCCCATAATGTATAAAGAACGGCGGCGGTCGCGCCAAAGAGGGGTATCGTCGAAGAAAACCGAAATAAAGTCGTGCGTATGCGTAGAGTGGCCCGGTCACTTTCTGTGAGGAGCAAATCGTACTCTGAATTCCTTGTCTGCAGGGATTGTCAGCAAGCTGTCATAGCTGAAGCTTGTTTGGGCGCCGTACCCTGGTGTTTCGACTTGTACAGCCAGTCGACGATCACGTCACTCTCCGTGACAGCCTGGGAATTGAAGCTCTTCTTGACTGCCAGCCCCAGCTGGTCCTTGTGTACGCGTCGTTTTGACTTGGGTCGCGACATGGTCGGAGACATTCTTCCGATTCCCTGGTTCAGTACGACGTGACTGAGCGGGTTCTTGAAGCTTGACGGGCAGTCGAGACGGTAGGCTCGTCGGTAGCCTTGGAGTACAGAAGATTCTTGCGATGACCACTTGATCTGTTTGAGTAGGCGCATGTCAGTACAGGCGAGCTGTAGTATGCGACGAGATAAGGAGAGGCGCGCGACTGACATTGCCCGATGAGCTGAGGTCGGTCGACGTGTGACCGCTGTTGGTAGACGCATTGTCGACTTCTTTCAGACTGCTTCCGTTCATGGCGCCGAGTCCGCCATTGCGACGAACGCCCCGCGCGTTGGGGCCTTGGAGGTTCTGGAGTTTGTCCTTGAGTGAGGTATGCGCCTCGTCGGTGTTGTGGGTGCGTTTTGGCGGCATTGCGTAGGACCAATGGTCTATGGAATAAAAAAACAAACACACAGATGCTTCGGGCCCAGCGTGCAGACTATGGCAAAGGATTCGCGAGGTTGGATCATGCGTTGTCCAAGTACGGGCTGCCAGCGAGAGGAGAACAAAATGACGGCTAAGGGTCCAAGCGTAAATGACGTTGGCGCGCTTCTGCCGTCAGGGTCCTCCCTCCCCTTCCCTCCCCTGCATTAGGCCTCCATTCACCCCCTCCGTTTGGAATCGCCATGGTGACAATCAGATATCAAGTCGTCTTTCGGGGCTTGTTTGCTCTGCTTGCATGGATTCCATACAGGTACAGCTCTAGCACGTTGTCGCGTCAGTCGCGTGTTGCTCCTCGGCTTCCCCTCACCATCCCGGTCCCTCGCGTACGACCTATAGTGCATCCAGAAAGGGAAGCATCAGCGGTGTCAACAACGGCTGCGTGCCTTTGCGCGTGCTTGTGCCTGCACATAGCTTCTGCATCTCAGAGCAGAGATATCTGGTCTGCTAATAGGAGTTGGGGCATCGGGCCTTTGCTGCTCATGTCCACTTCCACGGTGGGGACGCGCGAGCTCGCGTGGAAGGTTTCCCCTGGATCTCAGCATCTAGCTGCTAGCGAAACATCGTGTCGTACAGTAGAGTATGCGGGTACCTGGCGTTTGGGATGCGCAATTGCCCGAGCATGACCATAGTCACGGGTAGCGCGGGGCACAGAGTTTGAGAATAACAGTGGTAAGCGAGTGCCACAGAAGACGAAATGCAGCTGGCAGGCGCCAATGGCGAGAGAGTCCAAAGCACGAAGCAAGAGTAGATGTCAGTCTCAGCCGGAAAGACTTCGGAAGCCGAGCATCCGCATCTTGGATTAGCCCATGTCGGCCTCCAGCAGGAACGGCTGAGTACATGTCCAAGCACCGCCGACTAACGGCTCCACGGAAGCGACTAAACGTCGATGGATACTGCGGCATAACTGCCAAGCTGGTTTGTGAGAAAAACTCGCTTTGATCAAAGGCATGCATAGCGCAAAGCTTCTTTTGTGCTTCACAAACGACTGCATGGGCAAATAATCTGCCAAGGGATACTCAGGGTTTCCGGCACGCCATTCGTCCTCTGCAGATTTGAGCGCTGTAGTCAGCGGTGGTACGACAGTGCGACGAAGCAATTACTCAAGCTATGGACGGAATCCGGACGGCTGGAGGGCTGCCAAATAACCATCATGTCGCCAGTGAGAAGCTCAGGGTCACCATGCTCTCGAGTCCAACAGCTCTGCGATGGACCTGGAGCGCAGCAATCGATTGCCCTACATAGATTCTGATCCTCCCAACACCCTCGTGTTCTCGCGCTAATGAGATGGACTTTACTTCACCCCGACCGCCAAACCTCAGACTCGGGGTAGACAATACTACCCCTCATTTCTCTCACTTGAGCCACATCAAAGACACCGCTCTATTACCGCCTCTGACCGACAGCGTCAGATGCACTTTGGTGGCCTACATAAAGGTCGTGTGCAACCTCTCCCTATTCTTCTTCTTCTTCTTCCTCCACAGCTTCAACACCACACTTCTTCTATACCCCATCTCAAACGTGCCTCATCCACTCGAGCTTCCGAGCAGCAACATACACATTGCTTAGCCTTCGGGTTCAGAGCCCCCCCACAATCAGCTTTTAGTGGTTCCTCAAGCCCTCTCACCTCTTACTTGACCTCAAGTTAATGTTTTCAGTATATCTTGATTCAACTTTTACGACCCAGACTTCCACGGCCCATACTCTCCGTCTCTCAGGTACAACAAAAGCAGCTAGATAAATCCCGCAACCAGCAACTTCGCACCGACCGGCCCTCGACAGAACAGCACCACCAGCCAGATGAGTGTCCGTCTCTCGCCGTATCCTGAAGCCCGACTCCTCAGTCTGGAAATGGGGCATGGAGATTTGCAGAGGGAGATCGACACTCTCAAGGAACTGTATCATGGCCTTTCTTTCTCAGTCGAAAAACTGAAGAAAGGTGGATGGCCAGTACACGTTAGTCCATTCCAAGACGTCGACCTTGAGACATCGCACGAAGACGCAAAGCAGTTCAGCCAGCAGTTGGAAGTCCTTAAAAAAGAGGTCCATGGCCCAGTGAATGGAGATGCTGACGAACTGAAGGCAAAAGGCAGTATGTCATCCAAGGCCAGAACCCCCAGCGTGAGCAGCGATGCCACAGTCAAGAAGTCTCTTCCACCTCACCTGCGCGGCAAGAAGCCCGACTTGAGCAACGGAGCCAGGTCAGTATTTAATGCACTCGTTGCGATACCTTTTCCACTTATTGTATTTATCTAAGCTAAGTGCATAACAGTCCTCAAAAAAGCTACACGATCGTCGCATCCAACGGCTATGGTACCACTGGAGACCAAGATGGCCCAGGTTCCAAGCAACCTTCCATGCCAGCACTGAGTCCACCTCTGTCCCCCGACACTGTTCTCCAGGACCCATCGCGGTTCATCAAGCATCTTTTCCTGAATGATGAGAAGACTTGGAAGCCTTATCATCTTACGACCCTCGCTAAATACTTGGGGGGAATCCCGTCGAGCGGTGCTAGCGTCACTTTCCACCCTGACTTCCTCACCAACCATCTGGGTGGGACCGTTTGGTCACCAGGTCTGCGCTTTGTTCAAGGCAGAGGACCCTGTATCCTGAAGAACCGTACATACTACCAGATCGACCCAGAGAACGAGCCCTATCTGCCTCAAGCGCCTGGTGAGCACGGTGCCAAGCTCACGGCATTCTTCAACAAGGCTCCCGAGGAAGAGTTCGGCCATCTCCTTGCCGAGGATTCCAACTCATATGAAGATGTCCCAATGTTCGTTCTTGTGGGCAAGCGCTACATGTACTATGGCAACTACTCGCAGACTCGCTGGTCTGACAAGCTGGACCACGATACCATGACAACCAAGGTGCCTGATCATGTCAAGAACTTCTGGGCTGAAGAGCTCACTGCACCGACGCGTGAAGATTGGGTCACCGAAGAGCTCAAGAAACACTTCTTCCGCAAGCCCGAGTATGATGGACGTCTCTACGCTGCCCCGGACAATGACACTATCGATTCTGAGGAGGAGGTCAAGCTCACCGAGAGGATGATCAAGGACGTGCGCAAATACGTCGATGAGCTTCGTGAGTGGGAGCGCGAGGCCGACATGAAGACTTCCATGATCAAGAAGCAGTCAATCCTCGATGCATTCAACGCCGTAAGTTTCTAGCGATGCTTGCAGGCACCATACTAACCAGATGCAGTCTGACATGGACGAAGCGCCCGCACTCCGCCTCTGGTGGGAGTACCTCGAGTGTGTCGATTGGAGGGAAGACTTCTACGACCTCTTGGTTACACTCCAAGCGCGCGAGGGAGACAAATATGAGTAGTCAACTTCCGTGGAGCCGGGTTGGTAAAGAGGCTGGACTACTTGTTAGGGCCAGGGCATGTTTCGATTGTCTTGACAGAAAGCCGATCACCACTGGGAACTTATCTTGGGTCTGAGGGTTTTGGTTAAATTGCGAGCGAAAAGCGCCACATTCGGCACACAGGCGATCGTAGGACACATTATCTTTGGACTTGTTTTTCTTATTTTTCCTGGGTCTTGATTGAGTTCGCCGAGCCTGTACCTGTACACGACAGGCGAAAGGTTGACAAAAATTGCTAGCAAAGAACAACATCCATAGTACCCTATCTGAGTCTAATGTCGGCTACATGCTTGCAAAACAGCGGTATTTGGAAAGAGCATGCTGACCAACTAATGTGCCTTCCCCGCCTGCGCAAATGCTGCAGACGCTGCGACCTCACCTCCCCCCATCAACACTACAGCGCGTATCCATCTCAGGCCAACTCTACACCAGTCATCTACGCAACAGCCCGCGAAACCGCGCACCGAGACCTGGGCGCTGCATCTGGTCGTCGGAAACGGTTATAGCGGCCCATTTGACCTGAACCTGGAACGCGGGCTGGACTTCATTTATCGGCCGGCACTCGCGATGCATGGACTGAGAGCTCATGCAGCAATGTAAGAATCTCATAATGGGTATGGGCACTATTGCATTGCGCTATCGAATACTATAATGTGTGGTCAGGCGATGCGTTGCCTTGAGAGACACGCGAGGGTCTCTTCGCCCTGCGCCTCATGGCTTTCGACAGACACTAGAAAGCCGCATTCACGATCCTGAACGCTTCTTAAGTTGTCCTCAGAGAGAGACTATTTGAAAATTCATACTGGTGCAAGTCTCTGCTTGCCACTGACCATGAGTTTGGAAAATTTAGGCCTCAATTGTCACATCTTACAGCGAGACAAGCCTCGCAAATCTTCAGTCAAGAATTCCTCCAAGTGTAGGCGACCCACACCTCATATATTAAGCGTCCAAGTCATGGGCACGCGCTACCAATTTCCCCGCGGATTGGGATGTCCGGCTATTAACACCCCTGTGCTATCCATCTACACTCTCCCTGCAACGGCTGTTTGATCCGTCGGGTCTGCCAAGATAGCGACGTCGTCGCATTATGCTATTGGATGAATTGAGGACTGACACGGCAGTCCCCAAGTCTCGACCGACTATACAGGGCTGTCCTAAGGTTAGGCGCCCGCCCGGTTTCGACATACACCATGTGGGCATCAGCAAGCGACTTCGATACCTGGATTTGATGACCGTTCCGTCCATATAGCTGAGCCAATATCGAGGGTAATTGCGCGTGACGGGCTGGCGTCGTGCTCAGAGGATCTAGTAAAGGTACAATAGTACACACTTTCCAGAAGCTGATGGTTCCAAGTACTCCCACAAAACACGGTCTCGGATATACGAACATCTACTATAACCTCACATCAACATGAAGGCTTCCACAGTATTCTCAATAGCAGCTTCGTTCTTTGTGACCGCGACTGCACATGGAGCTGTCGATCAGTATATCGTTGGCGACACAACCTACGCTGGGTAGGTACCATTGGCTGCCTCCAACCATTAATGTGCGCTAAGGAGATAGATGGCTACCATACAACTCAGCATCCGGCCAAAAGAGTATACAACGACAGTACTCAACTTTCGATCCCTTGTACATCAAAGATCTTTCAGTAAGACCATCTCCACCTGCACAAACGCCAAATTTTGACCTTGTCTAGACTGTCAACATTCGATGTAACAATGCAGGCACGAAGGGCACTGGCTCAACAGGAACTATCGCCGCGGGTGCTAAGTTGAAAACTCATTGGAAGCAATGGACCCACAGGCCGACATCTTTCCTGGTGTATATGGCTAAGTGCCCTGGCACATGCGACGGATGGGACGGGTCTGGCAAAGTTTGGTGTAAGGCTACCTCTTCTTCTCCCCTTTAGCGATACTAATTCTACACGAACAGTCAAGGTTTTTGAGCAAGGTCTCATCTCCGGTACTCAGAACGCTGGTATCTGGGCTGGCGATGCCATCCTCGACACGCTTTACGCCACGATCACAATACCAGCTACGCTCGCACCCGGCGACTACCTAATCCGACATGAACTCATCGCCGTACATCAGGCGAACAACCCACAATGTAACTCTCTCAATATGTAAGCTATAGAGTCATACCTAACACCATCTAGTCTACCCAGAATGTGCCCAATTCACAGTAACCGGCTCCGGTACCGGCTCCCCTCCCTCATCGATCTTCGTTTCGTTCCCGGGCGCATACACCGGCACAGAGCTCGGTATCGCATTCAACATAGACTCTCCCGGTGCAATGAAAGCAACGACATATCCTATCCCAGGCCCCCCGGTCTGGGACGGCACGGGAAATGCGCCTACTCCTCAACCTACTGCGACGTCAGCGCCGACAACGATGGTTACCAGTGCGACAGCAGCCCCGACTAAGCCTGCTCCGCCTGCATGTGAGGTAGTCAAGTATGGACAGTGTGGCGGTATGACGTATACCGGTTGCACGACTTGTGCGAGCGGATCGACGTGTAAAGCGAATGGAGACTACTACAGTCAATGCATGTGAGCAGATGGTGTCCATAAATCATGCCAAAGTAGCCTCAATCCCACTACATCATGTTCCGTTAGAGAGCCATGTTTCAATTCATTTGCTATCCATAAGGGGTTCAGCCCAGGGGTGAAAGATCAGAGGTGAAAGGTCATGATTCAGAAGTTTATATTTGATTTGTAGAAATGGCTATTTTTACCCGCTAAGGGCCATAACCTTTGCGAGAACATCATCATCACTGAGGGACTCGCCCTTAATAGTCGCATACGCCGGGGCGAGTACAGCCTTCTCGATCTCAGTGTACTTGCCATCGCAGGCGAAGATGAGCTGTCCATGTCTGGACTTGTCGGCCATCAAGTAAGCAACCGCGCGAGCCACCACTGATGTAGGCTGGCAGTCGTGCGAGACGGCGGCAAGGAGGTTCTTCAGATCGGGTAGGACCTGAGTTGCCGTCCACGAAGGGGCAAGAGTGTTGACGCGGATGGGCAGACCAGCTACCTCGACAAGACGGGCGAAGCTCCTTCCGAAACCGAGAACACCGGCTTTGGCCGTAGCTGTGGCGCGATTAGTATGAGATCTGGACGGGATCGGCGAACGGGTCACTTACAGTAATCGACAGCGCGGACGGGGTGCAGCCCCGTGGAGGAGCCCATGATGACGATGGCTCCGCCTTCAGGCTGTGTCTTCATGTAATGTGCAGCGAGAGTGACAGTCTTGACAACACTGTCCAGGTTGATGTCTAGGGTGTCCTCATTTGGCTCCTTTGGGTCGCCGTTCTCGTCGATCTCGAGAGCGAGGTAGTTGGCGCGTGGGCCAATTCCAGCATTTGCAAAGACGTAATCAATGCGACCATACTTCTCCTTGGCCGCCTTGAAGACCTTTATCAGCTCGTTCCAGCGCCTGACGTCCGTCTGTACAAAGAGGGAGTCGGTTTGAGACGCCGGTGGTGGTTGAATGTCGCCGCTGACAACTAGTGCACCCAAGGAGACCAATAGTTCTACTGTGGCGAGACCAATTCCTGACGACCCACCTGCAACGAAGTCAGTCAGCTGGATCTAGATGTCTAATTGGACGGAAGTATAGTCACCCGTTATGATGGCGACCTTGCTCTTGAAGTCTTGGCCGGCTAGGTCGGAGTCGTTGATCTGGAAGGAGGACATGTTGTATAATTATGTTTTGATGAATTTGAGCGAATGGAGTGTGAACAATGACGGAAAAAGAAAGGAAAGATATGCAAACATATTGGATCCTACGTGTACCAGCTCGAGCCTACGCACGCGCATACTGATTTGGTAAAGACAGGGACTGGCACCATGAGGCTGCCGCGGCTCCGAGTCCAGAAACGTCTTCTCAAACATGGTCTGGGGACAAGTAGGAGAATTTCAAGGAAGACGTCCAAGTTGGGATGGTGTGTCGCAGAGGACCCAGTTTTCAACGGCAGAGCAAGGAGGCGGCCTACATGCCGGACGCCGCGAATCTTGAGCCAGCCGATTGAGTTTCCATCTACGCGCCTGCTTTGCGTACCTTACTCACCACCCGCACCGTATGTGGTGTTGGTGGATCTTCTCTTGGCTCTCTCCAAGTTCTCCGCTGTCTTGATGCAGATATTCTCTCGTGATGTAGGTCCGACGAGGTGCCGGTGTCGGAACCGTGCCCTCGGAGCCGAAATCCACGAAATCCACATGGATCCATCGACGGGCCGAATCCTAGAAAATTGCACGAGATCCACGTAAGGACAAGGGGGTTTATTAATGCTGCACGAAACATTTGACACTTCTGACATTTTGCGAGGAGAGTCCCTTTGGCTGGGAACTTCCAGGAAAAAAAAAGCACGCTGTCGCTGGCATCGGAGATGAGCCTCTTGGCGGCGCTTGTGCAACTGCTTACTGCGTACGACTCAGGGCCTTGAAAGCTCACGTAAACCGTCAGTCCACCCGGATAATCATGGGACCTAATGTAGTTGCCGGACCTAAGTGTCATGTTAGGACTAGCCATGACCGATCTAGAAAAGATTCGCAAAACCCAGGGTTGATGCGGCCTGAGACCTCGAATCCGTTCTTCGAGGGCCTGTTCGCACGGTCAAGTGCTCGCGTGGAGACATGATTCAACTTGAACGTCCCCCCGTCTCCTATAGTACCGGTGGGAAATCCTCCAACGTTGTTATAGACTGTCCGGGGAGCAGCTCCGTGAGTGCTCGCTCGTCTTGTTGGGTTCACCATATTTCGCTTCTAATCACGCTCGTTATTACCAAGCCGCAAACATGACGACCGTCGAGGTGGCCAAAGACGGCGTGGCGCTGCTGTACTGTGCCATTATCCTGCTCGTGCTGAGCTGGCTCATCTTCTCCATGCGGGTGGGAGTTAGGGTATGGAGGAAAGCCTGGGGCATGGACGATTATCTGATGCTGGCCGGTATCGTAAGTGAACAGTGATTAACGAGCAGTAAACAGAGTCACTGACTTGCTCTCTAGCTTCTTTTCTCTGTCACAGCCGCTCTTTGCATAGTATGCTCTTTTTACGGATCCGGGCAGCTCGCTGCAGACTTGCCTCCTACGACCATCGCGAAAGGAACAAAGGTAGGTTTCCTGGGAATTCACCAATGACAGTCAGCGAGATGATGAACTAACACACTTATAGCTCTTCTACATTGCAGAGTATTTTTACGCCGTTGGCGCCATGTTCATCAAGATTAGTGTTGCAGTAGCGCTCCTACGCATTGCTGCCACCCGCCCCGTCTTCAAATGGGTGCTCTGGGCTCTGATCGGCGCTACCACGATTGCTGCTCTTGTGTTTTGTATTGGCATTGCCAACATCTGTGAGTCTGCCGACATCATCATCAGTGTAGACAGTTTACTGATTAGAACTAGGTCACCCTATCAACACACTATGGGGAGAGTCGAATGGAACCTGTAACCTCCAACTCAACACGAACGTCAGTCTGTTTTACTCGGCGATCGAAATCACGGCAGACTTTAGTCTTTCAATCTTGCCGGCCATCCTCCTGTGGAACGTGCAAATGAAAACCAGAGTGAAGGCTTCGGTAGTCGTGATGCTGGCCCTTGCTTCCTTGTATGAATCTTACACACTCCAACTACACGCGCGTACGCTAACCTTGCGCAGTGCTTCAACAGCCACCATCATCAGGCTCAAGTATCTTACCCTCTACAGCGACCCAGGCGAGTTCATGTTCAGTACTGGAAAGATCGGCCTTTGGTCTCTCATCGAAGAAGGCATCGGCCTCATCGCCGGATCTCTACCCGCGCTTCGCCCTCTCCTTTCCATCCGCATCAGAGTATCCGCGGGCTCGAATACACCTGCGTCGGGCGCAAGGGCGTACCCATCCGGTTCTCATCACATCCAACCATCAGCGCGCTCGCGCGGCATCGCCATGGACACTTTCCAAACGCTGGGCGACCACGACGACGGCGAGGCCGACCAAAGCGATGGAGATAGCCAGAAGAACATCATCAAAGAGACAAAGTTCACCATCACCTCGACCGTTGCTGGAACCAAGGGCGACGGAATGTTATGGGATCGCAAGGAACATAGCCATGTTTGAGCGACGATGGTTCCCGGCGGGGAGGTCTGTTTGCGTTCGAGTAGGACGGATGTCTCAGTGAGCTGGGCGTTGTTGCCAGGCACGGTTTGGTGGCAAGACACCGGATATTGGTCGTTGTAGGAGATGGATAGGCTGGTGAGGGTGACTGGCAGTTGCGCGTGCTTTTGATACCCCACATAGTTACAAAAATATACTCACATCATTCACAAGACAAAGATAACTCGTCATACTTGCCATGTGCTGTGTGTATCTTCACGTTCGATCACCGTCGGTGGCATTTCGACACGTTACGTAAGAGCAAGCGCCTCTCAACGTTTACTGCAACCCTTGATGCTGGCTTTCAATCAGACGAATGAAGGAGCAAAGATGCTCGCTCTTGACAAAATGGTCTCTTGGATTACCTCAACAAGTTAGCGAAAACTCTTGCGCGTGGCACTTTTACCGTTCTGGACAGTCCATGCGGTCACATGAGCGCGTGTAGGGCGTCTAGCGCGGAGATAAGACGTAACGCTAGCTTTACGTCAACGGTCAATCCGTGTCAAACCGACCCCTCTACGAACAACCTTGAGCTCGAACAGCACAGTTAGTCTATCCACCACGATAAATAGCGAAGATGAAGGCCGCCATGATTTCCAAAAACTGTCTCTCGGCTCCACGAAACTTTGTGCCTGTTCTCACGCAATCCGCTCGAGCACCTGTCCGTTCTTTTTCTACAACACAACCAGCAGCCTCCGAAATGGATACAGCAGCTTTTGGGGAGCAGCACATTGCCAAAGGCATTGGGCGTCTCACAAAACATGTATTTGAGGATGGCAAAGGCACATACATCACCACAGACAAGGGCGTCAAGCTTCTCGACATAACTGCTGGCATTGGCGTTGTGAATCTCGGCCATTGCCATCCCAAAGTCAGCGCAGCGGCAGCTGCACAATGCAACAAGATCACACACGCACAGGTCAACATTGGCTTCAGCTCTGCACAGATAGCACTTCTCAAAGAGCTGATTCCGATACTTCCGCACCAGTCGCTCGATACCGTCTTCTTTTGGAACTCCGGAGCAGAGGCTGTCGAAGCGGCTGTCAAGCTGGCACGCGCTGCGACTAAGAAACCCAACGTTATCGTTATGCAAGGCTCATACCATGGCCGAACAAATGCCACAGCCTCGATGACACGCTCCAAGACCATCTACGGCGAGGGACACGGTCCGTTGATGGGTGGTGTATTTGCGTCGGCATTCCCATACTACAGCCAATTTGGCCTCTCTCCAGACACACCCACCGACAAGCTCGTAGAGCAGGCATTGATGCAAATGCGACTCACTTTGCAACAACAAACCTCACCATCCGACACTGCCGCTATCATTTTGGAGCCGGTGCTCGGAGAGGGAGGCTACGTCCCTGCGCCACCAGCATTCCTGCAGGGTCTCCGACAGATTTGCGATGAGCACAACATCCTCCTCATCGCCGACGAGGTCCAATCTGGCATGGGTCGCACAGGAAAAATGTGGTTCGTACAGGAATCCGGAGTACGGCCGGACATCCTGATCTTCGCCAAGGGTATCGCGAACGGTTTCCCGCTATCCGGTATCGCGAGCAGCAAGAAGCTCATGGATCTCCAAAAGCCCGGATCCATGGGTGGAACATATGCCGGTAACGCTGTCGCTTGCGCTGCCGCAACAGCGACAATCAAGGTGTTCCATGAGGAAAAGATCCTTGACAACGTCGCCGCACGCTCAAAGCAAATCTTCTCTTTCCTGCGCGACTTGAAGGCATCCGGCACGAAGGCTGGTAACCTGATCGAAGACATCCGCGGATCTGGCCTCATGGTTGGCGTACAATTTGCAAACCCCGCACTCCAGCGCGACTCGTCAAACACTGCCTCGAGGCATTCGCAGAGTCAGCCGCAAATAGCGCCGAAGATTGTCCAGGAGTGCGTCAAGCGTGACATGCTTCTTCTCAGCACTTCGGTGTTCGATGTACTGAGGTTTATCCCCCCGCTAACCATCAGCGAGGAGGAGATGAGCAAGGCGTGTAGTATCTTCAAGGAGTCTTTGGAGGCTATTGCCAAGGATATGTAAATTTAATTTGCCTTATGAATTATGAGAACACTTTCAATTCAAGCAGCGGATAGCTGTGATTCTGTCAATTGATCTCGATGCGCTTTCCATATAATGATCTGTCCTACTGGACTATGCAATAAGCATTTGCTTAGGCGGGACGATATATGATCGGGCGCCTTCGCTTAGGCGGGCCAAGGTGTAAGTTGAGCCACCTCGCGTTCATCGTATTGAGGTCGAGCACCAATCAGCGCTAACCACCATAAGAGGCGGGCGAACTTGCCGGCTCGCGTCTTCGCTACAAACAACACCAAGTGCTGATGAATACACTCGCTCATGCGATATGGTGTGCAAGAGAAATAGTGTAAATACAGAAACGAGATATTCGGTGGAAAATGCATCAACTGTACGAGCTTTGTTCTCGTCAGCTTCAATCCCAGCGATTCCATCTCGTATACCTCTATTGAAGCATACAATAGCTCTTGCATCTTCCAACCTCGCGCAATGGATTCAAGAGCTGTCTTTATCACCGGCGCAACCGGCAAACAAGGCGGTGCCGTCATCGACGCTATACTCAAAGCCCACGCGCCCTACGAGATCCTAGCCCTTATCCGAGATGCGCAATCCACTTCCTCACTCAGGCTCCTACAGAGATCGGATATTGGCTTCTTGGGCGCAGAAGCGCTGATGAAGAATGATGATCTAATGTACAAGAACACGAGCATGTCATTGACGAGTGAGGCGCTTTCGCTCAAGAAGTTTGAGCAGACGTTTGAGAAAACGACGGGGGAGAAGCTGCCGACAACGTATGGGTTTCTTGCGAAGGTAATTTGCTAGTTGAGTAAAGAGTTGGGCAATACGTTTGATTGGTTCAGGAATGTGGGATTTGGAGCTGAGGTCGAGGAGTGTAGGAAGGTGCATCCCGGTATGAAGGGATTCGAAGAGTGGCTCGAGATGGAGAGTGCGTGGAAGAGTGCTTTACCTGCAAAGTGATGCCTGATATCTTTTTCAGTCGTTGATTCGACTCGTGTAATTATGGTCCTTGGTTGTCTTAGTAGACAGTCCCTAAATTAGCATCCAATGCCGCTCAAAGTCTCGATTCTTCTCTTCCTGCAATCCTCATACCCTCTTCTCCATCAACCAGCACACACCAGCCCTCGCCTCCTCTTCCCCCGCTACCACCAATTGCGGCTTGGAAATTCGCTTTCGCGTACTCTAGCACCTCTGCATCGAAACTACCGGGCTGCAGCCACACAGCAGGGATGCCCGCCTCTTTTGCCTCCTTCAACAATGTCTTTGTCACCGCTGGCGGCGTTATAACAGATAATGAGTAACTAGACGCCGGGGGATCTTGGAGAGCAGTCGGGGAAGGAACGGTGGTGTGTTGTCGATTTAGCACGGTGATGCTGGGGCAGCGTGGGTTTAGAGGTGTAGCGGGAAGGGAGTGCTGGAGATACCAGGCGAATACTGAGCATGTAAGTACACGAGTGAATGATAAGGTTGGTAGTAGTGAGGATATAGTTCAGGTTGCCTAACGTACTTCTATGTCCGAACTTATTGGGATCGGAGGATGCGCCAGCCACGGCGAAGCGCGGGGATGAGAAGAAGAGTTTCAATGCTGCCTCCATTTCTGCGTCGCGCTTTTGGCCTCGTGTCGTCGGCATCGAATGATTGGCGTTTGTTGCAAAGCTAACGTTCTTGCTTTTGAAGACAAGCAGGCCGATTGAAGGTGTAGGACGGGTCGCGACTTATCGATAAGGGCGAGTGAACCAGCCGAGGTACGCGCGCGTTACGTCGTCGGGGCATGGTGACAAGAACGGATCACTGCCGTGCTAAGCAGTCTTCACGGTTACCAAAGAACGTTAAAGGTACTGGGCAACTAATCTTTTTAATACGCGTAAGCTGTGCGTAGACAATACGTATAGCTGGCTACTACATCACGGACATCAGTCAATGATTTTTGCACCAAACATCTCGTGTAGTCGTCAAACCTATATATCCCTCTCAGTCATTAACACATATCAGCTGCAAAGCGTTGTGAAAGATCCAGAGACATGCGCGGTATCTCGACATTGAGAAGAGATGTTTGTGCCGAGTCACATCCCCGAACTTCCATGCTCCCGCTGTCGCGCTGACCATTCCCGTGCTGCACATTCCTTTTCTGCTCATACTCTCCATCTCCACTTTCTGCATCGTCGAGCTCTTCTTTCACCTTCATCTCCATTTTGGGCTGAATTCTGAGCACAGGATGCTTCCGATCAGCAATGTCGAGCACAGCCAAACGATCCATCTTTCGCGTCCGCGGATAATCATCGCATGCGCCTTCCCAGTCGCCAGCTCCAACAGCCTCGTGAGCCAGTCGCTGAAGCTGCAGCGTATCATTTGAGATCCATTCCAGACTGGAGAATGGTTTTCTATTTCGCTGTATCCGCGCAGTCGTTGACGGTAAACACGCTGAAACGAGCATGATAAGACTGCCGATAGAGAAGATGATGACGAGACCGAGTACGTTGAAGGATGTGTAGGAGTCGGATCGGATCTTTTGATTACTGCAAACTTTGCGCGCTCCTGCTGAAGTGGGCGGTGAATGGAACGCATCTGCATCGGAAATGATCGGACCAGTCGCTTGATCCAATATCGACTGCTGCAAATCAGCTAGTGTGATTTTGAACCAGTGTTCAAGCTCAATCTCCCACTGATTACTGGGTAACCCTTGCTGCCCGAGTCCAGACAACGTGTCGCCAGCGAGAAGGGAACTCCCTCTCATAATTAAGGCGATTTCATGGAACCCATGTGCCATATACTGGATTGCGAGTGCTGACCACTCGAACATGTCCTTGGTCTCCGGGCTCGTAAAAATCGTAGATGATGCTGTTCTGGCCGCATCAAATATCCCCATAAGTGGCGTGCAGCTTGTGTAGTTGTTTAAAGACGGATTGCAGAATTGGTACTGCTGGACGCATGCTAAAGCCTGTATCGGCTGGTCGCCATAATATACTTGCATAGTGCCTTCTGGAGTAGAAGCATTGAAAGGTCCGTTGTTTGCGGCGAACCAAGGGTCGGCAACGGGTGTTGCATACATGACATCATTCATCTCCAGATAGAAAACACTCACATCTCCATTCGGCACATTAAGCTCCGAGATGGGTTCCCACGTGTTGACGTCTGTGAGATCTTTGTAGTTCACATGCCATCGGGTGGAGGAACTGCCATTCTTTATCAGTAGTGGGCATTGTAGATGTCAATATTCGTACGAACCTAACAGTGTAATCGTTGCGTGCCGCCCGACTGCCCGTCTCTCTTCCAATACCAATAATCATAGTGCATCCATCTGGGGTTTCTCCACATTGAGATGAGTCATCTCCGTACAGAAGCTGAACAGTTTTTGGTGATGTCGAATCGTTTTTGCGCATGTAGGGCTCGCTGAGAATTGGTGCACATTCGCTAACAGTCCGGTACAAGAATCTTGACGAAGGCGGTGAGTTGATGCCAAGGTCGTAGTTGCTGTTCAAGAACCCCGAGTCCAGGCGGAGTGCATTCTCTGAAGAACGACAGATACTGCTCTTTCCGGGGAATGGGCAAGGTCTGCCGCGTGTGATTTGGATAGGGAGGGCCTTCCGGACCAAAGTGCGGCAGTTCTCAGTCGATCCTGAGGTTTCATAGCAGCTTGATTTGTAATTCGCGCTCGATCTGATCCTACCAGCACCGTAGGATTGAGTCATTCCGTAATTATCTTGCGTGTATAGAGAAACATTGAGTGTGGCGCACCGATCACCGACAATAAGAACCTCTCCACCTCTAGAAGTAGCAACGCGCGAAGAGAACAATCCAGTTGTAGCAAATGCACAGAAAGTGACTGTACTCGCCACCAATGGTAACAAGGTAGACTTGAGACTGGTCGCCGGAGCTGACCTGCGCCAGGCCCAAAGTAATTTAAAAAGCCTCCATAGTGCCGCAGCGCTGGTATCGGAACTGCGAAGAATCGCTTGTTGCTGGTGGTAGATTGCAGTCTGGGGAGCTTCTCTGCTCAATATTTGATGAACCACGAAGGAAACGATAGTCCAAAAACAGGTACCCGTGAATGTAACAAACAAAGCAAGGAACGCGATGATTAGGCCGCCGTCTTGTATTGTAGTCGTGTAGGTCAGTCCGGCTACGGCGCCGTGTGACCAGTTGGTCCAGATTCCAAGGTAAACGGACTTGTACTCCGATGTCATGACGACGAAAAAACTGCGTAGATGTGGGAATCTGCGTTCTCCCTTCCCGGATGGATATATGTATATATGTGTTGTGGTACGACTGGCACAGAACTTTGCTAATGGTTACTTTTGTAGTTGCCAGTGGGCAGGCCGAACCTGTAGCCCCGCTAAACAATGGCATATCAACGCGATCTTCCAAGGGCTTCCTGTCATACTTCTTATCGTTCCAATCACCGGCACATGGCTACGCGCTATGGTGTTGTACAAACTCGAGATAGGGGCCGAAAGAAGGGGTTGCTAAGCTGAATGCAGGGGGAGCAGCTGTTTGTACAGCCCGATGAACACCTTGGCAGACACAGGAAATGTGAGCATCGGGAACCGTTACATACTGGGAGCATGCTGCGCAGATGTGATGTCAAAACTGTATGCGAGGCTGTGATTATTTGGGGGCCGAAATGCAACGTTTTGCTAGGATCGCCAGCTTTCAAGGGTTAGATATGGGAGTCGAGTGGGGGACCCGACAGCCCCCAAGCGATTATAGTCTGACAGCCAGTGTAGACTGGAGGTGCAATGCCGTATGCACCATTAGCCACTAAATATATGCCGATCGCGCCGCTAAGACTACCAGTAACGTAACGAATTTGTTCAGTCTTGGGGTCGAAGTTATTTTAAGCTGGCAATGCATACGCCTAATGGTAAAGTCGGCCATCATTGTATTTGTCGAGCCTGTCGTAGTCGCAGTTGTTTCTACGTATCGGAACAGCCCGTAGTCGCCAAAGGAGCTCACCATGATGAACGAGTCAGCTGACAGTACAGTCTGAATAGCGTTGTTAGTAAAGCACCAGCCTGTGCACCACAACACTCAACCAACGATGATAGATTCCGCCTCTTAATAGTTTGGCGCACAAGCTACAGCAAAACCCTCACCTGGGAGCGACGCAACCTGCGCAAGTGCTGACAGCACAAAGGCAGAACCTTGTTGGCGTCTGGTAGTCACCCCTTTTTTACCATCCTATGTGTGGGATCCGAAGCGTGTTTCGCTTATTGTGTGCTAGGCAGTTTGGGCAGATGGTTTGGGTTCGGGTTCATGGTAGCAAGAGTGAGGCTCGCAGCCTCCAGAAGTGGGGTGAGAAGGCTTGGTTGCAAGGGAAGGAACGCAACTGCTCCCCACGTAGCACGTGTCAGCAACGACTGCGATCATTTGGGGCAGCCCCATTGTTGTATGAGTGCTAGGCACCAAGCATGCAGATATTGACAAGAGCCAAGACGAGGCGCAGTAGCAAAAGAATATGGAAAGGGCCAGGAAGGCTAGATGAACGCGGTCATTAGACTATGGCTGAAATTCTCTGCTCTATCCAGCGCACCTGTCTGTCTCATCTTTTGGGTGGATAGCTGCTGTTTTACAAGACGATGCCGTGTCATTGCCATGGGCCTGAACAATGCCATAAGGTTCAAGTCAATGTGATCTCACACAAAACCATAACCTGATACCTACGATGCATTTACCAAGGTGTTACACCATCCTTGTTAATGACCTTCCCACTGTCATCATCTCTCTTCCCCTCGACGACATCCTTGATGAATGTGCCGCCGACACTCGGATCCCCTGCACCCATCTTCCTAAGGAAATCTGGCCCCATGCCTCCCAGCCCGGTAGCCAAAAACCCAGGGCTAATGCCAAACACCTTGACGCCGTCCACTTCCAGCATCTTTGCCCAGTTCAACATCATCATATTCATTGCCGTTTTGCTGGACCGGTAGGCCGTTTGAGCTATGGATGGCGGCTTGGGCCAGCCCTTGGGCGGCTGTTTGCTGAGGAGCTTAGAGTCGGCGCCGCCGGCGCAATTCTCCAGGGAAGCGAGACCGGATGTGACGAAGAGAAGTCTGGGATTGGAGGAGGCGATCAATAGCGGCGCAAAGGTGTGCGTGACAACCTCGGTTGAGGTGACGTTGAGTGAGTAGCTCTTGTTCCAGGCTGTGCGGATGCCTTTGGGGCTGGGGTCTTCGCGCATGATACCGTCGAATGCCGCACCTACGCATTGTTAGCTCAGCTTCTCCAGTAACGAGAATCCATGCCGCTACATACCTGCGTTGTTTACCATCCCATCGAGACGACCGTATTTTCTCTCGACCTCTTTGAACGCTTTCTCGATCGACGCGTCGTCTTCAATGTCGATCTGAATCGGCACGACTTCCGACTTTGAATCAGAAACCTCATCTTGAAGCTTCGAGATCGAAGCATTCGCTTTTTCAAGCGAACGGCTGCCCATTAAAATCGTGTAAGGCTGCGAAGAAGCATACATGGCCTTGATGCTTTCATAGCCAATGCCTGTGTTACCGCCGGTAACCAGCACGATAGAAGATGCCGCCATTGTGATCTGGGTCGCAGTAGATTGTAGACGCGTGGGTTTGGTATGGACTTGAGTCATGAATAGCAATGCAATTGATGCCTTACTGTTGCTTTGGAGAAAGCTGTCCTTTTTATACCCGCATGTACATGGGTGGAGTTATCCGGGCGCCTAGGTAGGATCAGGAGTTGGCAAGGCAGCAAACGGATTTAACACTATCTGCATCCGACATTGTTGTCAAGTAGGTGCCTAGAATGGTGTTGGACGAGCAAAGGAGCATTTTCCGTGAGTTTGACAACTGCCATTGGAAGGCCATCGCAGAGCGAAGTGAGACACTGAAGGTATTGTTGGTGGCGCTTACCCCACATTGTATGGAAAAGGCGATGACGACACCCCCAGACAGGGGTCTCGTGCAATGGGGCGAGATGATAGTAATCACACACTACTAGTTCTTCCGCGTCGACATACGTGGTTCGCTTTGGTCAAGACTCATAGTAGCCGAAGAGAGCAGCGTGAAGACTACAAGGATGCCAATAGCATCGAAGGAGGTGCGATCTATCGCGGGTGTGAGCTTGTATCAGAGCTGATATAGTCGTCCAGCTGTATTCAATTGGAACATTTGAGTGTCTGAACGCACTTGTAGTTATGGATCCAGATACACGATGTGCACGATACAACTCGGTGCGTGCCCATTGTCAACGCGTGACCTCGTGCGGGACGACGAAACGCGCTTAGCCAGATTGGAACAGCTTGGCTGTTATCTCCGAATCACCGCGTCAACCAGTCGCCTCAACGCAGCTTCCATCATCCTTCTAACCAGCATCCTCAGCAAATATGAAGTCGACGACGCTATTGCTACCTCTCTATACTGCAGCCTTTGCTGCAGCTGTATCCCAGCCGAAAGACCCTCAGGTCGTCCTACAGGACCCACAGCTCACCATCGTCGAGCCAGACGAGTACCTTATCGAGCTCTCGCCCGGTGAGACAAGATGGGTGACTGAAGACGAGAAGTGGGAGCTGCGCAAAGTATGCTGCCGTCTGTGGTATGACAGATAGAAGTCACGACTAACGATTGGTAGCAAAACATCAACTTCTTCGACATCACGCACAATCAGGAGCTCGGCACGTTGAAGAGAGTCTCTACGGAGAGCGTCAAGTTTCCCGAGAAGCCTGTCCACAATGAGAGCATCGTCCCGTTGCTCAAGGAGCTGGAGAAGGATAACATGCGCGCCCATCTCGAGACCTTCACCTCCTTCCATACGCGCTACTACAAGTCGCACTACGGAGTCGAGAGCTCGGCATGGCTCCTCGGCCAAGTCAACAAGACTCTTGCTGATGCCGGCGCTGTCAAAGCATCCGTCAAGGCATTCCCTCATTCGTGGGGCCAGTCTTCCATCATCGCCACCATTCCCGGCAAGAGCGACAAGACTATTGTAATTGGTGCGCACCAGGATAGCATCAACCTCTTCCTTCCCTCTATCCTGGCCGCTCCGGGCGCCGACGACGATGGCAGCGGGACCGTAACCATTCTCGAAGCTCTCCGCGTGCTCCTCAAGTCGGAAGACATCTTGGAAGGCGAAGCAGACAACACAATTGAGTTCCATTGGTACTCAGCTGAAGAAGGTGGTCTCTTGGGCTCGCAAGCAATCTTCCAGTCTTACCAGAAGGAGGGACGTGACGTCAAGGCTATGCTGCAGCAGGACATGACTGGCTATGTCCAGAAGACGCTCGATGCAGGCGAGCCAGAGTCCGTCGGCGTCATCACCGACTTTGTCGACCCCGGCCTGACCGAGTTCATCAAGCAGATCATCACTGTCTACTGCGGCATTCCGTATGTTCTGACCAAGTGCGGTTACGCCTGCTCCGATCACGCCAGCGCGTCCAAGGCTGGCTACCCGTCTGCTTTCGTCATCGAGTCGGACTTCAAATACAGCGACTCCAAGATTCACACCACAGAGGACAAGATCGAATACCTTAGCTTTGACCACATGCTTCAGCATGCGCGCATGACGCTCGCTCTGGCGTACGAGCTTGCGTTTGCCAAGTTCGACTAATGCAAGAATTTGCTGTGTTAGGGCATGGTCACGGACGAGATAATGTTGGCTTGAGATAAATACGATCAATGAATGACACGCAATTATGTTTTGAAATAAGACTCTTTCACACTGACGGGACGCCCGCGAAAAGAAACACGATATGGATTATTGACCTACACAAACAGCCACGGCACTAACGCCATGCTTCTAGATTCAGCGTACGACACAGTATCCAGCAGCCTAGCTGCGATGGAATGGGAGCCTACTTTCATACCTAACGGTCCAGTAGGAAAGTGTTGCGAGACTCCGGTCTCGGAGTTAATTCCTAGGGTAAAGTAGGGGGCAGCATGACTCGGGATGTCGATGGACCTAGGCCCCCTGAGTGCCGTTTCTACAGTGTCTAGTTACCATGCTGACGCTCCAGACTTAATACCACCTTGTATTTGTCGACTGTTTGCTAAATTTTGTAGGACATATTCATGTTCACCATGGACAAGCCTCCATTCTACCAGTCTGCTGATGTAGCTCTCCAGGCAGCACGTCAATTTATTTTCAGGTAATCATGCGCATGCTCCTTCTGATCCTTGTTCTAATGGTTCCACAGTGTAAAACAACAGCCAGTAGACAAACGCAAGGAGTAAGCTCCCAGTTACGTACAACCTTCGGAGTATCTCTCTTTAATGCCCCCCAGAAATGTAATACCGGCGATCTTGGGATATTGCACAGCATGGAATGTCCCCTTCTTCCGGAAGATACAAGATCAGCTACCACGAGAGATCCGCGACATAATCTATGGATACTTATGGGACGACGAAGGCCTGAGACTATTCACGCTCGCGATGAGCTCAGCTACCATCGTTGAGTGCCAGCAGGATCCCATTTCTTGTCATGACATTGTTCACAAGGCCGTTGCACCAACCATTAGGAGCTGTTCTTGGCACGCCCGCCAACCATTCTTCGTTAAGCCAGGCTATGTAGGCGCTGGAGCAGCTCGTGAAGTTGTTGAAGCGTGGTATTGGGCAATGCGTCGAATAACACTATCCTGGTGGAAGAGTGTCAGAGTCGACGAAGCCGCCTTGATCATCAACAACGACGCTTTTCTCGTTGGCCTTGACCCCGCGAGCTTGCTGAGAGAACTGGATGTCGAAATATATATTGACCATCCTTACCCCCTTTCCTTCGAAATGAAGGAGCGTTTCCTTGGCGGGCTGCTTCGCATCAAGCAAAAGTGCGGCTTCAAGCTGACCATTGCTTTGAAGCAGAGGTTCATCAAACTTAATCGATGGTATTGGGTCTTCAATGATCTACGTCCCATACTTGCGGTATATGAGAAAGAGGGTGCAGATGTCCGCGTCGATTTCGTATACGACAATCATGCTCTTAAACCCCGCCTTGAGCTTGACGTGCTGCCATGGCTCAGAGATCCAGATCAGGACTGGAAAGAAGAAGCAAGAGCTTTCTTCGACAGCGTAAGGAGCCTATGCGTTATACTGATACTCAACTGATCCAATTGGCACAGCAACCCCACCGTCTACGCCAGCGTCACCGACTCTATAAAATCGAAAACAACGACGATTTCGAGCCGTGGGCCTGCTCAGATTGGGATGATGAGTATGATGATTTACCAGACGATGTCCTGGATTCCTATCATAGCGACAAGGGTAGCGATGAAGAATGGACCAAAGATTCGAAAGAGCCATGGAATCAATTTTCGGGCACGCTTATGGTTCTGAATCATCGGTGGGACGAGCAGGATTCATAGCAGCCGTAATGTAACATGTGTCAGTCCTCGGGGACTGGTAGGGTCGAGAACGGTGAAGTAGTGGGTTATGGTGAAAGTGAGTCCGCTAGCGCGCCGTGTTTGTTTATAGAGCTTTCTGCGCGCTCTCACCTTCTTTTCTTCAACACCAACTCCCACAACGTAATTTTCAACATTCAAATAAATTTTGCACTCTCGGATACATTCCCTAATCATGGACTTCTCCACTGCGAGGGCCAAGACCATCGAGCGCCTGGCGAAGGAGTATCACCAAGCCACCTTGGACAGATGCGCCACCCGAGCGGCGCAGGCCGAGCAAAATGGCCAAGAGATCGAGCCTGTACCTAGACACACCCTGCTTTACGTAGAGAGGGATCTTAAGGCACACACCGTACCTATAGTGGCTCCCCTTTCGCTCTTACATGTGGCTAATACGTTCAGTATCTGCATTGGCAAGCAATTCCCAAGTCAACGCTGATCGCAGCGTTCGGCGGCGACCTAGCGAAGCGCCTAGCAGTCGAGCTCAAGCTCATCCAATACAAGAACGACCCCGAGGAACCCCTAGTAACTTACAGCCGCTGCAAAGGCACCGGCGCCCTTCTTCGAGACCCGGAATCGTGGGCTTCGCCCAAGCCCAAAACCGTTCAACCTCCAAGCATATCCAAGTCCAATATTCCTCTTCAATCCAAAAATGACACATCACCAAGCGCATCCGAGACCAATGCTTCTCCGAGCATTTCCAAGAATGGATTCATTCCTTCAAGCCTATCCAAGACGCCCTTGCCCAAGGTGAGTACCCTATATCGAAACTACGTGCGAAGCATGTACTGACCTTATATTCTCCTCGCTACAGACAATTGAGTACGAGCCTGCTTGTAAAAAACGGCGTTTTAGTTTTTCCTAGATTTTCTTGGGTGGAATGTTCCTAGTGCGAATGTGTAGACATTCCATTCAGAGAGTACAATCAAACAATGCTGTACAATCGTATCTTAAGATTAGATTTCCTGATGGTGAAGGAGCCATCCACAAGAGAAAAGTAAGATATGGATTATGACTCTAACCTGTCAAGGACCACGACATCAATATGCTGCTTTGCTTCTCCACTTGATACACCACTCAGCGATCCGATTTCAAGCACTCAACGCATTGATAGATACCTTCTTCCTTTGATATGTATCTCCTGCAAGCCAGCGATGATGTGGGCTTCAGTAACAAGTGCAGTCTCACATACCAGCCGGACAAATACGATTTGGGTTGAGAAAAGCAGCCAACAATTAATTCACGCCATATTTGTCTCGAGGTTGAACACAGACTGACATGTCTTCAAATTAGGTATACATCCTGGTGGCATTTACCCCAACTTATCGATCGCATCTTTCGCCTCGGGCAGAAGATCCGCGTCCATCTTGTACTTGGTCGCATCGCACCGCGTTTGGGAAACCTCGAGCTTTTCTAGGTGCAACTGCGCTTCATGCGCGTCGGAAAGCTCTAGGCGTTGCTTGGTGAGCTGCTGCGTCAACTCCATAGCGTGCTCGATTTCTAGGTGGTGGGCTTCGCTCGAGAACTGCTTGTCTAGGTGGTGGAGTTTGCTTGAGAACTGCTCGTCTAGTTCCTCAAGCTCGTGCATACTTTGCTCGCGACACTCGGAAGTGACACGATGCGTCTCGATAATGCCATCGGCGGCAAAATCCTCTAGTTCCTGTTGGTGGCCTTCTTGGAGGGCACAGATCTGCTTTTGGTGCTCCTTTTGCATAGCCTTGGAGTTGTCTTGGAGAAGCTTGTAGTTGCCTTTTAGAAGCTTATTTTGGTCTTGTAAGAGCCTGTTTTGGTCTTCAGAAGCCTTGGCTGCATCTTGGATAGTGTTGTATTTGCCTTAGAGCGTCCTTTGGGTGCGTTGCCCTTCATCTTGCACATCTAGGACAACGTTGCGAGCTTGGTTTTGCATACTCCGCTCATCCAGCAGGGTTTGCACCTGCTCGAGGCTGATCTTTAGTCTTTGGATCTCGGATTCTAGGGCGGTTTGCTTGTTCGTAAGGGTTATGACTTGGTTCTCAGAGACTACAAGCAAGTTTTTCTTGCACAGAAACCGAACATTGAGGCTATTGTAGCTGTCTAGGTGTGTTTGTGCTAGGTCCTTGTTCTCACTGGACTCTCGCTCGGCTTCATCTAGGCGACGTTGAAGCTCAATTTGCGCGTCTGAGGTATGTTAGCACAGTACAAGCGCACTTCTCAATTCATTCACTCACCCTCGGCCTCGGTCTTGCCCCTGATGAGCTCACAAAGGGCCTTCATTCTCTCGATAAGCTTGAGGATATTCTTGGCTTCTCTGCTCAGCTCCTCGGCACGGTCTCCAACTCTGCGCAACTCTTGTAATCTCTTCTCGTGGGCGTGTTGCTCGGGATCGTTCGCTGGGGCAGCATGTACTCGCGGCATATCCACGATGTCTTCAATCAGGCAGTTGAATTGTGCTAGCTCTTCGCTGTCTACGGGCTCATAGTAGTCCTCCATTTTTTGGATGTGTGTTGAGGTCATAATTGAAATTCGCTGCCAGAAGTGAGACTATTTCGCTCACCATATGTGGGGCGGAAAGCGCGCTAAGGACGCGTCTGCTTCGGTGAAGGGAAGGAGCGACTTCGAGATGCACCTGCGATGCATATTTTCCGGATCAATCTCGATGACATCCTGAAAAGTGACAAATTAATCGAGACACTAAAGCTGGCTTGAATACAGCGACAGGCTCGTAATTGGAAGGATATACTCTTCGAGCTGCTCGAGTTCTAAAAGACTGCGTATACGTCTGGGGTCGAGGAGATACCAAACCTAGAGTTTGTACCTATCGAAAACTGGGCAAGACTACCAAGAGGCCATCGACGAACAAGGCCCCTTGGGTTCGCTGGACAGACTCTCCCAATATCGCAACGAATTACAACCAATGTGCGTGGCACGCAGCTGTATAGAAACGTGGACTGACGTGTATAGACATTGCCAACAGACTGATAGCGCGGACGAGCCGGGCGTATACCGAGAATCACCAAGCATGCACATGATGTGTCAAACGACGTCGTTTTTATGCCTTGATACACCAAGCTCCTAGCGGACAAAGTGCTTTCGTCGTTATACTACCCCTAGAGCCTATGTTACGCGCCGGCCTAGATCTTGACGACATCGAATACTGGATATCAAAGGCAGAGTAGCCTCAGTCATGTAGAGGCTGCATAATGTTGTCAAGCGTCAAGGTTGGGGAGAATCATGTAGTATTAGGCTATGGGAGAGAGGCCTATATACTGAATGGAGCACGCACTAGTCCTGAGGGGAAGTGCGTGAGAGCAAACATGCGGTGGAACCTGGGGCAAACAGTACCGGCCCGTGCGGGAGACCCCACGGCCGACAAATGTATCCTAGTCCGACTTTTTCCAGTGTTGGTGCGGTACTGGTGTCGAGGCAAAGAAAGCGAAGGTGCGCAGAAAGTTTACAAACGAATACTAGTCGCCCTAGGATTGCTTCCCACACCGCTGATAACTCCAAACCCTCTATTTTGTTCCGCATCGGCAGTACGCTTAAGAGTTCATCTCCGCTCCCCACCGGCTTTGCTGTTCCTCCTCCGTAAGATATCGGTCATCGTCAGGATCGAAGTCGGGCTTATTTTCGTCGCGATACAGACGATGGATATCAGCGATATCAGAGCGCTGTATAGCATGGTAAGCAAATTGTATGGGAATGGAAGATGACCAAACCAAAGAACGTACCCCATCCAGCCACTGAACAGTCTTTGCCTTCCATACTTCTTCTGGCTGGTGCAGAGCTTCTTTTATGTCATACTCCATGGTTATTTTATTCCCAAACATACATAAGTCATGTGTGAAGAGGAGTTTCACATCTACCCCCTCTTTGTCCAGAACACGTATGACGTCTCTGAATGTATCAAAGACCTCTTTCCAAAGATTTAGCCTGATATGATGCAGCGAAACCTTGATCGTGAACTTGAATCCCTGCTTTTTCTTGATCAGAAGCAGGGGCTCTGCAACGAGGTTTTGACGATGCGCTACATCGCGGATTCTGTCATCTAGGACGGGTTTTTCGTCCCCTGGAGATGGCGGAATGAGATGGTTCACCGGCAATGTGATGAGAAGCCGATGCAAGAACTCTGCCGGGTTGAGCCCGACGTCGAAAACATCCTCTCAGCTAATACGCTGCACGGCAGTAATATGGAATGCGTAGAGCAAGTCGTCGCGATTGTGGGCCATGTCATACCAACCCTCCACGACCTCCCTCGCCATGCTGAGGCCAACCAGTCGAGGACGGACGTAATGCGGAAGCGCCATGTGATATAGACAGTCAAGGTCCTCGGGAGTCGTGCAACGCCTGCACTTACTCCCAATGGTATTGCGCATGTGGGTAAAATAGTCTTCTTCCACGGTATCTGTATCCCAGATTTGTCGATAGACCAAGTCGCGCAACTCACGGGGAGCTTTGAATTCATAGCTGCGTGGATCAAGGCTGATATGCACACGAACTTGGGGCCGAGCTCACCGTGGAAAAGCCTATCAGGATTGTGTTAGTGATTGGACCTGGTAAGTGTTGAGCAGAAGCGGGTGTACGCTGGATGCACGTTTCTTAAAATTCCCGCATCGATTCGCGACTCCAGTAAAAGTCCTGCATGATATCCGAAACCTCTTGTGGTGACGGTAGACGATGATACTGCGAAAAGGGCTCCATAATGGAGAGGCTGAGTCGGAAATCAGCTCTGCGTCCCGAGTTTGCTATGCAAGTACAACTCACAAAGAGGGGCCTTCGGAACCACTGTCCGCATCTGAATCCGCCATTTCAATCCGTTCAGATGTTGAATGATATTTGAGAATTGCTGCGAGGTAATTGCAAGGATTGGCGTATCAACAAAAGTATGAGCCCTGAGATGGCAACGTCTCTGATTTTCTGCTGCAAAGCTGTGGAAAGAGAGAAAGGATATGTGGGGTCGTACACGTGCTTGTACTTGTATGCGAGACGCTAAGACTACCCCGACGCGGTGACATGCTCGTGGGTATGATCAACAGTAGCTTGAGGCCAACGAGCAACGTCGGACGTTGCGCTCGTACTACTAAACCGGATCGAGCATGGGATTGATACTCCACCATTTGTGACAGGGATGGTTGGTGAAATGTCTTGTCGGGGAACATGACTCAGAACGGCAGGGGTAGGGAGATAATATGATCGTTGGGTTGTATTCGGGAGCAGTGCTTCGAGTGGTCCCGTTGCAGTGGTCGAACCGACTTGGACGCTGACAAAAATTCAAAAGCGAGAGCATAAATTTCACGCGGCAATGCTGCCTTCAAAAATGACATGCGAAAGCAAGTACTAGCTGAGTATATACACCAACAATATACAGACAGTCATATCTGGCCCAGCGAATCGCAAGCGGCTTAAACCAAACCATATAACGGTCGGGGCAACGATGTGCAGACCTGATCACCAGCATTGCCAGACTTCAGCTTCGCTCCCTTGACACCAATGTATGCTTCCCGTCGCGCGGGGTTGCCCACGGTAACGCTCCAGGTATTCAAGCCGTAGTAGACACCAATGTGATGTACAAGCCAGCGCCCAAAGCTCCCGCCTACGTCTTCCTCAGGTGTCTCAAAGAGCATCAGCTCCTTCTTGATAGCTTCGGCCTCGGTGGGCGAGCGAAGGTCGTTCATTTGGCCATTTCTGCCGACGAAGACAATCTCGTCGTCCTCACTATCAGGATCAGCAGGCAAGCCTTCCTGCTCTGCCCTGCGCTCTTTCTCCTCCCAGTCTGCCACGAACTTCCGTACCTCGCCCTCGAGATCCATGAGCAGGCCCTTGGCGCCACGCGACCGCTTGAGCTTCTCCCGCAGCTCCTTGGGCACAATACCGGGAGTTGTGGGGTTGGTGGCCACGGTCTTGTTCGCAGTCTTCTGAGCCACTTCGGCCTTTTTGCGTTGGTTCGACTGGCGCTTCAGGCCTGCATCCCATAGCGGGGCGAGGTAGTAGGGAACGTGCTTGGACGTGTAGGTGGGGTGGACTTCCCAGTCCTTTGGAAGCGGAGGCTCGGCGTAGGGGTTGTTCAGGAGGCGATCTAGCCATATATCAATTGACATGTACTTTCCAATATACTATGCGCAAAAAATGTGATGTTTCAAGGGTGGCGTTGCGATGCGCAAAGCGTCTCTGAGAGAAGGGGGGAGGGGCAAGCCCCAACATACCATTCTCCCACCTCTGCCTGCGCCGAGTTCCCTCCTTGCCCTTCAACAAGGCCTCGCGCCGCTTCATACTATCACGGCGAAGCGGCTCCTTGCGCCGATAATAGCCACCCTCCTTTGCAGCAGCTGAAGCACCTACGGGGTGCACGGCGGCGGAAGGCGCATCGTGCTCATCGAGCGGGATGGCAAGCGTGACCGAGGTACCCGGAACCGCATCTCCAGGCGTAGAGATAGCAACGGAGCCGAGTGCAACAGTCGCTTGCTCAGTCCAGGCTTCGATGTCGATGGGCTGAGGCGGAGCGGCAGCCTGCTGGGGGCTTGAGGGAATATCGCCGATAGCCATTGTGGTGGCGGTGATGGTGCGATTGACAAGGGAGGAAGTAACAATGGAGTCTGGAACGGAGCAATAGATAGAGCGCAGATACAAGAGATACCTGAGCAAAAGACCAAACGCAAGAAGCTCTATAACCAGCACTGTGAGGATGCGTCGGGGGACAGATGGCGATAAGTGCCGCGGCGCGAGTCGTTAGGTCATGGTTGTTCGCGTCATGCTCGGGAGCCAATCAATGGGCAAACGTGGGGCAAGCCACGCATCAAGGAGCGAGACAGCAGGAGTCACACGTCTGCGACTGCGCGCGCAGTCATCGTCAAAGGGCGCGCGTCAGCGTGGAAGGATGCGATTCTGTCAGCAGCATGAGAGTTGTGTTCCATCGTTGACCTATCGTGGCCTTGTCACATGTAATGCAGGGTCGCTCCAGGGCTGTGCGGGGCGCATACAATCATCTCTACGTTGAATACTAGTCCCATGTCAATATTGGTTGTTGCATTCTTAGAAGGGCAAAATGTATTCAATAGTCGTATATTCACTTCTACCACGAAAAGTTTTCAGCCTAAATTGGTGCCTTGTTACCTGCACAGCCGTGGTTCTATTAACCTCAAAGCGCCGACGCCAAGATCAAACCAAGACATCCATTAATCCAGGGGCATACGCCAACTCCGTGCATCAGTCATCTCTCGCCCAGAACTTATCAATGTCATCCGGTATAGGAATACCATTGCGTTGGGCAAATTCCTTCCAGTTCAGCGTCGGCTGATACCACTTCCGTGAAGTAACCAACCGCTTCTTCTTATGCTTGCTCAACGTGCCTGTACGACGCGTTATCTGGAGCAGTGGCCAGTCGGTCATCTGCAACTCTCCACCTTTGCCTTGAATGGAGAGTTGCATGCACTCAGTGTACCACTCTGGCAACCCAGTAATTTGTACATCCTTGATGCCACGAAGCGATGCTAGACTTTCCAATCCGAATATGAATTTGTCTGTCCTCTCGGGAGTGATACCACGCGAATATCTGTATCTAGGGTGGACCCAATGGTGTATCCTTTTGGTCCTCGGCAATGATCGCTTGAAGTCGACAGTCAAGTCTTGCAAGAGTGACTTTTGGTTGTCGTCGTCGGAGTGCTCTTTGAGGATTTCGACCAGATACTCCAGGCGCGCCCGTTGGCGCTTGACTGCCCAGTGGCTGTCAACATCGGGAACTACCTCGATGTGAATACGACGCAGGTTGCGTAGTAAGGGGAGCCGGATGGGGTGGCCGAGTGATCCAAAGATGTGTGGGCTGCGTAGAGATTTGGGCCATAAGCTTTTCCCGTGGACAATGAACTTGTAAGTGTTCGTGCCATATAAAACAGCTGAATGCGTTAGCTCGATAATAACTTCTCATGATGAGAACCTACCCAGCGTCTCATTTGAGATGAGTTTGTTTACTCGAAACAGTTGCGTCTCAGCTGTAATGCGGTTGTCTCGAAGTATATGTGTGTGAAGGTAGAAAGGATTACCCCCAAGATGGACCGCAGATGTCTCTCCCCTCCGCCGCCCTAGGACATCATAGACGGGTTGACCGTCTACGACGTCATATTTCTCAAATGTGATAGTCAGGTCATGCGGCAAGAGAAACGAGTAGACGTAGCAGCGTAATTCTGCTGGTAGGTCGAGAAAACGGAAGCTTGACACTAGCGCTAGTGTCTGGCCGAGAGAGTTTCCCGTGATATTCCCATCTTCTTCAAACCCATTATCGACGAAAACGAACCCCGTCTCCTCGCAGGTCTCGTAAAGAAATTCCACGTCTTTCGACCGCTCGGAGTCGAAGTCCGAAACGGGACTATCCGCTGTGATCAAACGAGGGGCCATGTTGCGGACGAAAACGTCCGATTTTCGAAAACGAGGCTGGATTTATGGACGACGAAATCGGTGATCTTCCGTATGGGATGGGCTCAGGCTCGATGGATGAGTTCAAGTTCAAAAGATAAAGGCGAGTCGGTGAGGTTTCTCCAAGGCTGAGTCCACCAATAGCGTGCTCTCACCCAAGGCAGCAATACGCCCCACACTTTTGTAGTGAAGGCCGCACCTCTAGCAGGCGATGGATTCCTACCGATGATGGAAAATGATAGCAGAAACCGAGAAGATGAGAGATGACGGAGTTACATGCTACGGAAGGAGCGAGCCCCTGATGCCTACAATACAGGTAATCGCGTGTAGCTGCCCCGCCAAGACCGGGCTCTGTACCACATACCTAAACGAGGCTGCCCCGCCAATGTGCATGATGCGGTTGGAAAGGCCTCGTGGGTTAGGAAAAGCAGCTCGCGCAAGGCTGAGGCGATTGGACAAGACGGACTTGCAAAGAGGAGACTTGTCTGTATTCACAATTTGAATTTGGGGCAACTGAAAATCAAGATGAGGGCATTCCATGATATCAGCATAAGCCGACGCGTACTGCATACAGCAGTGAGCCAGGAAGACGAACAGGAACTGCCGTCAAAATGATAGCTCACGCAGCAGTGTTCCCACCCTCTCCATAGCTTCCGACGGCCTGCTCGTCCTTGGCCATTTCCTGCGCAAGCCATTCGGCCTCTTTTTGCATCTCCTCGTCGCTCCGAGGCTTGCGACTGTCATTGTCGACAGCCGGGAAACGCGCCCTCTTCTCTTCATCAGCGAGATCGGTCCTCGCGGCCTTCTCCTTCTCGGCCAGCTGCTTGTTCAGGTCGGCGTCCTCGCTCTCCATCATGCCGTATATAGCATCGGTGCCGCCCTTCTCTTCCAGGTCGTCCTTCTTGCGGGGGATGATGTGAGCATGCACGTGGGGCACGCTCTGACCTGCGTCTACGCCATCTTGAATGGCGATGTTGAGAGACGACGCTTTGAAGACGCGCTCTACCATGCGCGACACGCGCTGCACCGTCAGAAAGAGGTCCTGCACTTCAGCGGTAGACAAGTCGTTGAACCGTGGCACGATGCGACGCGGTGAGACGAGGACATGGCCCGGCAGGAGGGGCTTCAGGTTGACTATCGCAAAAGATAGGCGTGTTACGTGGAAGACCTATGCATGCCTCAGTCAACAGTCCGGCTGCACGACTCTAGCCGCCCAACAGCAGAGCAACACACCTGGTTTGTAACCACAAAGGTGCCAAACTTGATGACATCCTTGGTGAGCGGCATTCTCCCCCGTGTCTAGACGAGTGGGCGTCGCAAGCACTTGCAACGCCAAACGGGTCTCAAGCTCGGAATACGGCCGGCGGCGCGCGTCAGGATTCCGAAACGGAAGGCGGAACTTTCCTTCCCTCACAGGCTTCTATGCACGCCATACTCTTCGGCCGCCGTCGCCTTGGCTCTGCTTTAGCGCTGGCATTTCGAGGCGAACAGAGAGGGGCCCATTCTCGGCCCATCTTTTCTTCCCCCTGGTCACATGCCACCACGGCCAGGGGTGACTCCATGGTGAGCGGCGCAGTCGGACACCAAACAGATGCAACGCGTGGTGGCCTTCTGCACATCCATTCGCACAACCAGTTCCACGCTCGACGCCGTGGGGACACGTCGTGGGGTTTTTGCCCTGTGCTCACTCAGATGCTCGCCATGACGCCGCCGCCGACGCCCTCCGCCGGTTTACCCATTGCAGCGCCGGCAGCGGCACCCTCCTTCACGCGCACACACTATAAATCCAACATGTTTCCAGGTCAGGCCATGCAGAAATCCCCCATGACGCTTCTGTGCCTTTTCCCTTATCAATACCCGTTACTTTAGTGGACCCCAGTGGACCGTTTTTACTCAGACGTTTTTTTGCAGCTAACACATACTTCTGACTCCTCCAAGCCTAGCTTGAAGAAGCGACTTGGTCTTACTCCACCTAGAGACGCGCCGAAGAGGGTCTCATCAGCGAGCTTGGCTGGGGCATTGGGTTTCAAGCCCGGACAAGCTTTCAAACAAATTACCATACACCACATCACACATCCCACAATCCGCCTCACCAGCCGCGTAGCGAAGCACGGACAAAGCGCAGCTCCATTGATTGACTTGGCATCCTCGAGTGCTGGCGTCGATCGTCTCGCTGCCAAAAGACCGTGCTGGAAGAAGAAGGATCCCCACAGATCCACCACGTGCGCTTGTCTCTAAGGCGTAAGGGAGGACCGGGATCAGGGTCCGCTTCGAGATTACTACTAAGCACCGAGTATAAGAAGGCGTGGTCGGACCTCCGATTCTAGGAACCCATCTTGGATATCTGGATTATCTACAACATTTCTACTGCTTTCTAGTTCAACAATACCTTAGCGCTACCAAGCCGGATACATACATCAGCATTGTGCCACCTTCTCTCTCGCAAGTCTAGCCACGAATCCCGTGGATCGGCACCGTATCTCTACCTTGGAGATATATCAATCGCATTCCACACCACTTGGACACAACTTGACCACCAAACACCAAACTACTCCTACACAAACCACCACCGAAATGGATATCGCCACTACCTCGCGCGCCTACTTCGCCATGCCCTCGCCCACACCCGAGGAGAAGATCTCGCTGCAAGCCTCAAACACAGTCTACACCTACCACTGCCTATGCAGCCACCTTCTCCTCGCAACCACCACACCGCTCCCCTCTCTGCCCACACGGCGCCACACTCGCGACGCCGCACACATCATGCCGCTGCCGCCTGCGCCTTCACCCGCCTCGCGCACCAAGAACGCCGCGTCCAACAATAACAACAACGACCACTACGGGCTGCTCCTCTCAACGCGACAAGACCGGCAAGCCGAGATCATAACCAGCGACTCGGGCTTTGAGAAGCGGTACCAGCAGCGCTGTGGCCGGTGCGACCTCGTCGTGGGCTACCAGCTCGACTGGCAGCAATTCTCCGTGGACCGGACGGGTCGAAGGGAAGACTACGTTTTCCTGCTTCCCGGGGGGTTCGTCAAGACGAGCGACATGATTGCGGGGAAGACTGCTTCTTCGGCTTCGGCGGGTGGTGCTGGTGGTGCCATGGGCAGCACCGTCAGTGTCACCGAAGTCAAGGCGTAAGCCTGACTCACTGGCTCTAGCGCATGTGCATGGGCATAGACTGTTCCCGCTGCGTCGCATCCGTGTTTGCCGTCGGTTCTCTTCTACTTCTTCCTCTTCACCGTCTCTCTCTTGCCTTTCAGCTGCCACGGTCTGTGTGTAGTGAGACAAGAGCGGCTGGGGTAAAAAAAGAAGACGGCTTGCAAGCATTGTGCATGTGTGCGTGCATGCAGGGGCAGCCATGGCATGGAGAAAGGGCTCCCCACCTTTTACTCCGCTATCGCTCTCACCTCAACTCGACCTTCTCCACGGGGAAAGCATGCATCTACCATCGTAGTGCATCTCCTTCTCTTCCCCTTCTCAACAATTCTCAATACTCCCCCCTCCTCTTCCTCCATCACGACCATGGTACACGGCCTCAATACTCAATCGGGAAAGACGCTAGAGCAGTTTTCTATTTCCATCTCTTTTCCTTGTTTTTTTTTCTTTCTTGCTTTCTCTTCGGGATTCGGGAGCGGGAGCAACAAAGCGTCAGTCAGTTCTGTGGTTCTATATATATCTTTATCTGCAAGGACGTTTTTCTCATCAGCATCATCATCATTTATCGGTTCGCAGCTGCAAAGTCATCTCGTCATCTATCGGTTGTCGTTTCTTTTCTTTCGTCGTTCATCTTACGATCAATATTAAGATACCCATCCATGCCCCACTGGCGGAACGCACAAGGCTTCTCTCGCTACAACCCAGAATCAAGGGAAAAAGAATGCCTATAAAGTCATTAGAACAGCGTCCGGAATGGGACCAAAAACAGAGTTGCATTACCTGTTTGTATTGGATCTTTTTACGCATCTCATGTGCATTCATTTCTGTTCACTCGTGACTTGATCTCGTGATATGCGCTGTGTTGATGATTTCATTCGCTTTCCTCAGTTGTCCGCCCTGATGAACCAACTCAACTGACTCTCCATGGAACTAGCAGGCAACTCCGTAATGCCCGTCCCTTCCCTATCGTGCGCGATATCAAAGAAACAGATATATATATCATGACAAGTATAGTTTCCAACGCCCATGCAAGCAAAAAAAGCAAAAAAGATGTGAATCTCGCATGCTAACAACCGTGACCCGTTTCAGACATGCTCGCGTAAAATGTGGTTGCTCAAGTAGAAAGACGTTCGAGGGAGTCTAGTTCTCCGCAATCGTCTTGACGAACTCTATCATAGCTGTTAGCCCATGTGACCCCGGGAAGTTGTTTGTGGGGAAAGGACTAGAAACTCACCCCTGTAGTCAACCTCGTTATTGCTAGCATCGATGGTGCTCTTGAACAGCTCATCGACCTCCTCCTCGCTCATCTTCTCGCCCAGGTTGGTCAGAATGTACTTGATCTGACCCTTTCCGACGAAACCGCTCCTGTCCTTGTCGAAGACCTGGAAGCCGCGGATGTATTCTTCAATGTCAAAGGGTTCGCGGAAGCCGCCGGGGCGGTTGAGGATCTTGGAGAAGGTGTCGAAGTCGACTGCGCGCAGTTATGTTAGTAGCTGGTGGCGCACGTCTGGGTATAGGGGGATGCGGAAAACGTACAGTCGGCGCCGACACCACGCTCCAAATCCGCAATCTCGGCAAGTGTAGGGTTCTGGCCGCAGGCGCGGAGAAGGTCACCGAGAGCGCTGCGGTCGACACGGCCGTTGCCGCGCTTGTCGAAGAGCTGGAAAGCTTCGCGGTAGTTGGTAGAGGCCTGGTTGGTGTTATTACTCATTGTTCCGTGCTTGCGTGCTTTCGCAGATGGCTAGCGAGGCTGATTCGAGTGGTTGCGTGGAAGAGAACTCGTAAAGAGTGCGCCAGGGGAAGAAGATGTAGAAAGGTAGTTTGTCCGTGTCTGTGTTGTGTTGTGTATTGTATTGTGCGACAAAGTGAGGCAAAAACGTCGCAGTTGTTTGTTTGCCGCCCATTCGTCGCTGCAGCGTTTCCCGTTCGCTCGTGGGCAGGGACGTCCGACTTGGCCGGCGACCAACCAGCGACTACCCACGCCGGAAACGTTGCGCGTCAACAATTGCGCGGAGCGTAAACCGGCGAGCGATGCGGGGGGAATGGGCGTGGAATGTGCCATTTCTCTCTCGTAACAAGAACACGGGGAACTTCCTACGTACCATTGTGTGTAGCTATGTATGCCGGAATTGCTTGATGGAGAATGTGAAATGGGCTGTTCAGAAGCAAAAAGTCCAAGAAATGTGCGATATAGGGCGGTGTGAGGGATCAATCTGGTGTTGAAGGGGATGTTTGATGTAGGCCTGTTGAGCGTGGGCCGCGCGGTGCGTCGAGCGCTGAATATTGTCCCCGCCAAGGGCGAAAGCGTCGTCGTCTTAGCAACCAGCGGTGTACTAGATGCCTTCTATCAGCCAACTTGATCCACGAGACTGGATGGGAGATTTGTGAGGGTCATGAGAGATCTAGGCTTTACTGGCTGTATCTATATTTACCTCTCTCTCGCTCTTGTGTTTCTGTTCGCGACCTCGTTGATGTAGTGGGGGTACAGCACATAGGCCAGGTGTCCGTCAAGCGCTCCTGGAGCAACACCAACTCCGGGTATACCACTCGACGACGAAGGAACTACTGTTGGTCCACGGATAGAACTCATCACAAATCCATTCCCCTGCGGTTCCCTATCTATGCACCCCGATAAACGTTCGCTCACCTCCATACATGTGTATACTCCTACTAAAGTGATCATCATCTTCTTCTTCCTCTTTGATCCAAACTCCATCCACAAGTTTCGCTCTCACCATCTTCTCGTCATCTTCCTCCCCAGGCAAAGTCCCTCCGTCCCTGACCTTGCCTTCCGCCATCCTCACCCCCACAGCCTCAACCACCGTGTCGAAACCCTGCTCAACATCCTCCTCGCCCCACGGCAGTCCATCAACGTCAATCTGTTTTTCTTTACCCAGGAGACACATGATGATGACCATAGCACCAGCTTTGGACATGACTTGATTAGCTTGCTTGCAGGCATCATCATTGCAGCACTCATTGCAACCTTCCAAGCAATGGCAGCTCGTCAGTCTCTGACATGCCTGATTAAGCAGCGTGTCGATGAACTCGAAAGCTTTGGTGCTGATTCCAGACCCGCTCGCTCCACCCTTTGCATCGTAAAACGTGAGTCGAGCCGGCCGCTTCCTAGTTGATTCCTTCTGCAGGAACTCTTTTTCGGGAACTTTACATTCTGTACGTACGTCGCCCGGCATCGAAATGACAAAGTTGGGCATGAGCGATAGGACAGCGTGCTCTGCGGCATGAATCCCGGCTGCGATGTTGAGCCGCCGGGACCTGAGAATATTCATGGCGGATTTCGGCACGTCGAGCCACATGCCCTTGCTGAAGAGAATGATGGGTGGATTGTCGACTTGCACCGCATCCAATATACGCCGCTTCTTGTCAATCTTGAAGAATCCATAGACGACTTGTTGGATCTTAATCGGACCGTAGAAAGCTTTCGATCTCGAACCAGGGATCCGGCGTATGGCTTCTGTTTCGACAGGGTCGATGTCCGTATAGTCTCGCTGCTGGGTCGTCCAGTCCACCTTCACATACTCGACCTTTGCAAGCATCCTTTCTTGGCAAAATTCTTTAACAAGATAAGTATTACCTTGATGCAAGAATATGCCGCCGTCATAAAGCGTGAAAAATGCACGGCTAGCTTCCAACTCCTCGAGAACCGTATTCTTGCCATTTGTGACGTCGACGATAGCAAAGTGATCCTCTTCAGTATCGCGAATAGACACGGTGCGAGAGGGCTGTGGTAGGAAGCGTGAGTTGACATGATAGAAGCCTTCCTTATCAAGGCGCATGCGCTCGTGAGCGATCTTGGGAAGCAAGGGACCAAAGTAGACTGTATCAGCGTCGATGTTGATAGGCATCTCATGAGCGGCGCACTGAACATGCCCTTCCACGACCAGCATGTTCTCCAAATCGACCTGAAGTGCGCAGTTGGGCTTGGTAAAGATTTCGTCTGGGTTCGACATGTAGTACTGGTCCGTCGGAAAGCAGTCGCCGACCAAGACGGAGAGAGAGTCTTTGTTTCTTCGCCCAGCACGACCACTCTGTTGACGAAGGTTGGCGATGGTGTAGGGAAAGCCCACGGTAACAACTGCGTCCAAGGATCCAATGTCTACACCGAGTTCGAGTGCACTAGTAGCCACGATACCACATAGCCTCCCATCAAACATCTCTCGTTCAATCTCTCGTCTGTCTTGCGGCGTGTACCCGCCTCGATATGACATGACCCGAGGAATGACTTCTGGCCTTTCCAGATTCGTCAACTCCGTCTTGACAGCCGCGAGCAGCGCCTCGCATTGTTTCCGTACGCGACAAAACGCGATGGCCCTCACTCCTCTCAGCATGAGTTGGCAGAATAGTTTCGCAGTCTCGGCCATGCAATCACCTCGTCCAGAAGTAGGGTCGCCGGGGTCTTTGAAAGGCGTGTTCCAGCACAAGAACTCCTTGCGCCCAGAAGGCGATCCATCAAAGTCTGTCAACTTGACTTCTTCAACACCAAAGATAGTTTTCATATGCTCCTCAGGGTTCGCAACTGTGGCTGAACAGGAGATGAACTTCACATGGCGGTTTCCTACCGCTGCGCATATTCTTCGTAGGCGACGCATGATGAACGCCATATGTGCTCCGAACAGTCCGTTGTAAACGTGCAGTTCATCTACTACGACGAAACGGAGGTTTTGTAGATATGTGCGCCAGGCATCTTCTTGGGGTAGAATGGTAATGTGAAGCATGTCGGGGTTCGTAAATATGATGCGGGCTTCATCTCGGATGTAATTGCGGTCGCTCATCGGCGTGTCGCCATCAAATGTCTCAACCAAAACTTCTTCGAACCCAGGCATGAACCGCAGAAGCTCTTTCATACTCTTCCTCTGGTCCTGTGCCAGCGCCTTCGTCGGGAAAATGTACATGGCTCTAGTATTCGGTTCTTGCTCTAGCTGGTGCAGCACCGGTATCTGGTAAATCAACGATTTGCCAGAGCTGGTGGAAGTCGAAACGATCACGTTGTGGCCGTCGTAGAGATTGTTGATAGCCTCCGCCTGGTGCGCGTATAGCTGCGTGATGTTCCTCGTATTGTAGAGCGCATTGACGAGATTTTGCGACATGGCAAAGTTCAAGTCACCGTAAACGGGCTCTTGGGGATCGAAGACGCGATGGCCATCGGGTACGATTTGGCCAGTGTACCACTCGAGTGTCTTCATCTCGTTCAAGATCTCGGGAATAGGCTTGCGTTCTGCAGGTATCGAGGCCGGTATCAAGGATCTATCCGGACCAGGAGTCGACGCCCTACTCTCTGCAGGCACTGGTATAAAAGTCTGTGATACCTCTTTGATCTTCTCAACCGCTTCTACTCCCTCTTCTGCGCATTGGTTCAAAAAAGCGTTGACCGCTGATGTAAACTTGACATTCCTCTTCTCAATCAGATTCATCATCTGTTTCTGACTGTAGACTGGCATCTTAAGATCTTCATTTCGCAGCTTCGTTGTAGCCTTGGTCGGCTCCCCCGTCTTCTTGTGCTGAACCTGGCGCTTTAGATCGCCATCGATAAACTCGAATAGCAGCACCTCCTTGTGCTCGCCTTTGTCCGGCTCGGGTTCCAATATTGCAAAGTCTGCTGTGCGCCTCCCGTGTAGGTTGTCCTCGGAGCCCATCAAATTGATCTGCAGCATCGCCTCATCGACGTAGGCGAAATTGATCGCCTTCGGGATCAATGCCGCGATCTGCGCCACATCCTCAACCAGCAGCTCTCGTTGTAGATTGCCTTCTACCGTCCCTTTTAAATTGTCGAGCGTCGTGGCCAAATGCTTGCGCGTGCACAAGAACGTGTAGACTAGATTAATTGCGCGGTGCACTTGAGCAAGCTTCGTGAAGTGCTCTGGCCATGGTATGGAAGTTTCGACGAGCGTGGAGGACCCCTGGCGAGCGAGAGATGGTTTGCCCGCGGCATTCTTCTTCGTCGCCCGCCTTGGCTTCTTCCCCCCGTCGTGCGTCTTCGTGGGTACAGTCGTAGTGATCGAGGCTGGGCTGGGTTGGTTGGGATCGATCAGCGAACCGTCAGGTCCGACAACTCGGTGAACCTCGTCCAGCCCTTCGCGTTCAGGGGCGGGCGTTGCTTCGGCTTCATCATCATCGCGAGTCTTCCTTTTGCGCTTTCGAGCTGTCTGGTCGGATACGGTTGCAGCCTTCAATCGTGGCATAGCTAGGGCATTGTCGTGTTCTGGATGTCCAGCAGCGCCGTTGGACTATGCTTCAAAGATCAATGACGCAATGGCGCAAGGAAGGTGTATTTCCGCACGCACAAGGTGTTGTTCGTTACTTTCGAGGCGCTACTCACAATCAAAGTAGACTTGCTGCATGTCCTGTCTCTATTCGACAGACGGCTTTCGCGGCGTATTCGTGGCGACGCGAAAGCTTGCATGACGCGTTTCCGCGCTCTCACGTGCAGTCTTAAGCGCACACCCTTGACACGTCAAAGCACAGCACGTATATGAACAACACGAGACAGGGGAGCGCACTTCTTCATCACAACAACTCGAACTTTGTGTCGCCATCCTTCACTATTAGACATGCAGTGGAGAAGCAGAAAGATATTCTCATGCCGCATTAGCACACCACCCCGGGGTATAAAGCAAGCAGCTCAGTCTCTCTGCCACCCACCATCCAAGTAGCCACTTGTGAATGTACAGAAAGGTATCGTAACAAAAAGCACTCCTCGCTAGAATGCAGCCATATCAGAAAGGACAGACCAGAAATAGCAGAAACATATCGCAAGCCGTGAACTCGTAAATGAAAATCAACATCGCCTGCCCTAAGGATGTTGGCCGGAACAAACAGTGGCGCCAAGGCGCGAAGAAAAAGCCATCTCACACGCAGAATGTGTCTACATGATAGCCGAGCCTGGCAGGAGCATCTCGATGCACTTAGTCAACAAGTTACTCGCCTCGTGTAACAACTCCCACCTCGTCTTCTTGAACATATCCCTCATGATGATCAACAAACCCAAGCAAGCATTGCGGTTTGTGGTCTTCTGCAAATCTTCAGGCGACCTTACACCTCCCACGCGGTTGAGATATAGCACCATGTCTCTGACTTTGTCGTCGTAGGTCGGTAGCTGGTAAGGTTCCTTGACAGGGCCATCGAGTGCAAAACCGTACGACCACACGATCAGGGTGGCAAAGTACAACACCCACGGCCGGTTGAGAAGGTAGTCATCGCGTGCAGAGTAAGAGAACCCGGCGGAAGGTGAAGTGTTCGGGTTTAGGCTATGGTCTCCTGCAACCATGACATTGGAAAGGAAGCGCAGGGCGTAGAATGTGGCGTCCCGGGCTCGGGCGGTGGGGGCCCATGCCTCTTTCATTCGGCGCTGGGCACCGTTGTAATCTTGTGGTGTTATCGATCTTCCGAGCAGCCTGGGAGCACCGGCATAGATCTGACAGTCGACGATATCGACGTGCATAGCCATGTGCGCCAGGTGGTGGAGAACAGTCCGCGATTCGAAGACATTGTCGTCATCGACTCCCTGAGAGTAACCATAAGCGTTCGAAGAGGATCGGTCTTCCGGTCTGCCTAGTGAGCTGTCGAAATCCTGCTTCCAGAAGTCGAAAGCTCGGGTGAGGGAGCCCCGCCACTTGTCGCGCCCTCCTAGCGCCGTCGTCACGCCGAGCGAACTGACTTGCAAGTCTCGCTGATTCATGTGCCACGAAACGCTGAGCAAGCCCGCCATGAGGATCGTGCGTCCGAACGAGTTGGTACGAACTGTCTGTCCGTTCAGAGTCTTCTTAAGACCATCGAGGAAAGACATGGGTTTGATGCCATTCGAAGTCAAGGTTTGCTCGACCCGACCAACTTCGGAACTGCTCGTTGCAGACCATAAGGCTTCATCGCAAGGTAGAGGAAGACGCATCTCGTGAGCGACCATGACAGCGCTGTGACCAAACATGGTAGCGTGGATGCTGTCCATGACAAAGGCCCCAAAGGCGGCTCTCCTAGTGGCCTCATTTGTGATCCAGTGGTTCCACCATTCGTCAGGCGTGTTTACTCCGCCGAGCCCGTTGCTCTTTCCATCCTTGACGCTAGGAGGTGAATCCAGGGCTGATCGTCCAATCAACGAGCTTCCTCGCCTCATCAGCGTCAGGGTTGTGGCATGATGAATGTGTGCTCGCTCATGCAATGGCCGCGTCGAGTACATTTTTTCAAAGCTCTCGAGAAGGAGTAGCCCCTGGAAGATCCAAAGTTTGGCGGGCGGGCGGAAGTCGGCGTCCATGAAGAGCTCCCAGCGCAGATGCCAGGCCAAAAAGTTGGCTAGCTCAGCGCATGCCTGCGTGGTTTCTTGTCCGTAGTTCTTCTCTAGACAAGACGCTCCAAGACACATGATGGCGAGGAGCAGGAGTTCGGGGCAAGTGCTGGCGTTGAATGTCGGCTTGTGCAGTATCGGCAGTTGAGGGTGGAAGTGGACCCAGTACGAGCTGATGTACGTCTGCATCATGTGCAAGCTCAAGACGTGATGACTGTCGTCCTTGTCGCCCTCCATGATATCCTCCTTTTGCTTCTTGACTGGTGCATGATCGGTTTCATTGAATCGGAGGTGAATTAGATCAAGGAGATCTTTCCGCTTCTCTTCCGAAAGTGCCGACTCTGGTAGAGTCGTGTCTAGTATACTATGAACCGCCATGGGATGCGCAGGCGGGGCAGGATTGTTCAGATAGCCGGCAACTGAGGGGTCATAGTTAAAATACGGTGCTTGAAGTCCAATTTGGGATGACGCACCAGCTACGGGGTTTACTCCGCCCGGGTAATCCATGGGCGATGCGCCTCCTGGATTGAATTGGTTGTCGTTGAACAGCCACGCGGCGAAATCGTCGGCCATGGCAAAGGGCGACCGACTGTATCCAGCGCCACCAAACATAGGTATGGCGTACGCAGGGTTCTGGTCCATGATGGCTTCGGAGACACCCTGCATCCTGTTGTCTATTTGGTTTGTAGATTCGACGCCGTTCATTGGAGTCTGTCCAGATGTTCCATTGTAGAATTGGTTTTCCTGTTCTCGGGACACGGGTGTGCCTGCTGATTGCGGATATTCTGGTGGTGGTAAGGATGAGAATGGAGGGAAATTTTGCTGTGATTGATACGCACTTGCGCTATTTTGGTAGCCAGTCGACGAGGCGGAGGGGGTGTATTGCGATGGTGTGACAGCCGAGTTGAAGGGTGACGTCGAACTGTATGAGCTGATGTTTGAGGTCTGCGCGCGTAGCTCGGGCCGGGTGAAGTTGCCATTACCCACATGTGGGGAGTTGTGGAGAGACGTCCGACCTCCACCATAGCTGCCCATGGTAGCCGGACGTGGTGGGGGTGCGAAGTTGCCAGAATTTTGTGCCTGCAGTTCATAAGGCTTAACGTCAGCGCTTCCCCGGTAAGCATCGTCACTTGCTGTTCTTTGCAGCGAGTCCTGTCTGCTCAGAGTTGCGGTCGACGCTGGCGACTGGAAGTTTGGTGGTGACATTCGCGTGCCGAGAACTCCATTCGAGGCTGCGGAGGCTGGAGACTGCATGCCGTGGGGCACTTGACTCTTCATGCCTAGCGTTTTGGGAGGCGGTGCATTCTTTCCACCCAGTGCTGCTGTCACTATCGGATTCAGGTTGTGCATGTTGAAGGTGTCTTTGCGCAGCAATTGTGAGCCTCGCGCCGTATGTCTCTCTTTATGGCGCGCGCAGAGGTCTTGTCGAACGAAAGAGCGGTGGCAGTCGGGGAAATCGCAATGGTATATTTGCTTGGGATTGTCTGCGGGGCATTAGCATCTTGGACCCGTTTGCAGCGTTTGTCATGTGTTGCTAGTTCTGTTGCCAGTCGAAGCTTGCCACGCGTGGTGCAACTCACGATTCAACTGGTGCCGGTACAGGTGCTCTGCGCGCGAGTAGCTCTTTCCGCAGCCCTCGTGTGGACATTCAAACTTCTTGTCGAGGCCTTTTCTACTCCGCCGCCTCTTTCTCGAAGAGCCGTGGCCGTCGCCTTCGCCGTCGCCTGTGTCGCCATCCTCGTCCCTGTCGCGTCGACGGCCGCGGTTCTCACCGCTGTCGGGTGAGGCGGGGGTCGGGGGCTCACTCGCAGCGCCAACGGTCGTATCCATCTTGTCTCCGAACTGTGTCTGGATCTTTCCCAAATCCGACGCGTGCGCAGCATGCATAGAGAGGATTTGCGCCGTCATTGCCAGTGGGAAGGCAGAGTCAATGTTGTGTGTCGCGACTTTGGCAGACAGTGCGCGTCTCTGGGGTAAAAAGTGGAGGCTGTGTAGCCTGGTGGCGGGACGACTCGCGTGTGCGGTTGCCAAATGGTGTTGATGTTAGTCAATAGGCGCTCGGCGGTGGGCGTGCATGCTGCTTTGGGAATCACGCTGCTGCAGCAAAGGGAAAACGGGAGCGTGGGTGGTTCTGATAGATGAGCAGGAGGGGCGTCAGGCAGATCAGGTACTAGTCAAATGATGATGTCGCGGCTGCTTCTCGACGCTGCCGTTGGAGCAAGCAGTCGTGTGGACTACGGGGGGCGCAAGAGGGGTGCAGGTCAGTGTAAATCGCCAGCACCCTGGGCGATGACTTGCAGGGCAGAGGAGGCTCTGGAGTGGGCGCCGAGGCGAGTCGCGACTGCGGACTGCGGACTGCGGTTGTCGTGGAGAGAACCCTGGAGCGTGGGGAAGAACGACTTGTCGTGGGAGAGCAAGACGGGCGCGGGTGGACTTGTGGGAAATGGGATGGACAATGACGGATGCCGTATGTAAGCTCCTTTGCCGCTCGCGAGAGACTTGTGACCACGGCGCGGCCACGGCCACCAGCAACCGGGACTTGCAGTGTCGAGCCGAGAGACGCTTACGCTTACGCTTGATCTCCGCAGTAGCCGCGATAAGAATGCGAGATCCTGTGGCAGTGGATAATGTCTCCAACTGGCGTGCACCAAGAGCCTGGCCGTCTGGCAAAAGAGGTGAGGGGTAGCTACAGACGTCCGCCGTGTGCGCGACCAGAAGGAGGACCAGGCGTCAGTAGCAATTAATCCACGTCTATGCGACAGGGCCGCCGGCAGCGCGAGAGTGCGAGGCTCTACAGGGCTTTGCACCACCACCTGCAGCCGCCTCTAGTAGTGGAATGTGGAGAAGGCGACAGGCCCCCTCTGCGCGTGGGATTCGCGACGGCTAGGCGTGGGGGGAATGGGAACGAGATGTCTCTCCGTCACCATTTCTCGTAAATGGACGGGAGCGTAAGGGAGACGAACTCTCTTTGGCCGGATTAGAGGGAAGTGGTAGATATCAACATGTGTGCCTGCTATGCGTCGTGTATGCACAGGGCTGCAGAATGGCTCGCATGAAGCATGAGATCCTGCACGCGCGCGAGCATTTGTCGCTTCTCCGGTCATTGTTTGAAGACCATTCCTTCCTCGTATTCTCGCTGAGTACGGCATAGTACCATCTATATCTTCCGCGGACTTATGCCCACCTGGGCACTCCGATGCATCGCACGTGGAAGTATGCACGTGCAGGACATTCATGACCTGTCCTCAAACTTCCCTAAATCTATCATCACTCGTACTTCACTCAGAAGTCTACAGAGACCCCTCTGCTCGATCCCGGCCCCGAACAAGGACTAATTTTCACACCTCATCACACGTGCGCCACATCCTAGACCACTCTCATTCGCCGGGAATTACTCAAATGCTAGTGTTGCGTCCCGGCAGCTGCCCACCAGTAATTGCGTCCTGACGCCCTACCCCAGGATTGTCAGCAACCTGCACATACGCACGGTGGTGAGAGCCTAAGGCCAGGATCCGCCAATAAGGAGCGGGCCGGTCGTCACAACTGCATCCACGGCATTCGGAGGTCGGCGACGGACTAGAGTCGCATGAGTATCCGCATTCGATATGGCCCTCCATGTAAACATGCAATATATCGCTGAGAGTGGGAGATTGATTGCTGAGCCTCATCTGCAACAGAAGCATCTACGTCGGCATTGTCAGGTATCAGGATCCGGAAAAAGAAAGTATCCTCCGCGTCCAGAGTCAATGCACCGCCAGAATTGCCCTCAACGGCTAGCTGGACCAAGCTCTCCTGAGCTCGGGAGACGTGGAACTTTTTCTCATCCTTGCCCCAGCTGAGTCCTACCGGGCGCCTCTTCTTCGCCACAATATCCATCCCAGAATCTTGTATTGCCTTTCGGCATCCTGCAAGTTTCAAGCGCCAGAAGTTTATTTCCCGCAAGGTATGCCGTCACTTAGCCTGGCCCCTAGGTCTTTGTCGCTAGAGATAAGCGCCCCGCGGAAGCTACTCACGCCGTCTACTGAGCTACCACAACGGTTGGTTGTGAGAGAAAAGCGTGATGTACAAGACGCAAGTCTCCCCGCACCTCATGTATGATTAACAGCGATCGCCTGGTCTCGGGACATTTGATGAGATAGGCATGAGACATCAAGTGACTTCGCCAAACTAAACACGCCGCGCGTGATATCTTTATATACATTATACATCGATACTAAAGACTAGATCCTCTGATCGGCCTTGCCAAGTCGATATGTCCTCCTACTCCTTCGCTAAAAATACAGTAATAACCCCACTCATCTAGGTTGACATCGATCGACTCCTACTCAGCCGTTTGAGATTTGGGCTCCTCGTCCTTATCGAGTGGCTTTGCGGCATCGGGCTCATCTACTTGCTCCGATTCCGCAGTAGCTGGCTTGCCTTCTTCCGCGGTGGCTTTGGATTCTTCTTGCTTGGGCTCTTCTTGAGTCTCCTTTTCTGGGGCTAGCTCATCCGAAGGTTCAGCCTTGGAAGTCTCAGTGTCTGCCGGCTCTGTGGTGTTGTCGTCGACCGACTTGTTCTCTTCTTTAGGCGCAGAGTCACCATCCTTCTCATCGCTAGTCTCTTTCTTTTCATTATCATCAACTTCCTTGCTCTCTGATGGCGTAGTCTCGGCAACTTCGGCCTCGGCCTCATTCTCATTCTCATCCTCGTCATGGTCTTCAATCGCGGTGACATCTCCGTCGCTGTCCTCATCTTCGTCATCATCTTCTTCATCATCTTCTTCGCCGTCACCATCGCCGTCTCCAGTCTCACCTTTTGCCGGTGGTTCGAAGATTTGCGTGACAGGCCGCGCGTTCAGATTGGGCCGCTCATCCTCTTCCTCGTTCTCTTCTACAACTGTATGGACGATAGTAGCACCTACCGATGGCGAATGCCTATGTCGCTTCGTTGTGCCCGCAGTTGATAACGTGTTGTCTGATATTGCCTGGGCGAGTGTGTTATCAGAGGCTTGAGGTCCCGAGTCGGACGGCTCTCGCTTCAGGATTTGAGGCGGCGCCGATGGCTTTGGCTCTGCGTTGGGCTCGATGCCCTCAGCCTCTGGTGGTATAGTGTAATTGTCTTCTGGAACTAGGCCGTAGACGTCGCAGACCGTCTTGTAGAAGATGTATAGACCCGTACGCCCCTCAACATTCCAGAAGACATCCCGATGCGAGTACCACGCATGCGCAAATATCCTGTACACGCGCCGGAAGATGTTGGTGAGCTGGCGCATCTGTGAATGCTGCGTAGATTGATCGCTACCCAGCGCGAGCCGTGAGGGAAAGTGCTTCGGCGAAGTGAGGGTGTTGGCAGCCCAGTCGAGGGTATGGCAGCAGTAGTCGATGGCGCAACATGACTTGGGCGGGTCATGGACTGCGCATAGGTACTGCCACTCTGACGCACGCATCTCCGGGCAGGTCAATGACGAGCATGGCGGGCTATCGGAGAAGAGGGCGGTTATGATGGAGTTGACCTTTTGTATGAGGAAGCGGCACAGTTCGTAGAGCCATAGCGTCCTGTCCACATTCTCAGGCGAATGCGCAATCTTGAGGGCCATTTCCCTGTCCACAGGAATGGTGCTATTCGCTCCTATCGGATGCGTGAGGAAGTTGTGTAGGGCTTTGAGGTGTTCGGTGAGCTGGAAGGCTGAATCAATCTGGTGCGTTGTTAGTTAGCCATGCGCTTCTGTGGCTTCGTAGCGACTGTGCGCACCTCTGACAGATCTACCAGCGGAGGGCCCTCGGCCATATCCGTCGCCTTTGTCCCCGGTCGTATCCTTCTCTCGGCAGCATGGTCGAGGTTGCTGAAGAGCTTCTGTTGCTCTGGGGAGGCCGAAATGGGCGACAGCTGATCCTCTGGGATGGGTGGTGGGCTGGGAAGACGGGGTGAAGCGGGCGACGTCATGTTTAGGGCAGTCTGGGCAATGGTAGGTTCAGAATTGGCTTCGTAGTAGGCGCAATCAGAGACGTGGGTGGGGTGCAATGTGTTGTTGACTTTCGGCCATCTGGAGCTGGCCGCTGCAGGGCACTCGCAGGGATCCCGCCCCAGTACGCGACCGCGCTAGCGTCCTTGCGGCCCACCATTTTCTACATGACTCTCCCCTCCGCACGACGTCATTGAGCTGTATTTGGTCTTTGGAACTGCAAGGTACGTCTGTTGATCTGTTTTTATTTGCACTCGAAGTCGATATACTCTGTAGGTAAGCTGCGTCAGGGAGCTCCCTTCCATCAAGCACTGTTCTTGTCTTTTGCAAATTTGTCGCCCTCCTCATTGCCTCAATTATATCTTGTTCAACTCGTCCATTCTTTTGGATGCGCGCCATTTCATTTGTTTCTGAAATTAAAGTACTTTATCGCTCATCTAACTATATGCTAGACTTGTCCACATTCTAAAACTCGACGCCATCGCTTACATCTCTCATCATCTGATCTTATCTGAGACCTTCCGCTATGAGCGCTGACGCTTCAGACGACGAGGTGCCGAGTCTCGTCCAGCCGGAGACAAACACCAAATTTCTGGACGATCAGGATAACGAGGTCCCAAACCTTGTGGCCGGCTCAGATGACGCACCGCAAAAGAAGGTGCCCATCACTATCGTCACTGGATATCTCGGCGCTGGAAAAACGACTTTGCTCAACTACATCTTAACCGAGCAACACGGAAAGAAGATTGCCGTAATTCTCAACGAATTTGGTGACTGTACATCCTCCTACCATACTACTTACGCTTCAAACCTAACATGGCGTAGCAATCGACATCGAGAAGCAACTCACAGTCTCGGATGCGAACTCCACGTCCGCACAGCCAGCTCCTTTCGTCCCCCTAGCAAATGGCTGCATATGTTGCTCCGTGAAAGACATTGGTGTGGCCGCCATCGAGAATCTGATGGAGCAATCTGGTCTTTTCGACTACATCCTCCTTGAAACTACTGGTCTCGCAGACCCGGGAAACATTGCACCCATGTTCTGGCTTGACGATGGTCTCGGCAGCAGTATCTTCCTTGATGGCATCGTCACTCTCGTTGACGCGAAAAACGTGCTGAAGAGCCTGGACGAAGGTCTTGGCGACGAAGAGAACATTCAAGAGCGCAAGAAAGCATCGCATGACGAGCACGGCCCACTACTTACAACCGCCCATCTCCAGATCAGTCACGCAGACGTCGTCATCATCAACAAAACCGACCTTGTAACCAAGGAAGAGTTGAACCAAGTCACCGACCGCATCCGCTCCATCAACGGCCTAGCCCGCATCAAAACAACAACCAAAAGTCAAGTTCCAGAACTCGAGGGACTAGTCCTGGATTTGAATGCGTACGACGAAGTGTCGGACGCTGATCTCAAGTTTGCGAGCAAAGGGCATAGTCATCTCGATCCTACGATTACCACCGCCACAATTCCGTTCCCAGCCTTGACGCGCGAACAAGTTGACAAGTTTGACTTCTTCCTTCGCACTGTGCTGTGGGAGGAGACGCTGCCTAATGACACTCCGCATAAGCCCTTCGAGATCCATCGCCTAAAGGGCCGAGTACCGGTCAAAGACGGCAAAGTTCTTCTCACGCAGGGTGTACGCAGTATCTACGATACAAATGAGTCGGACGATAAGGCCGAGGGGAGCGTGGAGGCGAAATTGGTGCTCATCGGAAGAGGGGTGGATCAAGAGGAGTTTAGGAAGAGTCTGATGGCTACTTTGGGCATGTAGGGGACAAAGCTCGGCTCAATTTGAAAATGACAAATTAGCTCCAGAGCCGGCCTGCTGACCTAGGAGTAACTGCTGCATTCAACAATTCGCTACACTTGCGTGAATAGGACCATATTTCAAGGTTTTGGATATTACATTTGATGGATGCAATGGCAGTATACTCAAAGCAGCAATGTGGAGATGAATCAGATGTAGTAAAAGAACCCACATCACTAAAACGGCAAGCAGGGCAGAACCACTAACTCGACAAACACGTTGATATGTCCCATTATCTTAGCAGACCACCAAGCAAGACATATACAATAAAGATCGACTTAGAAAACTAAACCCCACTTCCCTGTTCCACCACCTCGCCAACGTCGGCCAAACCAACCAACAAGCGAATCACGTCGACATCACTTCAAAAGCTCACACCATACCCTTCTCGGTCCCCATGACCTTGGTATCATGTTCAGCACCAGACGACGCATCACCGGACAACCCCGCAAGTCCGATCTCACGGTTAATCTCCGCCATCCTCTCTTGGTCCTTGAGCGCAGTGCCCTCGCTACCGAAGATGGTGTCCATTTCCTCGAGCGTCAACCTCTTGGTCTCAGGGACGAAGAACCAGATGAAACCCGCACCGGCCGTGGTCACCAGCCCGAACAGGATGTACGTTCCGTAGGTGATGTTTTCGAGCAGATCGGGGGTGATTTGCCCGATGATGAAGTTGTTCATCCAGTTGGATGAGCCACCGAGCGCTGTACCGTATGGACGGGTGGAGAGGGGCCAGACCTCTGTGATTAGGGTTAGTTTCAGGACTAGCTGGTGGAGTGAATGGGGAATGTTGCATACCAGCGATCAAGATCCATGCGCAAGGACCCCAGGAGTATCCAAAGTGGATGACGAAGAGCCACACCATGACTACGGCTGCCCATCCGGCGGCCCGGTGGTTTTCAAAATTGTCAATGTTCTTGGCCAGGATGACAGCGATGACGAAATGAGAAAATGCCATGCCGAGAGCACCGACAGCCAGGACGGGCTTGCGACCGAGTTGGTCGATGTATAGGACTGCTGGGATTGCTGTGACAGTGTTAGTATTGCACAGATGCAACCCGCGGAACAGGAAACTTACTGGCAATGAACATGACGATTCCGACGACACCAGTTGCGAGAAGTGACGTTGTGTTTCCTTCTAGCCCAATTTGCTCGAAAATGGCAGGTGCGTAGTAGAGAATCTAATGTTGGATTGTGCATTAGAAACCGCCTCAAAGTACCCACGTATTAGATATTGACATACCGCATTGATACCAGTCCACTGCTGGAAAAACATCGTGACAGTAGCAACAATGACCCTCTTGAACATAGCCTTGGTCTTGAACAGCGAGGCGATAGCCACGAACTGCAACTTGAAGATATTCCAGGTAGTCTGCTCACGAAGATGAGGGAATGCTTCAGCAACACTACGCTTCTCAAACATGGATTGCGCCTTGATTTCGAGAAATTCCAGCTCAATGAGCTCGTGGTCGATGGGCAGGTTACGAAGAGATGCGAGGTTAGCACGGGCCTCTTCTTCCCGGTCGTGGTGCATCAACCAACGCGGTGAGAAGGGCATCCAGATCATTCCAATAATGAGTATCAAGCCTGGTACGAGTTGAATGCAGATAGGCACTAGCCATGACGCATTTGACTGGGTTTCCAGAGTGGTACCGCCGATGTAGTTGGTTCCGTAGTTGATCCAGAAACTGACCATGATACCGAACGTGATGGCGAGTTGCTGGAGCGCTACGAGAGCACCACGGACCTCACTATCCAGAGTCAATCTAATGTTTCGATATAGCCGCATGGAAGTCATGGTACTTACGGAGGTGCGCATTCACTGTTGTACATGGGTACAATGACTGACAGGCCACCAACACCGATACCACTATGAGATGTTAGCACGAACTCCAAGATACCCGACTGCATTCAGACTAACGTGATGAAGCGACCGGCCAGAATCTCCTCGTGGCCACCCGAGATGGCAGTGATTTGGACGATAACACCAATGAGGAAGATTCCCGTGGCGATCAAAATGCCGTACTTTCGCGAGGCTGCCTCGGCGACAAATCCTGACATGACAGCTCCGAACCAAGCACCGAGTTCCAAGATGGCCGTCAGCCATCCTTTTTTGGTTGGATTGTCAATGTAACCGTCGGTTTCTTCCTAAGGTCAGCGCGAGTAAACTGCCAAGTCAGGATTACATACGCGCTCCAAATGATGGCATTTGTAGAATTCCACTAAACATTCCCTGGTTGTATCCATAGAGCACTCCGCCCAAGCAGGCGAACATGGCAATAAGGAAAACCTTTCCATTCTTGACAAGAGCTCTTGGTCCACTTGCGCCCATTAGCGCTTGTCGCCTTTGAAGCGCGACATCGAAGCCGGCTGAAGCGTTGCCTCCTCCAGCCATGGCGATGCTGAGTATTCGAGATGCTTTGGGTGTTTACGGGAGGGCTAGGATGAAGATGTCTGAGTACTACCCCAGGTTATCGGGAATCTTGCGGCCCTCCGCTTGGATACCCCATCCTTATGTATGATGTGGAGAAGGCCGCCCACCTACCCCCCATCACATATCATCCAACATCCCGGCGATAGGATCGCGGCAGTGTGGAGAACATTGGCGTCCCAACCCTAACCAGATCATCGGTTGCCCATAACCGGTAGATGCTCTTTAGCCCTTTAAGCATACCAAGGGTAAACGTCCCCTGGCCCGCATTTCGGACGCAGCTTGAGTGCAGCCGCTAGAGCCCCACAAAATAGATAATTGGGTAGAAATGGCAATGTAAGCCTTTGCCATCCTTGGCCTGCGGTTGTGGTTTGCGCTACATCCGCCACTTATGTCGTTCTTTCGTGTTCGACGCAGCGCCAAGACCTAATTGGTAGGCATTTAGGCTAAATAGCTGGCAGCCTGAGACATCCCAATGGCCGTAACGAACGTCGTATACGCGGAAAGCCGACCAAGATCAAGCTCCGAGGAGGATTTTCAACGGCTGACACGGCAAATTCGAGAGACGGTTCGGACTATGACAGTGCGAACTATTGAGCTCCGATCACGAGAGCGTCTGGCCATCATCCATTCCCTAGTGAAGACTAAGGATGGCTAAAAAGCAGTGTCCTAAAGTCAGTGGCATGCCCGCTCGTCCCGACACCGAGACATGTGAACAAGAACTGCCCTCAGCGATCGTTGTAACTCGTGGATATAACGCGCAAGCGTCAAGCCTCTCGAAAAGAAAAAAGCATAATGGCTTCTGGTCTTTGGTACGCTTACGCAGAACAGAAATACGGGCGATTTGTTCTATTGTGGTATGCAGACAATGTGGGCGTTATATGCCTTGGATGGTGCGGGGATGTAGTGACTGAGCAGCACAACGTAGCCTCAGATAAATCGTGGTGATCTTCTTAGAGCTTTAGATTCACGATGGAAGCCATTTGTACGCTTTGTGCGATGTCGTGGGCTCAGCAGTAGTCGGGTGGTGGAGAATGGAGGCCCACGGGGAAGGAAGACCCACGCGTGCCCCACGCGTTTCCCTGACGCGCCGTCGTTCTCGCTGAGGAAAGTTCTGAACAACCGTTTTCAACAACATCGGATCCAACTCAACACCCGGAATCTGTCTCATCGCGAATATCTTCAATCATGGCCGTCTCGATTTTCCAACGCAAGCGGGACTTGGTGTACCTGGTCTTCTTTATCGTGCACCTGCCTGTGATGCTGGGTAAGTGTCAACTTCTTCCGCCCCTTCTCCACCTGTCCGGACTCTCCTTAATTAGCATCGCCTTCCCGTGACACTACTGGCCAATTCACCTGATGTTACACTTTGTGGGATCACGTGATATGGGGCTTGCTTCTATTACCCTTCATCCTGCCTTACGCTTCTGTCACACCGGTAGCAGGATCCCCTACGCTTTAAGCTCTGCGGCAATACATCCTCACATAGATTTCTTCCCCATCAAATCGTAAACGGCACTACCAGAATAACTGGCTAATCCGACTGTAGCATTCGACCTAACAGCCTACTACCCCGTCCAGATAAAACCTCTTTGGATGTCTTCTCTCCGCGATTGGTACATATCAACCTACGGCGACCGCTTCTTCTACAACGCACCTGCCTGGTTTCCCATCCTCACCTTCCTTGAACTAGTTTACCATCTTCCCCTCACACTCTGGGCAATTTCCGCCTTGTTGCGTAACGACCCTCGCATCCCGCTCGCTCTACTAGTCTTCGGGCTTGAAACGAGCTTGACGACTCTTGTCTGTCTCGGCGAGATGTTGAGCTGGGAGGAGCTGAGTGCGACGCAGAGGGGTGTGCAGGGACTTGGGGGGATGTATGGCGGGTACTTGGCTGCTGGTAAGTTTGAAACATGTGGAATAGAGCGAGGAGACGTAAGACGCTGCCGTAAATATGCATGAATGGGCTAACGTGGTTCAGGTGTCTTCATGTCGCTTGACTGCTACGCGAGACTGGATCAGATGATTGCAAAGCAGCACCGGAGTCTGGAACCAGTGACCAAGAAGAAGTTGTGAGGCTATCGCAATGTCTCAGTATGCAAGCCTCATAGTCGTCCATGCTTTTACCGATCACGACTAGCGCTAGGAGGTGTTCGCAGACATCCGCAAGCCCCAAACTGCCTCCTTACCTTCTGGAAGGGGTTGAGCAGCCTGCAGGAAACGCCACATAACGACGAGAGGCAAGAGAATCAATGGATTTGGAAGTTTCATAAATTTTTCATACCTCATTGTGACGATAGTATACATAATCCACGAAAGCGTCGAGCAAGTAAGCGTACAGTAATCCGAAGCAACGTTATCGTCCTGCGCCCCATACTCCGCCTCATTCCGTACATCATCTTCTGTGTAATATTCATACCCGTACTACAATGATCGTATCGCCACCATCAAGGCAACAACGTGACGTATACCCAAACGCCATGTGTCGTGCATTGTCATACGTATACCACCTGAACACCAAAACGCCATAAAACGAATGCCAACAAGAAACCAAGAGATTTTTCCAAGGATATAACGGAGAAAATAAGTGATGAAACGCATCAAGAGTGGAGAGAGCGATGACGGTGCAGCATCAGCACCAATGTCGTGTACAGTGGTGATTGGAGGCAGTCGCGACACGTTGCTCAGCAGACATGTTCACCAGTAAGGAGTACATCCTGCTTTGTTGGACTCAAGTAAAGTGGTGTCCGATGGCAATGGTGTACAGGAAGGAGCAAAGTTTGATTCAGCCATCCTGGTGGCGTACGACTTGTGCATCTGCATGCATCGTAGTTCATGCATGAATGCTGCATGTCGACAATCACCCCATCGAGCAGGTGGAAGTTCGTGCAAAGTATCGATACGTTGAGAGGCGTTGTCTTTTGCGAAAAGCTGTGTCGAAGGCTACGAAAAGTGTGTGATCGTAATCGCGGTTCCGCCGAAATTGGAAACGCTCCGAATAGAGAATGGACACTAAACCAAAACACCCCCCCCCCCCCCCCCCCCCCACC